>JAWRVZ010000270.1:227500-440000 GCA_037043235.1 Rhodeus uyekii | reverse complement strand
TCCTCCTCCGCACATGTCGTCATTAGCCGCTACTGTATCTTGTGTCTCAAAGGCAAGAACTCATAATTAAAACCACATTTTATTTTATATCACAGGAATCCTTATATACTATCATTTTGTGTGTGTCTATAGCAATTAAAAACATGTTGTTTCCATTGTTATTAGCACTAATAAGGGAGTTTTTTAGATGGCCGGAACGGATTAATTTAAGTTATTTCTTACATGAAACAATGATTTAAGATACGAGCAACTCAAGTTACGAGCTCGTCCTGGAACGGATTATGCTTGTATCTCAAGGCGTTACTGTGTCATGGCTGTTGGCCAGTATGCGCTGTCATTGGGTATAGTATGGTTCGAGCTCTTTCAGTGGTTATGTCTGTGTTTCCTCAGGCCGTCTGGAGTTGAAGATCCCTTGGAAGAACCTGTACACTCAGTCTGTGGAAGCCACGCTGGATGAAGTTTACCTGCTCATTGTGCCAACTGCTAGTAAGAGCCGATGCCGCCGCTAACCCGGAGAATTCAAGTGCTGCGTTATGGGCTTCACAAATGACCTTTCATGCTAATGTCAAGGTGTTGTGTTGTGCAGACCGTTAGCAATCCATGCTCAAGATAATCCATAAAGCATTGCATGACCGTGTTTCCTAGGCAAAACAGATGCCGATGTCCCGTTTACATACAGTACCGGTTCTTTTCAGTAATCACTTTAGAATATAAGACCGTCCCAAGATATTTCAAGCTCTACACAATCCAGCACCAGACGTCTCATGGCTAATATCTGTAAACCTGCTTGGATGGCATTGAAAGCTGAGGGAAAGTCAATAAACAACAGTTTAGCATGAGTATTTCTCTTCCTTCTAGTTGCTTAAACAAAGGTTAAGTTGAGTAATTGTAGCGTCGTCTACTCCTCTGTGTGTCCTATAGTCATGTTGCGTAGGGAAGATAGCTTTGTCTTACAGTCTCCGTCTTCACAAGTCTTTCAAAAGAGTTCATAAGAGAAGTGAGGGCATTTAAAGCCTTGCGACTATTGCTTTTAGAGGGGAATAATAACTGCCTGCTTCCATGGGTTGTAGGAATTAAGACAATTGAGTTAATCAGTGTTCTCACCAGAGTATCTCAACATCTGCAGTCCTGAAGACAATCTTTCATAGTGTGTAATAAAGCTGTTTGTGAATGAAAAAGTTGCGCAAGGTTTCAAAGTTCAGATAAATAGTTGTTTTCCCCTTAAAGAAAGAATTGATTCCGGATTGCCTTAAACGAGTCGCCAGAAATTCCTGTTACAAATCTATGTATGTTTGTAACAAATTTGCCTTTAGTTTCCGTTGTCTGCTCGAGAACAACATGTTCATATCAATGTGTATCAAGAGCTGAGGAATATGAAGTTCAATTAGTGTCTGGTTCGATACTCCATGTGCATCCAGATCCACATGACTGCTTTCACAGTAGTGATTGTTCATGAGAACCCTTCTCAAACTAAACTCCCAGTGTGAAAGCACTCTTATAGAGATTTAATCCTTTATTGCACCATTTCAGACGCCGTCAAGCCTGTAGTTAATGATGCGTTTTGGTAGATTGCAGTCTAAATCCGCTTTCCAGAGATTGGATTGGATTGCCTTTATAGTGTAAACGCTCATGTGGTTGAATTTGTTTTGAAACTGCCACTAAAGATCATCATCTCTCCTTGTGCATCAACATTATGGGATGAGCTCGAGCCAGATGGGATCTAAACTTTGTCGGCTGGAGACTCAAGTTTGATTGCGTGAGCTTATTTTGTCCACTATATTGAAAGATCTGAAAAAGCCCAGACACAGATTCTCCCCTCAAAGAAATAAGGACAGAAGTGGTAGAAAGTGGACAAGAGAGGATTAAAACAGCAGGTGTAAACAGGAGTGTCTCCCTCGTCTACTTGAGATCAGATCGACTAAAACACATCTGAACACCAGGAGTAAACGGAGCCTGTGAGAAAAGAGCTGATGCTGCTGTATGTAATGAGAGAATTAGTGTGTTTTTTGCCTTTGGATGCACAGGAGACTCCAAGTCAAAATGGCATAATAGGGGTTAGTCCTTTTAGTGTTTAGCTGTAGAAGAAGCTATCCTAATCTAATTAGTTTAATTGAATTAAGTTAAGATAATATTGAGACTGAAAGCAGTACTAATAACATGTCATCATGAGATCGTGTCAGTTGTGACGAGTATTCATGTTTGCTTATTGAAGTGTGAAGTGTGCCTCAGAGCCGTGTGATCTTGCCCGTTTGCTCTGAAACGGCGTGTTGTGTCTCTGTTCCCGCAGGTATAAAGTATGACGCAGAGAAGGAGGAGCGGCAGCTGCAAGAAGCACGGCAGAGGGAGCTGCAGCGGATCGAGGAGACCAAACAGAAAGCTGCAGATAAAGGTAAATCACTTCCGCTCGCTCTGCTTCTGCATGGAGACGGATGACACACATCTGCATTCGTTTCTTTGTGTTCAGAGAATCCAAAGGCAGAGAAGCAGGACACGTTTGTGGAGAAACTGGTTACACAGGTGATCAAAAACGTGCAGGTGAAAATCTCCAACATACACGTCCGGTATGAGGATGATGTGAGTACCTCTGGCATTTCCTGCTGGTTCTTATGCTAATATTCTTTAGTGTTTATGTGCTTTAACACTCTCGTGGAAGGTGTAGCAGACTGTCCGTCAGCTCTGTGTGTATTAGCGCTCAATACTTCCTCTTTAACATGTGTTCAGGTCACAAACCCCAGCGCTCCGCTCTCATTCGGAGTGTCCCTGCAGAACCTCAGTCTCCAGGTATGCCAAGATTTGAGAAATAAGTGGAATAAATCATGGCTTTGTTGGATGAAACATGTTAAAATGCATCATATTTCACACAGTAGATACAGGTAATGATTAGTTATTTGCCGATTAATTTGATTAAACCGTGCAAAACAATCTCTGAAAGGCAGCATGGCGTTTAAAGGGGCAAGTCCTCTCAAATCTAATGAGACTATCATGTTTCTAATGCTAATGATAAGATCTAGCAAATCTAGTTTTCATTCTTCCTGAGAAATATAGCGAACAATTATTCAATAACGTTTTAATAATCAGCATACATCTATGAAGTGTGTGTAAATAGTCATCATTCATAGATATATTGATCATAAAGACAATATAAAACCTTTTAAAAATTTAATATATATTGTATATTTGTATTATTTCTTAATAATATGAAATATAATATATCATTTTTTTATAAAGCATAGCATGACCTTAAAAAGGCAGTTCAAACCCCCCCAGTGTGGCTGAATTTAGGGGTCAAACACTTTTTCACACAGGAACTTGTAGATTTGGATTTTGTTTGACCTTAATAATAACAGCCTTCATTTAAAAACTGCATTTTTTGTTTACTTCTGTTGTCTTTGACTAATATTTAAATTAGTTTGATGATCTGAAACATTTAAGTGTGACAAACATGCAAGAAGATGAGAAATCAGGAAGGGGCGAACACTTTTTCACAGCTCTGTATAATGAAATACAGCTGTAGAAAATGAGGCGGAAACCGGCGAACATTTAACAGACTTTTAATGTCACATAAACCTAAATGCAAAATAAAAAACCTGGCGGCAGCCCCTCACGAACACAAGCGCACAACACAAACCCAGGCCCGCTCCTCTCTCGTCACTCAAACCTCTGTTGTGTTCTCCAGACAGCTGATCAGAACTGGAACCCGTGTCTCCTGGATGAGAAAGCCAAACTGTTCTTTAAGGTTTGAATCTTGTTTTCTTCACTTCACCAGTGAGAAGTTAAGCAGTAATTCTTCACTAATGCCGCTCGTTACTTCCTTCAGCTCGTTCGTTTGGACAATCTGTTTGCGTACTGGAACGTGAATTCAGAGCTCTACTCCAACCACAACCCTGACGAGGCTCTGGTAACCCTGCACATCTCATTTCACTCAGCTCTCAGTCTGCAGAATCAAACTCTCCCGCCTTCATTGATGTATGTGTGTGTTTTTCCCAGCGGTACCTGAAGCACAGTGTAGCCGTCCAGAACGCCATCCCTCAGGATTATCACTTCAGTGAGTTCCTCCTCACTTTCATTCACACATGTTTTCTCTCAAACACAAACCAACTTTGTTTTTGCTCATTGCTGCTTTAGTCTTTCGCCCAATATCTGCGAATGCCAAGCTGCGCATGAACCCTCGCTCCGATGTGGACTTCTCCTCGCCCAAAGTGGACCTCGTGGTGAATCTGGCGGAGGTGGCTGTGGAGCTGAGCCGGCCACAGGTGTGGACAAGTGTCTGATTCATTTACACAACAATAATGCCCAATTTCTCATGTGACACTGTGTGTGTCTTCTAGTACGTCAGCATTCTGGAGCTGTTGGGCTCGGTGGACATGATGACCCGTAACCTCCCATACAGGAAGTTCCGTCCGAACGTGGCGGTTCACAGTAACGCACAGCAGTGGTAAGAGCGAGTGGACTTGGATAAGTCTGTGTGTGGTTGTTCAGTTTGGTGTGGTGCTGTACTCTCTCTCTCTCTGTGTGTGTGTGTTGTTCTCGTAGGTGGCGATATGTGATCACAGGCGTTTTGGAGGTCAACATCAAGCCCCGTCTTCACATGTGGTCATGGCAGCACATCCGGCGGCATCGGCAGCATGTGAAGAAGTACAGGGAGATCTACAAGAACAAAATCACCAGTAAGAAGCCGGCAGAGAGTCTGCTGAAGGAGCTTGAGGTGAGGGCGCACGAGCCGTCACTCATGCTGGTCAATCCCATATGCTGTTATACATGTCTCTAATTACAGCCGTTTCCTCTTTTGTTTTGAGGGTCATGATCAATAGAAGCAGCACTTGTAAAGTGACAGATAAGGTTGTGGTTTAGTTTAGTTAGTCATAGTCACTTTAAAGCAGTGCTTCTCAATTATTTTCTGTCTCGCCCCCCTAGGAAGAGGTAAAAATTTTGCGCCCCTCCCCCCATTTTGGAACTTTCGCCTTATTGTTTCCATGGCAACGCGTCTTGCCTGTCACCTGACATACCGTAGTCACAAAAAGCGTTGTATAATAGATAATTCAAAATAGTCACCAACTTGTTGGCTCAACTTGTTGAAACCTAAAAGAAATCTTATGTGGTTGAAAACACTGAATATGTGTGATAAATGACAAGCTCTGAGCGCGTCTTTTTTTGGATAAGTGCCAGATATTGCGTGAAAACACGTGTGAATTGAGCGGTTGATCACGTGACACAAATGAACACCAATGTGATCGTACACGTCAAAGGATGAGGAGACGGTTATCTGAACTTCATATCTGCTGCTCTTGTTCAGTGCAAAAAAACTACTCCCTGGCAAAAAAAAGCATGTAGCCCAGGGTAACGCGCGCCCCCCCCCGCGCGCTATGTGAGAACCACTGCTTTAAAGAGTGACAAATATGGCTGTGTTTTTGTTTGCATGGTCACTGGTTTGTGTTTTGAACTGTGGTCACTATCAGTGGTATATGTGAGATTGCAAACACGACTGCAATGACTATGAATTTGTGAACTGGAGAATATAGCTGGGTTTTTGTTTGGCAGCCATGGTCACTATAAACTGTATTTGTCAAATGGCACATAGTCTATTTAGAAGAATTCTCCTATATTAAAAAGATAACTGCATACTGGTTTGGAATGACATGAGTGTGCTTTAATTTTCTGTCTAAATTCTGAAGAAATTCACAAAATTGAGCTTAAAATGTTAGAAAACCAATGAAGCGGCTGTTTTCAGCTAAACCTTGTTGGTTTTGTTCGCCCTTAAGGACACGGAGAGAAGCATGGATATATTCAACATCACGATGGCAAGACAGCAAGCTGAGATGGAGGTGACGTGACTCTCACAGTCATATAGTGTTGTTCAGATCTTCTGAATCTCACGACAGTTCATATAACTGGTTCAGTGAAGGGCTGAGTGTGAGTCTGTGGTTTCTAACTGAGGCACACCTGTTGACTGTTGCGTGTTCTGCCGCTGGCGTTTAGGCCTCGAAGGCAGGACTCAAGATATACCGGCCTGGAGTGAAGGTGGAGGAAGAGCAGTCGCAGGGCTGGTTCGGCTGGATGTGGAACTGGTCTGGAGACGGTGAAACACAAACCAAAGACGTCAAAGCAGGAGGTTTGACTGCACTGTGTGTCTGTTTAGTGTGCTGTAACCCGTCCTGCTCTGAGTCTGTGCTCTATAGATCCACAGGACGCTCATTCAAGCCATTTGCTGACCTCCTGTTTCACATCTCTCAGGTTTTGATGGGCTAATGACCCCAGCAGAGAAAGCCAAACTGTACGCTGCCATTGGATACAGCGAGACCGCCGTCAATCCCAACCTGCCAAAAAAGGTTTGTGACACGCAATCATAACATGTATAAATCCAGCTTCCTCTTATACACTTAATTTGTCACTGCAAATCATCTTCCCCAACTTGCCTCAATAGTGGTCTATGTTTATGTGCACTAGCATTGCAGTTTGCAGTCGTGTTTTTTGAAAGAAGTCCTGAGCAGACGTGATAAGCTAGCAATGACTACAAGACACGGCTAAACCAATCGTATATTTTTTTTTGCAGTTTGAGAACATGAAGATAAATTTCCAGCTTCTCCGCCTGTCGCTGTCCCTCAAAGAGAGCCGGGAGAAGCCGGAGATCATCAAGCTGTCGGTCATTGATCTGAAAGCCATGCTGGCTCAGAGACCTGCGGCTCAAGCTATAAAGTACGATTCTCTTCTCCACTCACTGCTCCTGTTTATCAGCCTCTTCTTCATTACCATTATCAAACGCTTTCCTGTTTTATTGGAGGACTGTTCTGAGTTCAATGCACCGTGCTGTTGTTCACCCCTGGAAATGTTCCTCAGTTTGTGGAAGCAGCACAGATCTTGTATGCAGTAATGTTCTCACAATGGGAGTCAATGGGGGAACGTGTTGTTAGTTGCTCAGACTCAGATTTGTGTTGTTCAGGATCTCTGCTCAGCTGTCCTCGTTTGAAGTGTCGGGTCTCCCGCGAGGCCAGTCGGCCCCGATCCTGCTGTCCCCGCGTCATGTGGACGGGATGAAGGACAAGACTCTTCTGAACCTCATGTTCGAGACCAACCCGCTGGACGCGTGCGCAGACCAGAAGCTCCGCATCGAGTCGCAGGCGCTGGAGATCATCTATGACGCTGTGAGTGTGACGAGCGTCTCATGCCAGACATCCTTTCTTAACGTTTGTGGGATTAACTTAAATTAACATTAAATTAATGTAACAACGTAATCATGATTCTCAGGTGGGTTGTGGTTTGTTGAAGCGTTTTGTCCTGTTTGCAGATGACGGTGAACAGCATGTCTGCTTTCTTCATGCCTCCGAAAGACCTGCAGCTGGATGAACTGACCAACGCCACCCTCATGAAGTTGGAGCACTTCAGAGACAAGACGTCCACAGGTGTGTGTGTGTGTGTGTGTGTGTGTGGATCCATGGCCGTGTGCTTGCTATACATCACGCTGGACAGAAAGAACTGCCATGTGGAGTGTGTTGATATAGAATTCTTATGTATTTTAGGCTTTTGTTAGTTAAAATGACGTCTGTTTATTTTAAATTTAAAGTGTATCTATTATCTGTGTTTGTTGAATAGTGCTAAAAGCGTGTTGTTGATTGTTGACAGGACTGATGTACATCATTGAGACTCAGAAGGTTCTTGATCTGAAGATAAACCTCATGGCTTCATACGTCATTGTACCAGAAAATGGCTTTTATGACTCCAAACACAACCTTGCCATTCTGGATCTGGGTCATTTCCAGGTAAAAACAGCTCCCTGTTATCACATGCTCTAGATTCAGCACCCCAGGGGACGCAAAACGAATTAGTTTTAACAAATTAACAAAAAAGAATTAAGTCAGTTCATTTCTGTAATGATTGATCATTTTTGTCAGAAAAAAATAAAAATAAATGTTCATTATTTTATTTAGTTGAAAAAAGACAAACACCAACAAGATTCTGGTGCTAATGCTTCTGGTCTATTGTCACACAAGTCTTCAGTAGAAGGATGTCGTGACGCGTCACTTTAGTGCAGTGCTTCTCAATTATTTTCTGTCGCGCCCCCCCAGGTAGAGGTAAAAATTTTGCGCGCCTCCCCCCCCCCCCCCCCCCCCCATTTTGGAACTTTCGCCTTATTGTTTCCAGGGCGATGCGTCATGCTTGTCACGTGACATACCGCGGTCACAAAAAGCCCTGCATGATAGATGTCTCATTTATTTATTTTTTTTATTCAAAATAGTCACCAACTTGTTGGCTCTGTCATCAACTACCTGATATTCAGATTCTCAGATATGTGGAAGTGAATGCGTTTTGTTACTTAATTTTTATAATGATCATGTTCGTTGATCTGTGAAGCGCGAGGGCGCCGCTGTGTTCGTTTGCGCCGCAGTTCAAAGAATCTGATCTGTCTGATTTACAACACGTCAATTCAGTCACTTCTTCTGAAATACGTGATAGTAAGTGGCCAGTGAAGTGGGAGAAGAATAGAGTGAAGTTTATAGTTACTAATACAATGTGTATCTGAAATGAATAAAACACCATGTCAGTTAATGGATTGCTATTTTGTCTTTTATAGACATCCGTATGTATTTTTCAAAGTATAAATGTATTGTTTTGCCAGTACTTATGAGTATTTAAATGTTTGAAACTTAAAAGAAATCTTATGTGGTTGAAAACACTGAATTGTTGTGATAAATGACAAGCTCTGAGCGCGTCTTCCTCTGGATCAGTGCCAGATATCGTGTGAAAACGTGTGAATTTAGCGGTTGATCACATGACACATATGAACACCGGTGTGATCGTACACGTCAAAGGGTGAAGGGTTTGTTATCTGAACTTCATATCTGCTGCTCTTATTGAAAAAAAACAAGAAAACATACTCCCTGGCAAAAAAAAGCATTTTCCCCAGGGTCTCGAACCAAGAAATGGCATCTTTTACCACACACATGTATGGTTGCCCTTCAGAAGACATTGCTTTATCCACTGGGGTGGTGTGGATATCATTCTGATCTGTGCGGTTTGCATTATATGAGCTCACAGAGATGGTTATTTTCCTAAATCTTTGTTGGTGTTTGTCTGAGGAAAGAAAGTCAAGTCATTGCCTCATGCTGTCCCAGATGAATGAGAGAATTTTCACATTTGGGTGAAATATTCCTTTAAATATAGTTTTTCTTGCTCAATATAAATGTTTTGTTGTGTGCAGATGTGCAGTCAGAGCAGAGCCGACCTTCCTCAGCTGTCTGCGGTCAGCAGCACCCTCGAGGACATCATGTCTCGAGCCTATGACAGCTTTGATGTGCAGCTGAGCAGCTTACAGTTCCTCTACACCAAAGCAGGTGCGCAGACATGCAGAGTACAGTCATGCCTTGAGATACGAGCATAATCCGGTCCAGGACACGCTCGTAACTCAAGTCGCTTGTATCTCAAATCATTGTTTCCCAGAGATAGAAATAACAGAAAAATACGTAAATTACATGGATAACACAATACAGAAGTGTTGTGTTTGTTCCCGTGTTGTGTATTGGATAGACTCATATTTATTATTATTGAACACTCATAACTCGTGCTGCTCCCAGCTTAATACTGGTGAATCACTCGTTGCCCCCGGTAACCCCCGCTGTAAAACCAAGCTGCCTCTAGTGGAGATCATGTGCAATTACCCCATAAATGAGGCGCTTGAGCTGCTCCGAGTGCTGCTAGCGTCTGTAAGCTGCTCGTATCTCAAAGCAAATTTACTGTAACTGCACACATGTAAAGGTTACAGGCTGTAATCGGGCTGTGTGTGTCTGTGTGTGTGTCAGGTGGGGACTGGAAGAGAGCTCGTCCGCTGAGACAGTCTGCCTTCCACATCCTGGAGCCGGTGGACCTGAAGGTGGTGTTCAGCCGAGCCATGGTGGTGACGGACTCAAGGATGCCCAAGTCAGGAGGAACTTCCTTTTCTTTTTTACTTACACATCACAGATTATGCATTGACGTATTTGAACTTGATGCTGTGTTTTATCCAGGTTTAAGATTTACGGAGAACTCCCTCTGCTGTCTCTGCGCATCTCTGATGATAAAGTGCGTGGCGTGCTGGAGTTGCTCCGAAGCATTCCTCTTCCTGAGAGCCGGCCCACCCCGCAGACCAGAGGGCCGCAGGTCACACCCAAGGTCATTAAACCAGGCTTATGAACTCTTTAGCACACAGCACTGATGCTACAGGCGTTAGACGTTCATTCGCACAGGCCACACAATTACAATCTGTTACTGTCTCTGAAAATAACCACAAGTTCATCACTTAAATAGACAGAGGACATTAATATTTCATACAGGGCACGCAAAATTTAAAGGGACAGTTCACCCAAAAAGAGTTCTGTCATCATTTACTCGCCCTCATGTTGTTCCAGACCTGTATGAGTTTCTTTCTTCTGCTAAACACAAAAGAAGCACCTGAAGAAGCTGGACAGTTACGGGCCGCATTCACTTCATTAGAAATCAATGAGTGCCGTCCACTGATTACTAGGGACCAACCAAATTCACGATTTCACGGTCGTGACATTTTCCGTGAAATCGGCCACTTTCCGTGAAAACACCCAACAAGCGTGAAATAGTGAATTTTTTTTATTGAAGATGAATATTTTTACTGATAAAGAGTATACCAGGAGCAGATGATCGTAGCGTCTTAGCCGAGTTTGCAGCTTACAAAGCAGCAGCAAAAGAAGTTCAGCCGGATACGAGTATAACAGCATTCTGGCATTCGCACAGCAGTCGGTGTCCTCTGCTGAGCCGGCTGCATTACGCTACCTTTCTGTACCAACGAGCAGCGTTGACGCGGAGAGAAGTGTCAGCCAGTACACAAACGTCAATGCACCGCAGCGACAGAATATGTCAGCATCCACGTTGGTCGGCCAAGTTTTGGCCACGAAAAACTGTAAACTATTTCATTAATGTCACGTGGCATTGCGGAGTGTGTGGCTACGTGCGTTGTAGTCGTATTTTGTTTACTTTTTGTTTTTTAATACAGGTGAACAGTCGAAAAGTGGTATTTTAGAATACAAAACAGCGGGTGTGACAGCAGATGGACTGATTGCAGTGATTGGTGCCTAAAAATTGTACCCGTGAATTCTCCGTGAAATCGAATGTTTTTTTAAAAACCTTCCGTGTAATTGCGAATTTTTACCCGTGAATTTGGTTGGTCCCTACTGATTACCCATGATCTTCAAAATATCTTCTTTTGTATTCAGAAGAAACAATTATTCCAGTTTTAACTAGATTAGATCAGGAAATTAAACGAATTTTGCTGCATTTGCTGTCAAAGTTATTTTAGTATTAGTTCTTTACTATTGAATGTTTATTTGTTATTTGAATTAGCCTTTTTATATACATTTATATATTTACTTTTGAATAAAAGTATTTTTTTTGTCATTTTTTTAATTTATCAATTTAATTATTTATTTTAGTTATAATTGTGATGTGCTTTAGTATTTTATTTTTGTAAATCTCGAGGTCAAATTCTGGATAAATAGAACTGCATAGTTTAGACACAACTATGAAATTGTAAATTTAAAATAAATTTGATAAAGTGGTTTATTCTGCTTTTTTGATTTGGGTTGAGATTACAGATTTCCTGATTCAATTCACAAGTTTTTGATTTATTTGTACGATTCAAATGAGGTTTTCCAGCAGTAATGTGATCTTTCACACTAGGTGTCCAAACACGGGAACACTCCTCAGCTCACCCCCCGACGACCAGCCATCGATGACCTGCGCGCCTCCATCGTGTACGGCTCAGGTCAGACACGCATCCACACCCCTCATCGCTGATCACACATGGAGATTGCTCTATAAATCCCTCTCTTTCAGAGGAGGAGCTGTTCTTCGATGCCCCCAGTTCCCCGGTGGAGGATCTGCCGTTCTTTGAGGCCTCGTCGGACTCTCTGCAGGCCTTCGCCTCGGATAAGAGACTCTCCATGGTGCTGAAAGACCCCAAGAAAAACATGACCGAATTTCTCTTGAGATTCGAGATCAACAAGGTCTGATTATGGCAACTTAAAAACAGCATCTAGTTCTCTTTCCTCAGCAGATATGCATGTGTGTGTGTGTGTGTGGTTTATTTGAAAAAGTAACATTTCAAGGCTCCTCCAATCATCTTTTTCCCTCTTTTGTTCCTCTGTTTTAGCTCTCCGTTCATCTGTGTCGCCTGTCCCGTGCACAGGAAGTAAGCGTTCTGCATCTGTTCATTGATGGATTAGGCACCGAACTCAAGCTCCGCTCGTTTGATATGTCGTCGTACACTTTCCTGCGTGAGATCTGCCTGGAGTGCTCGGAGTACTTGGGTAAGAGAGAGGGACGTTTTATAATATTACAAAGGATTTTTGAGCCGTCTGATATCTCGTCTGTGTGTGTAGCATGTGGTTTGTGTTTTCATCGGCCGCGTGCTTTCATGTTGTGTTTTGGTGTTGCGCGCGCAGTTTGGTTTCACCGTCTTTTGTCTAATGTGAACATGCGGCGATGCGCGTCCGCATTGGCTGCATGTTCGTGTCTAGTCTTTGTGTTCTCCTCGCTCCTTGTTTCATTTATCTCAGCTGTTACCTTCCCCTTGTGCTCCCTATATATTCTGTTTAATGGTTAATGGTTGTGTCGCTCTTTGTCTCCTGTTGAGGTTTTCCTAGTCTAGTTTTGTCAGTCCAGTCTAGTCTTGTTTTTCCCCCTCTGGGTTGTTTTTGAGTTTTTGTTTGCTTTCTGTTACAATAAAATCCCCATCATCTTGCAATATTGAGTCCTCGCGTCATCCCCTTCCACACACCCTGACATCCTCTTCTCTTTTGGCTGCACCTTCTGCCATCATAACTTACACTTCCACATGCATAAAGCTTATGTTGGTAGAAGAGCATCCTTTCTGTTTTTTAAAGAGTTTCTTCTTCAAATGCTTTTTGCAATCCATCACTGTCCCACACATTACTTACAGTTTAATAACTTCTTCAACATCAGTCCTGGTGTTTTTCATCAAGTTTCATCTAACTCTAATTTTTGCTTTTCATCAAAATATCCTGAAAAATATTGATTTCTGTTTGCAATTTTTGAAAGTCATGAGGATTTTGTGTTTGTGTGAAGATTCTGAGGACAAGAAAGTTCACCTGATCACGACTCTGGATAATACAGAGGAAGATCTGCTCACGCTGGAGTACGTCAAGGTGCGTCTGCTTCATCATATTTATGTGTGGCTGAGGAACTGGATGTGTAAGAGCTGTTTGTCATCAACATTGTGCAGTTTTCTTGGCTGTTAAAAGCCTAGCTGGATGCCATCTTTACGTAGGGCATTTATCATTTTAGCTTTAATAAGACAAACATTTACACAAAATTAGACCAGAAAAGGTCTGCATGACTCATTTCATGTGTAATATAGCTATAATTTTTTTAATCAAATCATCCTGTAGTCCATGTGTTTGAAACATCGTGAGAAATAGTCATGATATACAGAACTGTGCAAAAGTCTTATGCACTTTAGCGTTTTCAGCCAGTAAATGGTTGTTTTGCTGTAGTGTGTCGGTATAAATGATGTTCAGATCTTACTGGCTGTTGTCAGAATCTCACTGGATTATTACAGTTAACGTTTGGAAATGTGAATTGATATTTCCTGCTGACACAATATATAAAACAACTGGCTTGAAACATTTTTTGGGTGAAAATACTAACGTGCCTAAGACTTAGAGCTGTAATGAATATCGTCCTATGCATAAGAATATCCCAATAATTCCCTATTCTTTTTCAGGCGGACAAAAATGCACCAGATTTTAAAACGATGTATAAAAATACCGAGCAACTAATCAAGGTAAGCTTGTTCAATCTCTGCCGCTCATGCCATCAGTGCCGATCAGATCTCAAAGCTCATCAACTGGATGAAACGTTTGTTCAAGTTGTTAATCCGTGGTCTTTGAACCAGGTGAATTTCTCCTCTCTGGACGTGCACCTGCACACGGAGGCGCTCCTCAACTCCATGAACTTCCTGAACAACCTCCTCCCGCCCATGAAGAAAGAGGAGCAGGAGGAACTGCCCGTCCAACCCAAGGAGGAAGAGGAGGAGGAGGAGGAAGAAGAGGCCAAAACAGAGGGTTCTGCTGTTGCAAAGAAATCCTGTGAGGAAGCCAGATGCTCATTGTTTTGAGGTTCTTTATATTTTGTCAGGATATCTTTTTAATGTAATTTCTGGCTTTTTCTTCAGCCTCCAAGAAGTCAAAGTTTGAGGATGTGGTGAGTCTGCACATCCGAGCAGATCTCAGCTGCCTGAAGCTCTTCATCAGAGGAGAGAAGGCCAGGATCTCTGAGATCAGCATCGAGGGTAACGCACGTCTCCGCACAGCCAAATACACACAATAAAACCGGCACATGAACCAATCCAGTATATGGTTTCACCAGGGCTGGTTTCTGAAGTTCAGATGAAGAAGTCATCAGTGGAGATTCTGGCTAACCTGAAGAACATTATAATCCTGGATTGTGACAGAGAGGCACTATATAAAAAGGTCTGAGCAATAAATAAACAATGGAAACTAAATGATCTCAATGGAGAACTGGCACACATTTGTCTTTGACGTTATGATGATGCTTTACGATGACGTTAGAGGTTTCGTAAGTCATTCATAAGAAAGAAGGAGAGGGTGATGATGGAGTGATGATGATTTGTAGGCGGTGTCCATCGCGGATAAGGAGGTGTTTGATTTCCGTATGGTGAACCATGTGGACGCGACGGACGGGGACGCTTACACGGACATGCAGATTGTGGACACCAGCGTGACTCTGACTGTGGGATGCATCCAGGTCATTTTCCTCAACAAGTTTGTGTCCTCAATACTGGTAAGTGTTTAACACTGCATCCACTGTTCTTCCCACGCAAAGAAATAACTGATACTGATGATAAAATAAAGTTTTATTTTATTTAGCACCTATAACTTTTAAAAAGAGGAGAGGGCCTAGAACTGAACAATAATAATAAATATGAGCTTCTGAGTTTAGTTAGTTAGTTTCTTATGGCGGAAATGATTTGAGATACGAGCAACTCTATTTACAAGCTCGTCCTGGAACGGATTATGCTCGTATCTCAAGGCATTACTGCAGAAACAAATGGCTGCTTGGCAAGGACATTTATTTTTTCTTTTCTTGCTCTGTAACTTTTAAAATCACAGCAAACATGGGATTTATGCAACTTGCTCTTTGAATTTGATTGGCCTCTGTTTGCATTAATTTTCTGTCCCTCCATCTCTTTATTCTCCCTCTTCAGGCTTTTATTAATAACTTCCAGGAGGCTAAGAATGCGCTGGCGGAGGTGACGGCGCAGGCGGCAGAGAAGGCGGCCACGGGGGTGCTGGAGCTGGCAGAGAGAAGCACACGCATCTCCCTGGACGTGGACATCAAAGCTCCAGTCGTCGTCCTCCCACAATCCTCTGTTTCCTATAATGTCATTGTGGCAGATCTGGGTTTAGTGACGGTGAAAAACCGCTTTGAAATCGTCTCCTCTCCAACGCACACCAAGATCCCCCCTGTCATGGACATCATGGCTGTCGAACTGAGTGATCTTAAAATGTACCGGTGAGGAGAGTTATAAATCACCTGTTCGTGTTTTTCAGCTCATTTGATATAACTGCGCTGAAGTTGATGAATGGTGCTTCTAATGTTTTGGTATTTTCTCAGGACCACATTCAGCGACGGACAATTCAAGAGTGAGATTCAGTTGCTCAAACCCGTCAACATGGACCTGTCAATCAAGCGCAATCTGGCTGCTTCCTGGTATCACAGCGTCCCTGACATCCAGATCAATGCACACCTCAAGCCCATGAGCGTAAGAGCACGTGCTGCTGTGTGTGTGTGTGTGTGTGTTAGATTATAGGCGTGAGGCGTGACGTCAGTGTGTGTTTGTTGCAGCTGATCTTGAGTCAGGAGGATCTCACTGTAGTGCTGAAAACTCTGAGTGAGAATCTGTCGGAGACGTCCGGAGATCCTCCTGCTCCATCCAGCGCTGATAAAGGAGACGCACTTTCCACCAAAGATTCTCAGAGTTCAGGAGGTATTCAGAAAACACAAACACCGATTGTGAAGCTAAATCGATCACACTTTCTATCATTTGTCTTCATATGTTTTCCTGGAAGGAATGTCCTGCTCTAATTAAGGGCTATTTCAAGTGTGTTCAAATCAACTCAAATTATTTAAATATTTAACCTTTTTTTGTTTCATGCTTTTGTCCAAATAACAGAGAAACGCAGTATAATGTTTGCTCTTTATCCTAAGTAAACACACTGCTCTTGCTCACAGACTGTGTTCTGCCATATTGAGTTCTTGTTCATGCTTGAACAGACAAAACTCCTCAATTATTACAAATATGTCCAGTATTCTCGTAAGTACAGTTCTTATTGAGTTCAATAAAATCTTAAATGAACGTAAAGAGTCGTGAGAAAATGGAATGCGTTTCGGTTCCAAACTTAGTGACAGCAGCCTAATAAACGAGAGCAAATCACTCGCAGCTTTACAGCTTTACTTAGATATACTTGCATATATCCTGTGTCTCAAACAGTAGAGAGCAGCGCTTGCAACATCAAGCTCATGGGTTTGATTCCCAGGGAATATCAGTGTGTTTCTTGAATGCAATGCAAGTTACTTTGGATAAAAGCATGAATGTAAATGTATGTATTCAATCTTAGCAAAATATTTAATTTGATTAATTTACTAAAAAAAGGCCTCGCTCTTTGAATTTAAAATATATATTAAAGGTTTTTTTTCCTAGAAGGAAAGTGTTGAGTATCACAGAATTTCCTGTGTATTTGCTAATTCCAGCATGTTTCGCAGTTTATGAGTGTGAGATGCCGGATGTGTTGTTGCAGGGAACACTGTGGTGACGGCGGCAGTGGTGGAGGGACAGAAAACTGGCAAACTGAAGAACACTCTGAAACTGGACTTCAGGTTTGACTCGCTGACGCTGGTTCTGTTCAGCCCCAACAATCAGGTGAGCAAATGCACTGAATCACACACTGTGAGAATGTAAAGTTTAAATCTTTATCATCCTGGTTGAGTGTTTGGATGGTTTGTGTGTAGATCCAGCTGTCGGACTCCCGTGATGAGAGCTTGAAGCTGGCAGAGTTCAGGCTGGGAACAATCTCCACCGTTCTGCACATGTTCTCTGACGGATCCATGAAAGCCTCACTCAAGCTCACAAACTGCCTGCTCGATGACAAGAGACAGCGGCTGAAAATGATCACATCCAGGTAGATCGATCTCACACACACACACACACTGAACACGCTCCAGTTTGCTTTATATGTTCAAATGTAATGTCCTCATTGCTCGTTTTCTGTCATAGCTGTAGTTAATTAATGATGATTATATCTAATTATTTCATTATGGATTAGTTGTTTGTTTGCTCTGTGCATGGAGAATCTCTGTCTTAAATCTGTCACAAAATAGATGCCTTCATTTACAATTAATTGAAGAAAGAATCAGTAGATGAATTGATTGATTAGTTCTCTCTGTGCCTGGAGAGCCTCTTTATCTGAAATCACGAATGTTGTAACATTAATATTTTAAGCGTTTTTGGCACAAACGGATGCTTGCAAATCAAGTTACTCTCAGAAAGACTCAATAGATGCATAATGGTGAATAAGCGTGTGGTTGAGTCCCTGAGTGTCTCGTGTGATCTCGTGCGTCAGGATGATGGCGATGCGTCAGGGCCGGGAGGGAAGCGTGATGGTGGACGTGAGTTACCGACAGGGCCGGGACTATACGGTGCTGGACACGCTGGTTCAGGACATCTATCTGTGTGCCAGCGTTGAGTTCCTGCTCACGGTAGCTGATGTCTTTCTGAAAGCCATGGCCGACGGCTTCTCCGGTCCTCCGAAGAGCAGCAAACAACCCGCCGC
This sequence comes from Rhodeus uyekii, assembly GCA_037043235.1. NCBI lineage: Eukaryota > Metazoa > Chordata > Actinopteri > Cypriniformes > Acheilognathidae > Rhodeus > Rhodeus uyekii. The sequence continues at coordinate 422,130 of JAWRVZ010000270.1, read as the reverse complement.
TTCCTCCAGAGACACGGGTCAGTTCTGCAGTCACACCACAACTTCTGAATGAGGGTTAACCCACATTTGTTTTACCCTGCTATTTGCAAGGTTATTATACTATACGTTACTATATGTAAAACATTATCTCTTGAAATAAATTAAGCATTCGCTGATTAACTAGTTCCTAAGAAAACATATTAACTTATTTTAAGTTAAAAAACAAAAAAGACTACAGTTTAATTTAATTACGTAATATTGTCAAGCCAGCAAACATCAGATCAACTGCTAAATTTAGTTATAAATAAATTTAGTTCTAGCTAAATTCAGTTATAAAAGCTCATGAATACAATCACTTGTTATGTGACGTGATTGTTACTTTTGACCCATAGGTGGCGCTGACACAAAGACACAAAGTTTAGTCAGAATGCATTTAAGCGCTGGGGAGATGCTGATTTTGTTTGTATAAATGAGACTTAACCCTCATGTTAACCAGAACCATTTGACTAACTGATGATGATCCGATTTACTTTTTGTGAAAATTATAGGAAAAGTTTGAAAAAGTCAGATGGGAAGTTTATTCGACTTTTCTGGGCATGAGCCAAGGATTCTGTTCAGACCCGTTTCATTACACTCACATTCCTGCATTTATCAGATACTTTTATCATTGCATTCAAGAAACACATCGACATTCTAATCAGTTCTTGCTTTCCCTGGGATTCAAACCCATGACCTTGATGTTGCAAGCGCTGCACTCTACTGTTAGACACACAGGAAAGCTCTAAAATAGGCAAATTATGTGCCGCTGACACTTACTGAGGTTTGTTACGATATACCAATGCTTTTGTAAAATCTAGCATTTTAAGACATAATTTATAATAGAGGAAATGATGCAGCAGTTGAGTATCTTTGACTCTGTAAGCTGTGCCAAAACTAACAGGCCAGATCTCTTTTCATGAAGTTTAGTGGGGAAAATGTTGGTTTATTGGAAAATTAAAAATTTCAGAAACATTTTCATGACAGAAATGACATCATAGGTTGCAATGGCATTGCCTTGAGGAATCGGAGGAAAGAATTACAGTTCAGAGGTTATTAGCATAAACCTGAGGGCAACGTTTGAGGCGATTGAGTTAAAGACTCCACATCCTCTGTGGTGAGTGTTCAGACTGTCCTTCATCTGTGTGCCACCTCACATCTCTGTACAATACGCTTCTCTGGACTGAGGGAGACAGTGGAGCTTCGTTGCTCGGCCTCTAATAAATGAAAAATGATTTAGAAAATGTTCAAGTTTAAATGTAAAAATCATATTCAAAGTATGACTATATCAGTAGTGCTGAAATAACAGTGGTTGTGTGTGTTTCTAGCGGTTGCTGCTGCTCCAGTGGTGGCCAAAACGGAGATGAACGTTGTGTTGAGGAACCCTGAGATCGTGTTTGTGGCCGACCTCACGCGCGCCGAAGCCCCGGCTCTGCTCATGACCACACAGTGCGAGCTGCTGATGAAGAGCGAGCCCAGCGGCCAGACCATGACCGCCGCCGTGTCAGACCTCACCGTGGTGGCGTGTCCGTTTGTGCAGGAGAAGCGTGAGCACAACGTGACGACGGTGCTTCAGCCGTGTCAGGTGTTCTTCAGGAGCAGCCAATCGCCGTCCCAGCCGCAGTCCATCGAGCTGTCCATCAGCTCTCTCACGCTCAAGGTGATCCAGCTTCAGACGACCTTCATATCACCTCTACAAACACCACTGTCGTAGAGCTAGAGACGCTGCTCTTAAACCTCGTACAATCATCATTCAGACTTTTCTTACACCATAAAAATCAAGACTTTTTATGACCTTAAAACAGTTCAAAGTCTTGAATGGTTTAAGAAAAGTCTTAATGATGATTTTAAGAGGTTTAAGATTCAGGGACAGAAGAGCAGTGACCACAATATTATCAAAACACGATGAGTGAAGTAAATTAATGTGAGTGCACTTTCTCAAATGCCAATATATCTATAGTTGATGAATTGTGACACTAATTTACTTTATTTTCCCTTCATTTGAACACTTTAGGAAGGGCGCAATGAGAATTTATCAAATCGTTCATTGATCAGTTGATTTTACAAACATACAAACTCTAATATTTTAAATATTCTTGCTTCTAACTGTATTTATTTAATAATTGTGGAATTATGTCTATTCTAAACATTTCATTGACTGTCAGATACATTTATTATTTTGCAACCAAAATATTAATAATAACCAGAAATAATCTGTTATACATAACATATTCCCAAAGTAATTGGGGACTCTTATTTTGAAATGTATTTATTACTGGCTTCTCATTCAAATAAATGATCCATCAAAAGCATATTACAATACAGAGACCATCAAGTGAATGTTGTAACTTAATTTAATTTTTACAGTTTACAGTTCACAGATATTTAGTTGTGAGTGTAAGAATCTGAGATGCTTGAGTTATTTAGAAATGTTATGGGTTTGCACTGAACGGACATGCAGTATTCATTTATTTTTTGCTGGTCTTGATCGCTGCAGATACACTGTAAATTCATTCAAAGAACATTATTAGAAGCCATGAAAGAGTGGAATATGAGCCGTTTGGTTGCGTCTCTGATTCTCCGGTCGGTCTGTTCCCAAAGGTGTCTCCCGTCATCATAAACACCGTCATCACCATCCAGTCGGCGCTGAGCCCGGCGGCCGAGACCCCGGAGGAGCAGGAGAGCCCGTCGCCTCAGGACCTGTGGGAGCGCCGCAGCCTGCGAGACCTGAAGCTCTGGTTCCTGGAGGAAGGAGCGGAGGAAGTGGCCCACTCCGTGCTCCCGCTCATCCCTCGGGGAGAGTCTCTGAAGATGAGCATCCAGTCCCTGTGCCTGACGCTGGAGGCCGGGGTGGGCCATCGCACCGTCCCCATGCTGCTGGCCAAAGCCTCGTTCCAGGGAGACGTGAAGAACTGGAGCACTCTCATCAACCTGCACTGCCACCTGGACCTGGAGGTACAGCAGCTCACGACCCGCTGCTCTTCTGTGCTGTGTTTGAGATAGAAGTGTCTTCTAATCGATTGTTTGTGGCCGTAGGTGAATTACTATAATGAGATGGTGGGTTTGTGGGAGCCGCTGCTGGAGCCGCTGGACGACGAGGAGAAGGATGGATTCAGGCCATGGACTCTGTTACTGAAGGTCAGCTTTCACCTCAGGCCTGATCTGTGACGAACACAAGTTCTCATGAGCTCATGATGATGCTGTTCTCTGTGCAGATGAAGAAGAAGCCCGTAACGTGTTCTGGAGTGTCTGACGAGGTGGACGGCAGTGTGCCTGATTATAAAACCGTCATCAGCTTCACCAGTAAAGACCAGCTCAACCTCACCCTGTCCAAGTGCGGCCTTCACATGCTCAGTAACCTGGGAACGGTACGGCGTTGAGTGTGTTGAGATGGGTTTCAGTGGAGTGCGTGGAGTTACAGGCCTGTGTTTGGTTTGCAGGCGTTTGCGGAGGCGGCGAAACAGACGGCGGAGTGCTTCCAGACGGACCAGGCTCCGTTTGTGGTGAAGAATCACTTGGGTCTGGCGGTGTCGGTGCTGCACAGCGACGTGTTCAGAGCCGTGGGGAAACCGTCTGTGGCTCGTGTGGTGGAGCTGCAGGATGGAGAGTGTCTGAATATGCACTACACCCTCAGCGCCGAGTCCAGCGACCAGTTCTCCGCCATGACCAGCCTCAGCGCCAAAAACTACATCCAGCCCAGTAAGACCATCCGTGACCAGTGGATATCACCAGTCTACTGGTTCACTCTCACATGTAACGGTTCCAGAAGGGCCATAAAAGAACCATATTAGGTTCCACTAAGAGCCTTTCAGTCAACAGTTATTTTCTTAGTGTAAATATATTTTAATAATCTAAATGACCTTCTGTGCCGTGGAAAGGTTCCTTAGATGTTAGAGGTTCTAATGGAATAGATGCCCATTTATTTCAAGATTTTATATAGACATCCACTGACAAATTAGATTTTTAAAGGGATAGTTCATTGAAAAATTACAATTATGTCTTTCACTCGCTCTCATGCTGAGCACAAAAGATGATGTTATGTATTATGAACAATGTTGGTAATTAAACAGTTGATGGGTCTCATTGACATTGATTGAAAATGATGAAAATGATACTTGGGGCTGGATTTGCTAGCATCTTGCTCCAGCACAAACCCTTTAAACACTGCTGTCAGGATTGACTGAAGACACAGGGAAATATTAGCGCTGAAAGTCGTGAGCAGGGTTGTTTTAGCGGCTGATCTTTATTGCAAATGCATTTGTAGGAGTTTCTCTTTCAGATACTAAATCTATGAGAGAGAATTAAAATGGATCAAGATTTACTAAAGTTTGCTCTAGTTAATTTACCGCCAATAAAAGCTTGTCTAAAACCAGACGCTAATTTGCGCTGCTCTTGGTGGATTGTGTTTGTCGTTATGGAAACGATGCGACTGCGATCTTCAATTTGCAGTATGTTTCTTTTGGTTTTGCATTCTCATGCTAATTTGCTCTGTTTGTAAATTCTGCTCTTAATATATATAAATCCTACATTTTATTGTTGCATTCTGCAGTATTTCTAGACAAAACTAGTTGTAGTTTAATATAAACATATATTCTGATAATATAATGCGTTTGTTCTTCCTCTTCTCCAGCTCCGGTTGGCCACACGAGCCCAAGTGTGATTCCTCTGATCAAAACGGGCCGGGGCATGTACAGCGTCACACACCTCGACTCCAGCGTCACGCGCTTCTTCGTCTGTCAGATTTACACCGTTGAGGGGAGCAAATACGTCAAGATCCGGTCTCCTTTCCAGGTGGGTATTAGTTTTAAAAACAACTGATCTCAGTCACACACAAAATATAGAGAATCAGCTTAAAAACATAAGAATCTGGCCTTCCCTTTAAAGGTCAAGAGCCTGATTATAAAAGAAAAGTCTCAGCATTAAAGCCACGTCCCAGACACACAATGATGATGTTCTCATTGTACTTTATGTAGCTGATATGCCAGAAATGCACTGCACATGTTGCTCTGAACTACATGCAATGAGATACGCCTTGAGATACGAGTATAATCTGTTCCAGGACGAGCTCATAACTCGAATTGCTCGTATCTCAAATAATTTTTCCCACAAGAAATAACAGGGGAAAAAAAATCAGTTCCGTTCCTTATAACAATAGAAACACACGTTTTTAATTGCTATAGAGACACACACACACACACACAATTATAGTATATAAGGATTCTTGTGATATAAAATAAAATGTGGTTTTAATTATGAGTTCTTTCCTTCGATACAAACGCATGTCATCTTATCTGCATGCAACACACACACACACACACACACACACACGCGCGCGCACGCGCGCGCGCCCGCGCGCAAACATTCCATCTTATCTTGACTGCTGTTTTGCTCATGCAAACACTTATATTTTAGTGGAGGAACACGTGAAGTGAACGAGTGAGGGGCTTGAGCTGCCCGTATCTCAAATCTAAAAATGCTCAAAGTTTTGCTCGTATCTTGGAATACTCTTATGTCGGGACACTCATATCTCAAGGTGTTACTGTTATATGCCATACTCTTATTAATTGATTTTATTATTATTATAGAATTATATATAATTCTTATTTAATAATGTACATTTTTATTTCATCATTGACAAGCACTGTTCATGATGTCATTGGTTTGTATTGTTTTCTAGATTATCAATCACTTCTCTGTGCCGATCCGTGTTTATGAAGGATCTGAGTGTCTGGGCGTCTCTCTGCCGATGGAAGAGTTCTGTGTGCCGCTCGGCTCCTACAGGTCAGTGACCATCACTACTGTTCATATCCGTGTGTATCAAGATCTGAGGAAGATCTGGCGCTGAAATTCAGATATGATGATCGCTGTTTGGTTTCTAACACACACTGTAAGTGTTCGACCAATCAGAGCAGAGCAGCTGTCAGAAAGAGGAGGGGTTTAGAGAGTCTGAATCGTTTATCTAACCGTTTCTAAGGAAAGAGTGCACTGTATAAATATTATGAGAGAATCTGTTTATTGTAGCAGACTCCTAATCAATATTTGTAATGTGACGCTTTAAACCATTAAGCGTTCTGTTTTGAAATGCGTGTGTTTTCAGAGCTGAGCTGAGTCTGCAGCCGGTCACTGAAGGCGAGGATCAGTACGATCGCTCCGAGGGTTTCTCTTACAGTGAGGTGATCCAGAAGCCTGGAGAGTGTCTGGAGAAGAACTGCTATCATCGTAGAGACCGAGCCCAGATCATGAAGCTCAACATGGTTCCTCTTCCAGACGCCGTGATGTCACACAGCACCGAGGACGAGTTCGACCAGCCCATTGTTCTGCACCTGTGGCCCACCGTTCTCCTCCGAAACCTCCTGCCGTACCCCATCACCTTCAAGCTCAAGGTGTGCGTGTGTTTATTGTTTATGACAGTTATTACAGATGCTCGCTTTAACGCTACCAAATTGGTTATTGGTCTGTATAAGATACATTTTAATTAATCAATCAGTTGATATTGGATACAAATGAAACTGGATATTTAATATTTACACATAAATTGTCATAAATTTACCTCTAAATTGTGGATGGAGGATGAATTTTACAGCTTGATTTATGCAGATTTATGCATTTCTTTTTTTAATTGAGAATAAATTTTTTTTATTCTTATTTCATTTCGCCCGAGTCCAAGTCTCCTTGAAATTTCTCAAAATAAATTACTTTTACAGTGAAAGACTTTCTGAATTGAGGAAATATGACTTTCAGACGTGTATCAGAGATTACATTTATATTTGCATATTGCTGAAATGTTTTGTTTGCAGGGCAATGGAGATCTCCCCTCCGTCTCCCTAAAAGAGGGTCACTCCTCCCAGATCCACACGGCCATCCTGGATTTCTCCTCGCTGGAGCTGAGGCTGCTGGGATACCTGCAGCAGGACTGGGAGGCGCAGTACAGTCTGAGCAGCGAGCGCGACGAGATCAGCTTCATCAAGTTCCGCTCGCTGGGATCGGCTGAGGAGCCGGAGTCGAGGCCGGAGCTGGACATTGCGGTGCATGTGAAGAGGGAGGAGGGTCAGCTGGTGCTGGCCATACACTCCCCGTACTGGATGGTCAACAAGACGGGCAGATTGCTGCAGTACAAGGCAGACGATCTTCATCGCAAACACGCCAAGGATTACGACATGCCCCTGCTCTTCTCCTTCAAACCACGCAACTTTCTGCAGAACAACAAGGTTCGGAACAATGCTGTCAAGCATGTACTGATCAATTATTTAGCTTTCATTATTTTCATGTAATTATCTTTCACTCTGTTGTTTACAGATCCGCCTGATGATTTCAGAAAGTGAGCTATCAGATGATTTCTCCATAGACACCGTCGGGAGTTATGGGGACGTCAAATGCAAAGGCAGACAGAAGGATTACATGGTGACTGTTCTTTCATTACAACTATAAATTTTTCACACGTTAAAGACAAAATTAACTTGAATTCCTATGTTCCTAGACTTATTCCTGGTGCACATTTTTCCCAAAGACAATATAAGAGAGGAGATGGACAAGAAATCACATTTAACATTCCAGGAATAGGAATGGAGTCCTATAATTAATTATATATATATATTTTTTTTTTTTATTATGTACCATACTTAAAATAATAAGTGTGTATTTGAATGTATATGTAATACATAATATATATGTAATAAGTGTGAATTTATATATATTTATTAAGTTGAAGAATACACTATAGAACATTTTATTATATTTTTTATTTGTAAGTTATAGTAAAAATGGAATCTTAAACTGTTTTGGAGTTTGACACTGTTGCTATTCTTAACTAATTGTAATAAAAGTAATTAAAATTATTAATATTAACATAACATTAATGTTATAATATAACAAAAATTAGATGTGCTCCTTTGTCCAATAACTGAAATAAAGTTGTGTAGCTTGTATAATAATTTTTACTTTTACTAAATATGAAACCATAATAAATGAAAGCTAGATATAAAAAACTAATAAAATTACAAAAGCACATAAAATTCTTAAAACTGAAAATAGAAAAATCATAAAATAATGTATAATAAAATGATGCATAAATATAATAAAGTAATTCTAAAATAACACTGGATTAATCACCACCTTCACAATCTAATCAATTCCAAGTGAATAACATTAGTTCCCCCCATTCTATCTTCTGTCTGAAATATGTCAGAAAACAAATTAAAATGTTCTGCAAATGTGTGTTGTTGGCAGGTGGGAGTGAAGATCGACGCGTGCAGCTTCAGTTTGACACGGCTGGTGACGTTCCTGCCGTTCTACATGCTGGTGAACAGAACCAAGCACGTGATTGAGGTCTGTGAGGAGGGGCAAGAGCACTGGACCGAGGCGCGGCCCGGACAGGTCAGGAGATTAAACCCTGCGTAACGAGATAAATGTCAGCGGTTCTGTGAGTTGTGATGTACGGCATACATGTCTGCTTTTTAGGCTGCTGTTCCGTTCTGGCCAGAAAGAGACTCAAAGAAACTCCGAGTGAAAGTGCGGGGATGCCAATCCTCGCCGCAAGCGTTCGACTTCCACCAGCCGGAGAACTGCCTCCTGCTGCACCTGGACCGAGCCGTGAGTTAGTGTGTGCTGCTCGTACTCAGGTGCACAATCCCTCTCAACTGATCCCGGTCTTGTTCCCTCTGGATTGTAGTTGGGTGGAATTATTGTGGATGTGAATCTGACGGAACATTCTGCTGTGATCCGGTTCTCTGATTACCATGATGGTGCCGCTCCGTTCCTGCTCATCAACCACACAACGGACGAGACGCTGCGGTTCTGTCAGAGGTGAGAACCACAAACTCATGGTGTGGAAGAGCAAAGGTCAGAGCGTTCCAGGGTTTAAAGATGACGTGTGGGCTTGTCAGTTGACGGGACTGTTTTTGGTCCTGCTCGTCATGGACCGTATCTGATTTCATGCATTGCATTGGGTTTTTATTGATGAATTGAACATTGTAAATGTGAGATGTGTCGAGGTTACAAAATCTCTGCATAGTATGTATACATATTACATATAATTGAGACTGTCGATTTTACACATTAACTTCGTTATGGGGAAAAAATAACACCCAGACCAACGTGGGTCTTCTTACGTTTCCTACAGTTGGTGACAGACATGAAGCAGAGCAACACCCTATAGAATACAGTTAGTGACTCTAGAATTCAACATATCAGGGGTAGTATTATATTTATATCAAGATATAGTTAAGCAATATCACACGGGTAACAAGCGCAGTATCACACAAGTGCAAATGTGGTAAGTTATACAACAGTTCAATAAATCCTAAAGAAGTTAATTGTTATATTTCAGGTACAATAATGTCTGCTTTTACTCCAATTTGGCAACCAAAACATCACCTATGAAGCCAGAGCAGAACTCTGCGTCTCCTCAATGAATCTGTGTTTTGAGCGAATCAATTGTGTGACATGTTTTATTGGTAATTTCTCTGCCAAATTTGATGTGCCACATTGTGTAATTAATTAAAAATTTTTTCTTTTCACTTAACAGCCCTAAATACAATACAATAATTCATGCATGGGCAGGGAAAAATTATATATCAATAAATCATTTCATTTTTAAATCACACTATATCTTATTTCTTGCTGAATGTTAACTTTAATAAGAAATCAATTATCTATGTTATAATTCAAAATGTAACTGATAAGTAGATATTTGTCTTACGTTTTAAAATATAGGCTAACAATCTGAAGCCACTTTCAAGGTTTTTATTTTTCATATGTGTTCATTTTCATACAGTTTTTGCTTTGTCTGCTTGCTAGAGTTTGACTCTGCTGTAAATGCAGTGAAAGTGCAGCACAATCGTTCACTGAGAATATGAATTTGTTACTCGATTTAATAGTTTGGTTTTTATGTTTCTTTCCCTGCAGCACCGAGAAGCGGAAATGTTCTACTTGGCTTCAGAATGAGAGATTGGATCTCTCTTTATCATGGGGGGAAGAGAGCGAATCCCTCTGGTACACACACACACACACACACACACACACACACACACACACACACACACACACACGATGCGGTGCATGAAGGTGTATTTCTTTCCTTCACAGGATCTGGTGGAGGGATCCATCGCTGCACGACTCCATCTAAAACTCAGTCTCCTCCTTTAACTCATTTTCCTTCCACAGCTTTTTAGGTTGGAGTCCGAACTGAATTTACGCTCCTCTTTTCTCTCTTCTGAAGGTTTTATTTTGTCTTTCAGAAAAAGGAAATGACCAGCTTTCTTCCTGTTTCTGTGCTTCACTTGCATTCATTAGCAAATGAACTGTATTGTCTCAGTGAAAGCTTATATTCTGATGATGTAGAGAGCATGAGTCTTTATCTTTTCTCTCATTGGACGCTTAGGCTGCAGTTAAAGGAAGTTGCCGTATATTCCCCGTCTGTTTCTGCTGTGGCTGCATTGCCGTCATGATTTCAACTTTCTCTCTCAAATTATAAAGCAGAGCTTGTGAAAGTGCCTCACCTTTTTTGTCTAAACAAATTTAAACTCTCTTCCATAAAATCATATTTTGTGGGGGGTTTCTTTATTTGCAGCTCATTTTTTTACCGTTCAAAAGTTTGGATTCTGTGAAATGTTGTATTTATTTTATTTTTTGAATATGCTTCTTCTGCTCCCTAAGACTGCATTTATGTGATCTATATTACAGTAAACATATAAAATACACTTTATATTCATATAAAAAACAGTTACTTTATTCCTGTGATTAAAGCTGAATTTATTAGAGGATAAATACAGTAAAACAGTGTAATATTATATCAGTGTAAAACAGCTGTTTTCTTTGTGTGTATATATATATATATATATATATATATATATATATATATATATATATATATATATATATATATATATATATATATATATATATATATAGTAAAGTGTCATTTATTCCTGTGATTAAAGCTGAATTGTCAGCATCATTACTTCACATGATCTTCACTAATCATTCTACATCATTCATGCTGGTTTGATTTTTAAAAACTTATTTTTGTGGAAACTGATAATTTTTTTTTCAGAAATATTAGATGAATGGAGTTTATTTAAAATCAAAATATTTGGTTACATTGTAAGTGTCTTTGCTGCCACTTTTAATCAATTTAATCCATTTTTGCTGAATAAAAAGTATTAATTCATACTAGATGAATTAATACCCCAAGCCTTCGGGTGATGGTGTGTTTCCACGCCTCACTATGACTGGTGTTTATGGTTAGTGCAGTGTTTGTTGAGGTGATCTGACGCTGTGGTTCTGGCAGCTCTCAGGCAGAGATGGATGAGCTGGCTCCGGGTCAGGCCGTCTACTACACGTGGGCTGAACCCACCGGCTCCAGAACCCTCAGCTGGAAGTGGGGAAAGTATAAAGGAGAGCTGAAGAGTGAAGCGGTGAGAGAGAGAAAACTAGCTTGATTGAGTCGTGAAGCTGGATGCTGGTCTGATCTCCGTTTGGTTTGTTCTGCAGGACCAGTTGCTGGATGTGAACAATGAGGGCAAGTTGTTTGTCGTGTCGTTTTATGAAGGCCTGCAGCGCGTGGCCCTCTTCACCACAGAGCGTCGGGTCTACAAGAAGATCTGCGACAACGAGAAAATTGAGCTGGCCGAACAGGAAATCAGCGTTTCGTTACAGAACGTGGGCATTTCTCTGGTCAACAACACCAGCAGCCAGGAAGTGACCTTCATCGGCATCACCAGGTTCATGTTCAAGCCCTTTCTGACCAAGAGTCATTGATATATAAATTACATATATACATGCAGATAATATATTACTGAAACAAAAGGCCACTTAAGTGTCAAATGTCATTTTTACTAATATTTTTAAGTGCATGCCACAGAAGTGTCAATAGAAATGGTTTTAAAGTATGCTTTAGTTTCTCATTAATGCTTGTGTGTTCAGATGTGCTTCAGTTCAAGCAAAAGCACTTTTAAGTTCAGTTTATGAATTTAAACTGATACATTTTAAATAACATACAATTAAGTGCCCAAAAACGTTATTTTCATTTCATACGCATAAATGTATTATGTAATAAGTATTATTTTTAAAAGTATACTGGTGTACTTTTTTTTTTTTAAGTACCGTTTCCTTTATTCTGGTTTTGTCGTCTGCCGTTTTAAAAGCTCAAGCTCTAATTGTCCATGTTTTCATCAGCTCATCAAAAACCCTTCTGAAAGTGATTCCAGCCATCTTGTTCCTCTGTTGGTTCTTGTAAGAGATGAGATGAAGTGAACTGAATGGCTGAAGCTGTGTGTGTGTGTGTGTGTTGGTCAGTTCTGACGTGGTGTGGGAGATGAAGCCGAAGCAGCGCAGCCGCTGGAAGGTGTTGAGTGTGAAAGAGGCGGCAATGTTGGAGCAGCGCTACAGGGATTATATGGACAGCGGTCCGGTGGACAGCACCATCATCGACCTGCAGAACGACTACCAGGTACTGCAAACACACCAGCCACACCACTGCTGCTGTGCCTTATAACCACTCTTACTTAAAAAGTAACCGTTATAATACATTTAAAGTAGGGGCCCACCAACCACATAGATAGATAGATAGATAGATAGATAGATAGATAGATAGATAGATAGATAGATAGATAGATAGATAGATAGATAGATAGATAGATATATATATATATATATATATATATATATATATATATATATATATATATATATATGCACCTTGAATATATTAACCAGCCTTAACCACATGAAGTTTTAAACAAAAAAGGTGTTTATAATGGATACTGATTTTTCTTAATACAAAATAATAATGAATGACTTGTATAAACCTTTGAAACAAAAACAGTGATAATACCCAATAGTGTACACATACAAATAACCAATAATAACCTAATGTGTTTCAAATGATAATAAAACGTATCTGCCAAAAGTAAAGTACAGTAGTACCTCAAAATACAAAAGTCTCAACTTACGAAAAATCCAAGTTACGAAAGCAAAGACGAAAAATTTTATTGGTCCCCCGGTGGGGGGGATGCGGAGCGATCATTCTGTTGACGGGGGTGCGACACTCATGCGGCGCGACACTCCTTTCTTCCGTGGGCGGAGCGATAGCAGACCGAGCGCGGATAGCGGGTGTAGCGAAGGCTACCTGAAAATGTATAAGGGCTGATTTGGGGTATAGCAATGTGCCAGGTGTGTCGGTCAGAACACGACAGAGAAGTTGTCTCAAAGTGATTTATTCGATTAAACGGGTCAAAGAGGGGAGCCAACCATTAATATGAGCTTCAATAATGTCCGGTAATGCTGAAGGAGATTGAGATGTGGGAGCACAAGAAGCATATGTGATCAAAGATCTCAGTAATGTCCTTGCTCAGATGGATGAGAGTGCAAAGGAGTGTGGTGTGGTGTGTGTGTGTGGTTTTCCTGTAACAGATAAAACAAGATTCTACTAGTAACAGAATTACACATATATATATATACAAACTATTCGCTTCTCCCCTCATACATGAACACAATTATCGTCATTAATTATTATTACTTTATCTGAACATAGCAAATAAAAATGTAAACACAGAAAATGAAGCACAGCTAAATTAGTATCGAGCTATAACACTTCAATAACTGCGTCATAACAAAGATGAGTATGTGCATAAGCAAACATAGTGGTAATTGTGAACTCACTCTTATAAGACGCACAAAACACACAATAGGCACTCGTTCCGAGGCTGTTAACCAAGTTATTGGCTTTTCTCCAGCGCTCATGTATAATAGTTAACTGATATCTGCCGCGGTGGGTGACATGATTCACTCTGAACTGAACCGCTTCACTTTCTGAACTAATGCGCGTCGTAGTTTCAAAATAAAAGTCCCCTGAAACAGTCAGCGCAACAGCGCTCTTATTCCTCTCATATGGCCTTTTTCACCACGGGACCGCTGCTACAAGTTACGTGCAGGGGATGAAAGAGCCGCAGCACAGGGGTGAAAGAGCCGCGGGTTGCCGACCCCTGTTCTATACGTACGTGCTGGCGTGCTTTAGCTCAGCCACTCCGCACCCGAAACTTTAAATTTTTTATGTGTTTTCGTAAAGTTAAGTGTACGTACGTTATCTGCCGTTTGTCCTCCTCCTCCTCTGCCGCCACTTTCGGAGATAGCCTCACTCGAAAGGTAAGCTTCGACATTTTACGTTATTTCATTGTTTATAGGTCAATTTAGCTTTATTATGAAATTGAATGGGGTGTTTTTGGAGGGCTTGGAACGGATTAGCCATTTTACATGTAAAATGTGTTCCAAGATACGAAAAACTCATTATACGAAGGCCGCCTCGGAACGGATTAATTTCGTATCTCGAGGTACCACTGTATCCGTAAATGTAGATGTCCTTTGTGAAGAGTGTCTGTTGTTTATGGAAGAGTCAATGATGATGGTGTCAATCCTTTAGTTCATTGTATGTTTCACACGAATATCCTCTGGTAATGTGCTCCTCCGAGAACAGCTTTATCCTTGTCGTACAAGGACTCAAAATACAAATAGAAATTGATAGTTCTTTCGCCAAAGAATTTTAGTAGGGTTTAAAAACTACTAAAATTAAAAGAGTCCTTCTAAAATAAGATGCACAAACTGAGAATTAGCATGCTAGCAAACAAACACACAAAAACAACCATGAGCCACACATTTCGATTCAAAAGAAAAACCAACATAGAAAATGAAAACAAAAAACATAACTTAATCATAACTTTACCCCCCGTGATGATCTCACCCCCCCCACCAAACAAAGCCCAATGGGGGTGCTAACTAATAAAATGGGATGCTACTTCTAATAAAAATATTTAAAAAACTAAACATTCTTTTTAATCCTTAATTTTAATGGCAGGTCCTATCCGACGAGCGTCAGACAGCTGGCAGGAGACTTGTGTTCTGTCATTCATCTGCGACCGCTAGTTACAGCCAGCCATTAACACTTCACAGAATATAAACGTGGATATCCAAAAATATGGGAAAAATCGGTCCTATAGTTTGCCGAATGCGACTGGGCAACTCCAGCTCTTCTGGCAGGCTTTTATAATCGTATTTATTTTAGACTACAGTTTGTTTATAATGTCGTCTTAGATTTATATAGCGGGTGTAAGTGTGAGGCAGTCCGTGCAAAATTAAAATACTTTTTTGCACAAAAATGACACAAATCGTTTTGTTGTATAGGCAGAATTCAAGGATACCAATGTTATTTCCAATAAAAAAAAAAAAAAAAAAAAAGAGAAGGCGTTTATACAACTAGCACAGGGGTCGGCAACCCGCGGCTCTTTCATCCCCTTTGTAGCAGCGGCCCCGCTATCCGTGCTCTGTCCGCTATCGCTCCGCCCACGGATGAAAGGAGTGTCGCACCGCATGCGTGGTCGCTCCGAACCCCAGTGGAGGTTCAGCGGAGTATATCGTTTCATATATAAAACTTATATATAAAACTTCCTGACATATTTGAAAAAAAAAATTGGGGTCCAATATGGCTCTTTCAACATTTTGGGTTGCCGACCCCTGAACTAGCATTATATCGCTCATCTGCCAGGTTGCAGAATGCGATCGGTGAAGAAAAGCTTGTTTCGTGTGTCATCAGGTGCTGTTTGCAGCAAACGGGGTGGAAATGCGGATCATGCAGCCCTTCGACGCTCCTCTCCGGAGGAACTTCCTGCCCGCGCTGAAGGTGGAGTACAGCGTCTCTGCCCGGCAGCAGACCTACCGGGTGCAGATCAACAGGATTCAGGTCTGCTCCAGCAGCATCATGAGCAATGCTCCTTTGGGGAGACACAGGCCTGCTCATTCATATGCTCATTCAATATCGTCCCTCTTCTCTGATCAGATCCAAAACCAGCTGCCCGGAGCCATCTTCCCGTTTGTGTTCTACCCCGTCAAGCCACCCAAGTCGGTCAGCATGGACTCAGGTCAGTCGAGCTTTGAGAGGAATCGGAGTCCACCGCATCTGGAACTGTTGCATGCTGACTTGTGTTTGTTTTGTGCTTGAAGAGCCGAAACCGCTGGCAGACGTCAGCATCATCACCAGAGCAGCCGGACACTCGGACATCCTGCGCATCAAGTGCGTCTCCTCTTCCTGTCATCTCTTCCTCTCTCTATCTCTTGCCCTCAAACTAACGGCACAGCACGTCTCGCTTTTGTCCCTGCAGGTATTTTAAAGTGTTGATTCAGGAGATGGACCTGCGGATGGATCTGGGCTTCCTGTATGCCATTCTGGAGCTCTTCACTGCCGAACACGCCAGTGTGGTCACGTCTGAACAGGAGGTACAGCTCACATATACGTGATGTGCTCAGATGAGACCCGTATGATGTCACTGCATTCATCATTATTCATACAAACCACTGGAATACAGAGATTTGATGCTTGTGAACTTTTTTTTAATGTGAACAGTGAACAGTTTTAATGAAGCATCTCTATTGATGCCTTTCAGTACTGAACAATATATTCTATTTATTCAATGTATTCTATTCTATCTAGCTTTAATCACAGGAATAAATTACACTTTACTATATATTCAATTAGAAAACAGCTGTTTTACACTGATATAATATTACACTGTTTTACTGTATTTATCATCTAATAAATTCAGCTTTAATCACAGGAATAAATCACACTTTACTATATATTCACATAGAAAACAGCTGTTTTACATTGATATAATATTACACTGTTTTACTGTATTTATCATCTAATAAATTCAGCTTTAATCACAGGAATAAATCACACTTTACTATATATTCACATAGAAAACAGCTGTTTTACATTGATATAATATTACACTGTTTTACTGTACAGTAATACCTCGGTTTACGAGCGACTTGGTATACGAGCAAATCGGTGTACGAGCATTGTATCGGTGTACAAGAAAAAATTTCCCTCACCCATGCGCAGTTTTGTGTGGAAAAAGTCCTAACGCTCAGCATCCTTGTGCGCATTTTTACATGAAATATCCTAATGACATCCTCTCATAACACAGTCAGGAGGTTCCAACCCCTTTATAACCCCTTTCAAAATGGTACCATCTTTTAGCCATCTTTTCATAACAATATAAGATTAGACTAACAATCTTTCACACATTCTGTGAAAATCGAAAAACAACTACTATAACAAAAAATATTTTCTTTGCTGCCAAAAGAGTTTTTCCTGTGGTTCTCATCCAAATTGTGATGAAATTTCTCGAAAAATGGCCAGAAGATGTGTGCAAACAGTGTGTAATTGCAGTTAAAATTGTGACCATTAAGATCTCATATAAATACTAATTAATAATTGACAATTAAACTCTAAAAATACATGACAATTTACTGTAATGCACTTCAGGTTTGAGCAGCCTGCTTGGAGGAGAGAGAGGAGGGAGGAGGGGGGAAAGCAAGGATGAAAGCAAATGAGTGAATTTATTATAATAGTGCAGAAAACAAACAAAGTGATAATCCAGAGTTAAAGTCGTGGAACATGGGAGCCGCGAACGAACGAATTCACGAGAAAACTAGGGGAGCACAGGGCACAAAGTTACGCGGAGTAAATAGTAACAGCAAAAAATTTTTTTTTTTCAGATAGTTGCACGGGCATAAATGTGACGTGCTAAAGGGCTTTTCATCACACTGTTTGCACACGTCTTCTGGCCATTTTTCGAGAAATTTCATCGAAGTTTGGATGAGAACCGCAGGAAAAACTCTTTTGGCAGCAAAGTAAATATTTTTTGTTATAGTAGTTGTTTTTCGATTTTCAAAGAATGTGTGAAAGATTGTTAGTCTAATCTTATATTGTTATGATTATCATCTTCTTGGCTAAAAGATGGTACCATTTTGAAAGACGTGAAAAACACATAGTGGCTGCTATCCGGTCCTGAAGTAAACAAGACAGCGCGGGGTTAGTTGTAACACTAAGCGCATTGAACAAGTTGCATCAATAATCATATATTTTGCATTGTATTAACCTATTAAAACGTTTTTCATGTCATTACATTGTTCAAAACACAACAAATGTAAAAAATAAAGGAAACAATATATATTTAATTCATAAGTTATGCTTATGATCATCAAGATGCAACTTTTTTCAACAAATAAAAATACGTGAATGAACTTGCATTGGATAACATGGTGTTACAACTAACCCGCTGTCTGTTAGCCCCGCTCACGGGGTAAGAAGTCACATTTTACTCCTTGCACTTTTGCCGATACTGCAGAGAAACGGCAGGTCCGACGAACATGAAAACAGTGCTCATTTATAGGAGAGGCTTATATGTTGTTTACAAATATGGTTTGTCTAACCCTATTACTTTGTTTATTATTTGGCTAAAACCGTGTATATTTCACTACGTGAACAATAGCGATCACAATTAATTATTGTTTAGAATATGAGGTAAAAACTTCTGTAAATCACTTATAAAAGTATCACTGTGGTGAATGATAGAGCCAATGAATGAGTTAAGGGGTTATAAAGGGGTTGGAACCTCCTGACTGTGTTATGAGAGGCTGTCATTAGGATATTTCATGTAAAAATGCGCAGAAGGATGCTGAGCGTTAGGACTTTTTCCACACAAAACTGCGCATGGGTGAGGGAAATTTTTCCTCGTACACCGATTTGCTCGTATACCAAGTCACTCGTAAACTGAGGTATTACTGTATTACACTGTTTTACTATATTTATCATCTAATAAATTCAGCTTTAATCACAGGAATAAATTACACTTTACAATATATTCACACAGACAATGGTTATTGTAATATTGTTTCACAGTATTACTGTTTTATTATATTAAATAAATGCAGGCTAGGTGAGCAAGAGACTTTTAAAAACATTTAAAAAAACTCTTTCTGACAAATAGTGATTGATCTTGTTTGTGTCTCTTGTTGCGTGTATGTTGTGACTCTGTTGTGGTGTTGTTCTGTAGGTGGAGTTGTTTGAGAAGGATATAGAGTATCTGAGGACGGAGTTGGACCATGTTTCATCCACAGACACATCTGCCATCAGTCTGTACGAGTACTTCCACATCTCGCCCATAAAGGTCCGTTACCAAACCTGCTGCCCAATGCTCTGACCGCATACAAACATTAAAGGGTTATTTATTAATTGAAGGCCATGCTTGACACTAACACTCATCTAATGTGTGTGTGTGTGGCAGCTTCATTTGAGTTTCTCTCTGAGCACCGCTGGTGAAGACGGGAATAAGAAAGCGCGAGAGGCGGAGTTCATTCCCGTTCAGTCTCTGCATCTGCTGCTGAAGAGCATTGGAGCGACGCTCACCGACGCGCAGGACGTCCTCTTCAAGTACTTGCACTCATTCATCCCGCTCTTCCTCTTTCTGCCTGCCAAACCTCGGCTCACACACTGGGTGCTTCTGGGTTTCACAGGCGGTTAGATGCCGTGATCTCGCTGCAGTCACACTGCCCTCTGCTGGAGACACCAGAACAAGCGCGCGGGAAATAAAGCTCGCAGATTACAAAACCTTTGCCGTCTCACTTATACAATCCTCTGAATTAAATATTAGCATGACAATTTTACTGCGTACTGACTAGTATTATTTAAAAACTATTTAAGTTTTATATTAAAGTCCCCTATGGTGAAAATCAGTGTTGAATATTGTTTATATGGTGTTTTTAACAAACCATGTGCAAATTCACCATTGCTGAGCGTTTTCTTTTTAAAGCTACAGTGTAAAAAAGGACCGTCTCAAAAACCTGGTTTGAAATCGACTGTTTCTTGTGTCACAAACGACTTTATAACCAATCCTGTCAAGAGGGGGCGGGGCTTCGCATATCATTAATGGGGCTTCGCATATCATTAATTAGTGGAACATGGTTTGTGTGACATTACCAACACATGATGATTAATATCGTAAGCAAAAGACTAATCACATTAATTACCGGCACTGTAAAGAGCGATTCATTACCATTCTGATATAAACTTGTAGATTCACTCTTTCTCTTTTTCCGATTCAGTTTGTGGTTCAAGCATTTATGGCTGAATTAAACCTGTATTTCCTCTCGTCATTGTGCAGCGTTTACTGCAGTAAATGTAATGACTCATTTGCATATTCATGTTTCCGCGTGTACTAAATAAAACCAGGATGTAGAGTTAAATTCAAGCTATTTTAAGCCATGAATAATTTCCCCACACAGGAAAACCTGTTTAAACGTGAACAAAGATGAGTTTTAAGGGACAAAAGGATTGACTACAGGGGGACTTTAATAGTTTGAATTAGGTTTTATTTTTACTTTAATTTTTATGCATTTTTGTATGTAGTTTTGTAATTTATATAAATTTATTTTTATTCCCAATTCAGTTCTAGTTCAGTTAGTAGTCATTTCAGTTGATAAAACAACATTGTTAATGTTTATTGTTCCATCTAATGATTTTATTTTATTTGAACTTGATTTAATAGTTTTAATTAATGATGATAAAACCTTTTTGAAAATGGTATGTGAAACACAAATAACTTCGTCGTTTAATTCATTAAGCGCTATCCTGATATCATCTCGTTTATTAATGTTTATTTTAGACATTTTCACACACACAAAAAAGCTAAAAAATAAAATGGCATTACTGAAAAAAGAGTTTGATTTTGTGGTAAACAGGGTTGTATGTTTAGAAAGTCTCTTCTCACCAAAGTGGATTTATTTGATCAAAAATGCAGTAAAACGTAATATGAAATATCAGTGTAGTTTAAAATGTTTTCTGTTTGAAAATAAAGCCCTTTTGATCCTTCAGAAATTATGCTAATATGTTGCTCGAGAAACTTTCTGATTATTAGCAATGTTGAAATATAATATTAATATAATTTTTTGTGACCATGAAACAGGATTTTATGATTAATAGAAAATTCAAAAGATCAACGTTTATTGAAAATGGAATTCTTTAAAATAAAACAAAGTATAAACTTCTTTCAAACCTAACGGACCTTTCTGAAGTTGGATAGGCGGGCGTGTTGCATTGTGGGATACGGTACCCAGTGTGTGATCTGTGCGGCAGGTTATTGTGCATAGCACTCACACACGACTGCACAGAGATCATGAGAGGTGTGTGTGTGTGTGTGTGTGTGTGTGTGTGTGTGTGTGTGTGTGTGTGTGTGTGTGTGTGTGTGTGTGTGTGTGTGTGTGTGTGTGTGTGTGTGTGTGTGTGTGTGTGTGTGTGTGTGTGTGTGTGTGTGTGTGTGTGTGTGTGTGTGTGTGTGTGTGTGTGTGTGTGTGTGTGTGTGTGTGTGTGTGTGCAGGCTGGCGTTCTTCGAGCTGCAGTACCAGTTCCGCACCACTCAGCAGCTGCAGTGGGAGGTGGTGCGCCATTACTCCAAACAGGTGAGCCTTCAACTCTCTGAGTCCCTGCGCTTCACACACGCGTCACCACTAACTGCTGTGCTGTGTGTTTCAGGCTATCAAACAGATGTATGTTCTGGTTTTGGGTCTAGACGTCCTCGGGAATCCGTTCGGACTGATCCGCGGTCTGTCTGAGGGCGTCGAGGCCTTCTTCTATGAGCCGTATCAGGTGACACACACACTCCTCACTGGATCAGAGGCAAACACAGCTCACTGCTCACAGTTGCTACACGCTTGAAAGCTTTTGGAATTGTTATTTCCATCCATCTATTTTATGCAATATGCACAGATTCTAGAAATGCATGTAAAACATACACACTCAACTGAGCACATGCTTTATTATTTACACTGCGATGGAATTACCAAATAAATGCCTCACGACAAACTCTAACATGACTGCCTGAACAGAGGCTGTGATTGGATGACTGGAGTAACCGGTGGACCAATGGCATCGCAGCGTCTCAATGTTGGTTTGGCTCTGAAACGCCTGCTTCAAAGTGTGTGATCAGAATGATGAATTCCTCCAGAAGCGTCTTATATGATCATGTTCCAAACACAAGACAACATGACAGCGTTTATTACATAAAAACAGTTTCTCATTCCCAGGAAGTGGTTTAGTTGAGAGCTGTGGTGTTGAGGAGTGTGTGTAGTGAGACTGTGTGCTTGTGCTGCAGGGGGCCATCCAGGGCCCGGAGGAGTTCATGGAGGGCATGGCGCTGGGGGTGAAGGCGCTGGTCGGGGGGGCTGTGGGTGCGTACGCTCTCATGAATCATGAGGTTCAGGTGTAGTGTATCCAGCGCTGTAACGCTGAGCTGTTGCTGATGTGTGCGTCTCCTGGCAGGCGGGCTGGCGGGAGCGGCGTCTCGCATCACGGGGGCGATGGCTAAAGGTGTGGCCGCCATGACCATGGATGAGGAGTACCAGCAGAAGAGACGCGAGGCCATGAACAAGCAGCCCAGCGGACTGAGAGAAGGACTGACGCGAGGAGGGAAGGGACTGGTGTCTGTGAGTGATTATTCATATCACACGAGCTGACCCGTGCGCTTTACATGGAACAATCAGATACTAACACGCATAACACTATAATAAATCAAATAAACATGAAGTCTATAGTGATCCCAAAATACTGGCCAGCTGATGATACCGAGAATATCAAAGTCAACTGCTTTTCCTGTTGAGCTCCTAAACTCTGAAACAATCTTCCTGATATATTATGTAAACAAGTCATTGTTAATGAAGGTATTAATTTATTGCAGTTATGTTATCAACCAACTTTGCATGTGGATAATGCCACAAAAATAAACGAATGTATCAAACCGGTTCACACATACACTCTCCCTCATGTTAATCGCTCTGATTTTATCAATTAATCCTGAGAGCAAATGAACAATGTGAAGCACTTTGGTTCAACTACACTTGTTAAACTTGTGCTTTATATATAAACTTATATAATCTTAAACTAAACTATAATCTATAATCTTAAACCATAATCTGATGAAATAATGTGTATTAGGGATCTACTGCTTTATCCACTGTGATGTACAATGTAAAAATGATCTATGTACAAAATGATCAATGTAAATATGATCTCTGCCACACAGGGTTTCGTGAGCGGCATCACGGGCATCGTGACTAAACCCATTAAAGGTAAACTTCAGTGTCGTCGGTCTGCTTACCTGTGTGTTCAGCTGGACAGGCATGTCACGGCCGTGTGTGTGTGTGTGTGTGTGTGCAGGCGCGCAGAAGGAAGGCGCGGCAGGCTTCTTTAAGGGCGTGGGCAAGGGCTTGGTTGGCGCTCTGACCAGACCGACGGGGGGCATCATTGACATGGCCAGCAGCACCTTCCAGGGCATCAAACGGTGCGCTGTGAATCTGTGTGTGTTGCTCAGGAAAGAGCTTCGTCATCCTGACACATTTCTGTCTTGATGTGAACGCAGAGCGGCAGAGACGTCTCAGGATGTGGAGAGTTTGCGTCCTCCCCGCTTCATCCATGAGGACGGAGTGATCCGGCCGTACCGGGAGAGAGAGGGACTCGGCAGCCAGATGCTGCAGGTGACGCTTCACACTCACTGCTGCGCTTCAGCTTACTGCCACTGCGCTTAAAAGATGTCATGATGCAGGATAACAGACTGACAACAGCACAGTTCAAAACAACACACAACACAATTACATAGTGCTGTTTAAATATTCTAATGAATGCACAAATATTGCAAGATTTAAATAAACTGCAAAAATGCAAAATGACCTCCATGACCTTGATGTTGCAAGCGCTGCTCTCTACTGATAGGCACACAGGAACGCTTAATTCAGTGTAATTTATTCCTGTGATTAAAGTTGATGATCAACAAACATTTGATTTATTATCAGAGTTGAAAACGGTTGCTTACTTTTTGTGGAAACTATGATATATTTTCAGGATTCTTTGATAGAACGTTTAAAAGAACAGCATTTAATTAAATCTTGTGAGATTTGAATTTTTTTAACAGTAGTGTTCATGTTTAATATTTATTTATTTAAACATTACAACTTGGTAATATATCCATGTCAGCAACCCAGATATGTATATACATAACACATACACTACTTTATTTATTTATTTATTTGCATATATACCGTATTTTCCCGCATATATCCCGCGGATTATACCAGATTTTACAAACCCCGCAGGGGGGGGTGCGGGATATATAAGGGTGCGGACTATATCGCCATTTTTTTACACGTAATAATATTTCAATATAAAAAAATTTGCGGTATTTTCTTTCTGTTTTTCTTTCATGCACGGGTTGTCTGGCCTCTGTACTGTCAGTCTAACAGCTGGCGCTGATAGGCTGTCTGACCTGTCAATCATGCAAGAAGACGTGATTGGCTGTCTATTACTCTGATAGCTGGCTCTGATAGGCTTTCTGACCTGTCAATCATGCACGACGACGTGATTGGCTGTGCTGCCATGATAGCGTGCTCTTCTCATCCGATCAACACGCTTTCAGGGGGACGAGCAAAGGGAGAGGGAGAGGGAGAGGGAGAGGGAGAGACTATTTTGGAGATAGGGAGAGACTGCTCTTTTTCTTCTGATTTTGACTTGTTTGTTTTCTTATTGTGTGAATTTCGCGCACAAGCACTGTGTACCGAGCCTGAACAGTTATGGTAATTGACATCATGCGAGCAACATTCGAAATTCGAATCGTGAACTTGCACAAAAAAAAATCATCATGGGTGCGGGATATCTGAGGGTGCGGATTATACCAACTATTTTTTACACAAACCCCCAAAACCCGCGGGATATATGAGGGTGCGGATTATCTGCGTCTGCGGATTATATGCGGGAAAATACGGTATATGCACACACACACACACAATTTCTGATTTATTTGCAGTTGTTTCTTGCTCCAAAATACTTTGTCATTATCTTAAACACCCACCATTGTCATTAAACATCCAGCTTATACCAGCATGAATTGTTGTGCTTGTTAGAGCTAGTTTAGTGCTAGTTAGTGTCTGTTTTAGTCTAGAGTAGATTTTCCACCATAGCTGATGAAGCTGGTTGGCCGAAGAAGTCTTGCTAGTTGTAACTGATGCAACATCAGATGTGCAGGAGGAGTTACACACAGTTTTGAATGGGATCAGTCAGATTCTATAGGATGCATGTGTAAAACTTTATTAAGCAGATTTATGAGTGCCAGACCCTTGATGTGTTATAGATCCAGATGAGCATTTGTGTTTCCTCTGAATCAGTGCTGAGTGTGTACACATTTGATACACATTTGATAGTGTGCGTGGACACATGCAGTCCAGAAAGTTTCATCTTTGTCCAGTTGTGTTGTGTTGTTGTGTAGCTTGT
Source organism: Rhodeus uyekii (assembly GCA_037043235.1). NCBI lineage: Eukaryota > Metazoa > Chordata > Actinopteri > Cypriniformes > Acheilognathidae > Rhodeus > Rhodeus uyekii. The sequence continues at coordinate 396,968 of JAWRVZ010000270.1, read as the reverse complement.
GAAAGATAGTAGGAGCAGTGCTGTGAGATATGAGGTACAGCGGAGCTGAAGACCCACGCCGACACTAATCACTCTTCCAACAGTGTGTGACTGCAGAACAAATACATGCTTTCATTAAACAGTGTGTGAAAATAAACTACCCCACAGACACACGATCACAGTATTTATGCAAATACCTATAATCCTATAATAATTTAATAAAGATGTGCAGTAGTACCAAATGAATATATTATGCAATTTAATATAATATTTTCCATCATATTTAATATCATTTTAAAGTGGACATCCAACTTAATACATGATATTTACCAGCTGAAACTAACCATTTCATGTCAACAGATGGTAAAGTCTGCCAACTCTTTGTTATTGTGCTCTTCACCCCAAATCCTATACATTACATCTACTTCCATTATTGAAAACTCTTGCTTGAAAATAATGAACAATTCCTTTAACTCAAAATACAGGTGTTTATTGTATTGATTCTCACTTGCTAAATCTACAGCGTTTTGAAAACACATTAGCGTAGAATCAACTTTGCTGTTCATGATCAACCAAATTTCCACATGCATCATCAAAAGCTGTTGTTAAAGCTGAATTTTTGTTCCATCTATGGTTTAAAAATGGATGCAGTCATGAGTATGCGCTTGTTACCCGGTGCGCCTCAGCCCCGCTGTGCCTGTTAGCACTGTTAGTGGAGCGGCGTTCACTCTTCTCTCTCGTCATGTTCACAGACCATCACTGATGATGATGATGACCGCGACCCGCTGACATTTGACTTCTTTTAATCGCGGGAATGGATAATCCATCTGCTCGTGTCACGTGCATCGGAATCATTTACTCTGTTTGAGTAGTTAGTGTGCAAAGAGTGCAAGTAAATATCGCTGTTCTATGATTAGGAATCTTTGTTTTGTTCCTTCAGATGTTTTGTTCCACACCATCATCTGTCATTTACCCTGAATAAAGTCTGTTTCCAAGTGCATTTTTCATCATTTCATCCCCACTCAATCCCACAATGCATTGCAGGGTTATTCGTTACTCACTGGAGCAGGAGTGTAGAACGCGACTTTAGTCTTTTGCAAAACACTGGAATAAATCTTTGCTTACCTTTTGCATTGAAATGATGTTTTAACTAGGGAAATTCTAGAAACTTTGCATTCTTGCATCCAGATCATCAGTTCAACCAGTTCACAGACACTCTAATGTCGCAGAGTTAAAAACTCTGGTTGAGTTGGTTTTAAAGTTCATAAAACTAGTGTCAAATACAGTGTATGAAGAAGAGCTTGAGCTTTTGATCAGTTCTGTCATTCCTCCCTCTCCATCGCCATATTCACAGAAACATTCACTGATTTCTCCGTTTGGTTTGTAGAGTATTGAAAACGGACGCTTTGCCAAGTACAGGTACTTTGCTCATGCTAAGGTGAACGACTCCGATTTCCTGATGATCACTAAAAGGTAGGTGGATTTCTGTAAGCCCTGATATTGCATGAAGGTCAAACGCGCACGCTCGTATCCGCGCCGCACGGATACAGATCACGCTGTGTAGAGTTTAGGCCAGTAATATCACAGTAACACAATCTCAGTTGAAAACAACTTTAAAAGATTTCTTTCTTTTTTTTAAGATTTCCTTCTGATAAGAAACCAGGTCTTGCCAATTTTCAGGTTCTGTCCGAATGCCGTTTGACGCTCTTTAATGTGTCGTGAGTTTATAATCCCCAGAAATGAGCTCTAGCAGTAACAGCTGTTTCACTGCCGCTTAGACTTTAGAATAGTTATTTATCTGTATTACAGGTCCATTTTCATGTTAAAAAAAAAAACTGTAACTTGAATTCTTGAATTTCTTACACTTTGTTGTGTAAATATGACAAAAACATAACCTTACGTAATAATTTTATTATTAATAATAATTTATGCTGTTATGCAAAGTACCTTTATTTGCATGTTCATTTACGTCTTAAGGGCCAGTCACACAGCCAATCACGCACAAATCACTCACAAATCACGCACAGATTGGGTTTGTGTGTGCTTGTGCGTCAAGAAATTGACCAAAGTATTCCACGAACATTCGAAGCACGCCTGACGCATGAATCACTGACAGAGCGTCCAAACACACACGCTTCGCGAACGTTCCACGAACAAGCACTTTCAGAATCCACATTGTCAGTGGAATGAATGTGATACGTGCGCGGTTCATGCGTGATATGAAGGTGGGGCGTCAGTGGACGAACGTGGACGTGCGCGGTTTCAAACCAGTTCCGACGCATAAGCACTGACGGTGCTAATCCAAGTGTTTTGGAGAAACATGATCGCTGTATATGAGAACAGATTTCATTTATTCACAAATAAACACACACATGCACAAGATTCTGTGTTTGATGTGTTGTGAGTGAGTGAGTGAATGAAGGTGTGTGTGTGTGTGTGTGTGTGTGTGTGTGTGTGTGTGTGTGTGTGTGTGTGTGTGTGTGTGTGTGTGAGAGAGCGTGTATAGGAGTGTGTGTACATGAATAAATTCAGCAGAATGTGTCATATAAAGCAGTTATATATTGGGTTAAGATGCTCTGTTCATATGGATTTATTTCAGGACGCCTCCGTGATCTTTTGAATCTTCTTAGCTTTGATTACCTGGACCTTCAGTGGAAGGATCGAAATCTCTCGCTTTCATTTAAAAATATTTGTGAAGTTATTGTGTTTGGAGTAAATGATGACAGAGTTTTCATCTCTCCGTATCGAGTTGAGAATCTCAACAAACATATTAAACTTCCCCTCACTGGATTGGATCAGTAATGCAGCAGAACATGTGTGTGCTGTTGAATCATGAATGTGCTGTTGAAACATGCGTGTGTTTTCCAGCGGTTCAGTGTGTGTGTGTGATCTGACTCTTGCAGAGGAATATTTTTCGTGACCAAAGGCACGTTCGGGCAGCTGACGTGTGAGTGGCAGTATCTCTTCGACGAGTTCACCAAAGCCCCCATGATCGTGGAGGGCAGGAGACTGCGGATCGAGGCCAAGGTGCGTCTCTCACACACACACACACATACACACTCACACTCACTCACACACACATCACAGCCATATCTCTCAAACAAACCTCACTCACACACTTCTTCTTTCCACAGGAGAGAGTCAAGTCCGTGTTTCACGCCAAAGAGTTTGGGAAGATCATCAATTTCAAGACTCCAGAACTAGCAAAGGTATTGCGTTCAGTTCAATCAAAATATCATTCATGCTATAACAGAAGCCTTATTATATTAAGAGCTCTTGTATTTTGGGATGGAATGAAGGAACTGTAATGATTAAACCTCAGAAGGCGATGATTTCATAAGCGTCTGCTGCTGTTCACAATGAAGATAATGTGCTAGATTTTATTCTGATCATAATTGGTATTTTGCTATATTATATTTTTATGGGATTTTATGGGACTAAATTGTATTTATGCAGTACAGTAAAGCCTTGAGATACGAGCATAATCCGTTCCAGGTTGAGCTTGTAACTTGAGTTGCTCGTATCTCAAATCATTTTCCCCTTAAGAAATAACAGAAAAAAACTCTTAACTCCCTTATTAGTGCTAATGACAATGGAAAAAACATGTGTTCATAGCAAGTGCCAAAAACTTTACCCAGTTTTATATCATTCTAAAGAAGTGAAAAAAAGAAATATTCCTAGATGAATAGAATCAGATTTGACCGCAAGAGATTCTTGTAGATTTTCTAGCAATCAGGACAAATGATCTGTTGAATGTTTAGAGAAGGCAGTGCTTCACTGTTGGTGTCACTCACACATCACACACGCGTCTCACAATCTCCTGCATGATTTCTGCAGCTGTGTGTGAAACCGTAACCTCGAGTGTTTCTGTTGTTCTCAGTGGGTTCTCTCCAAGCTCGAGGATGCCCGGGAGAGTCTGCCGAAGTGACGCGGGTCGAGCTGCTGCTGTGCCTTTCTGCTGCTGTGCAGTGCCAATCTCAGCATTACCCACAATGCAACAGTCCTTCACTGAGCCCGGGGAGCTCGCCGGTAATGACTGTTAGACTGAGCCGGCGCTCATTCACGTGTTCTTTACAATGTGCCTCGACTCACACTACAGTGTGCTTTTATATGTGTGTTAATGACCAACACACTGTATGTGTGTGTATGAAAGTGCGGATCTGTGAGCAGGAGAGCAGGGATGTTCAATGTGCGTTTGCATGAAACATGGTCTGGTTTCATCAGAACTGACACACCTGTATTATAACACAAATATGCAACTGTGATATTCGGCTTCTGTTCGTGTGTGTGAGGAGTGTCACATGACATGCTTTCTTTGCCCTGCCTGTCACTGCAGCTTTTCTCAAAGCTCCCCATACTTAATCAAGTCATGCTGATTTTAATGGAATAATCAGAACTTTAATATAATAAAGCTTACAGCAATAACAGCAAACAAGTTTCCGGGTGGATCATATATATAAATATAAATCAATCTTTTGCACAAGATTCTTGCATTCTATGTTTTTTAATGATATATTTAGTTGAAATTGGAAATGCATGACGTTAAGAAAGTGAAAGTGTGAATTCTGCCATATCATGTTGACTTTAAAGGCAAAGAAAAGCATGACATTTTGTTCTTGTCAGTTTTAATAATGCACATTTAATGTATTTTTCATTTTGTTTGTTTTTATTGTAATTGTAATGAAACGACACACAATGGCTGTATATCCTTGTTTAATAAATATGATGAAAGCAGAGAAAGAGTGTAAAGGCACTTCAGGGATTGATTACGCTAGCAAACCACCAGTTCAGTGGCGCTTTATGGAAATGCATGGGAAAGATTTACAAATGTAAAATTTAACACCAAGTAAATATATATTTTGTTTTTACAAATAATAAAATAAGATGGTAACCCTTTAGAATAAAGTTTCATTTGTTAACATCAACTAACCATGAGAAAAGTATTATACTGTATTTATTAATCTGTTCATTTTAGTAAATAAAAACGGTTTGTTCATGTCAGTTCACTAACTGTTGATTTTAATAATGTCGTCTTAAATGTTGAAATGAAGAAAGATTAATAAATGCAGTAGAAGTGCAGTTCATTATTATTAGAAATCTTACAGTAAAGTGTTACCAGTAACAATGTCCTTCATTTCTAGTAGCGATGCAAGGACTTTAAAACCACAACTAAACTAAAGATCCAGAATTAATCTTTACATAAACATGTAAACGTTTCCCTCTACCGTTCCTTTAAAAGCTCTTTTACTAAAGCAGTTTGAGACTTTGATCTATTTTACATGTGCTTAAATCACTGTAAGTCGCATCCTGTGTAAACTCTACTCGCATGAAGAACAAACGGCAGCATCTGCTGTAGATGATGTCATTATCCCTCTGTTAGGACTGAAGGCTTGTTTTCAGGAACCCATCCACCTCGGATCCGCCACCCTCCTCAGAGCAGTGCCGAGCGACCTCTGACCCCGGGGCAGGTCGGGGTCACACCAGGTTGAACTCTTTGAGGTTGTGTCTCAGGATGGTGTCTTTGACCGCGGCGAAGATCAGCCGGATGTTCTCTGTGTCCGTGGCGCAGGTGAAGTGAGAGTAGATGGTTTTGTCTTTGTCCTCGTTCTCCTCCTGGTACATCTTCAGGATGAACTCCTGTGCCGACTTTGGGTCTTTCTGGGGACCTGAGAAACAACAGCGTCAGTGATGTCAGGGCATGCTTTTTCACTCCTCTCTTCATTAAAACACTAATTGCACATGCAGGGACTTGAACACACCTTTACTGTCATTAGCAAAGCTTTTGAATTAAAATCCATTAAATTTTCTTTTTGGTTTCAAAGTTGAATATAAAAATCCTCAAAAGAATGAAACTTATATGTAAAAAAACAAAAACGGTTTTTTTATTTATTTAAGAATTGTATAGGTGTGTATATGTACTGTATGTGTGAGAAGTTATATCAATAATATCATATAATTTGAGGTTAGTTCAAGCTATAAAATATGATTTAGTAATAAATAATTTAGTTCATGGTTACACTCCATGAAAACAGTATAAAAATGTTGGAAGCAGATGAACCGTCACGAGACAAACAGTCTCTATGCTTTAAACTAGATTTAAGGACTGTTTTATATGAAGTTGAACTATATATTAAAGATATTGCAGTTTATCTTTAACCTGAACATGATTCATTATTCCTGCAACACAAGCAATCATGTCTGAAATCACACACTTCCCTACTGCAGTAATGCCTTGAGATGCGAGCGTAATTTCAGGACGAGCTCCCATTTTTTCCCATAAGAAAAAAACATTATTTTTTTTATCCATTCCAGCCCTCTAAAAAACTCCCTTATTAGTGCTAATAACAATGGAAAAACATGTTTTTAATTGCTATAGAGACACACACACAATTATAGTGTATAAGTGAGGGATTACGTAGATAAACACAATACAGAAGTGTAGTGTTTCTTCCCGTGTTGGTCATAACTTGTGCTGCTCCCAGCTTAATACTCGTGAATCACTCGTTGCCCCCGGTAACCCCGCTGTAAAACCAAGCTGCCTCTAGTGGAGATCATGTGCAATTACCCCATAAATGAGGCGCTTGAGCTGCTCCGAGTGCTGATAGCGTCTGTAAGCTGCTCGTATCTCAAATCAGGGTGTCCGCGGGGTTGTAAAAGGTAGTAAATGAAATCAGCCAAAATTAAGGCCATTAAAAAGTAGTAAAAGGTAGTAAACGTCTTTTGACGAGGTATTAAATTTTCGAGCCAAATTTTTTTAGATATATTTTCAATTTGTGTTAAGTGCAGGCCTTTCTTTTAAAATTCGCGAGGATTTATTTAGATGTTGAAACTACGACCTGAGCAATATCACGTGAGGTTGTGTTTGTTCGCGCGCACGCGCGCGCCCAGTGAATTGCGAGCTGAGGTGAGTGAACAGCAGAGTGAACAGACTACACTGCAGCTGAGGCGTTGGTGTTTATGTGCGGCGGTAAAGTCACTCTATTCTTCTCCCACTTCAGCGGACACTTACTGTCATGTATTTCGGTAGAAGTGACTTAATTTACGTGTTGTAAATCCGACAGATCAGATTCTCCGATCTCCGACACAAACTATCAGCGAACAAGTTTAATATTTTGAATAAATAAGAGAAACTAAATGCATGCGATACTTTTTTTGTGGTTGCTGTGCGTCACTTGACAAGCATGACGCGTCGCCATGGAAACACACACACATAAAACAGCAGTTTTGAGACACAAGGAAAGCATGTCGAATAGCGGCGGGGGGCACAAAGTAACACTTTTTGGTCTTGGCCAAATAATGAACAAAGTAATAGGATTAGACAAACCATATTTTTATACAAACATGCAAGTCTCTCCTACACATGAACACTGTTTTCATGTTCGTGGGACCTATCGTTCCTGTGCAGTATCGCCAAAAGCATAAAATGAGTAAAATGTTACTTCTTACCCCGTGAGCAGGGCTAGTTGTAACAGACAGAGGGTTATTTGTAACGCATGTTATGCAATGGATGTTCATTCATGTATTTTTATTTCTTACAAAAAGTTGTCTTGATGATCATAAGCATAACTTATTAATGAAATATTATATATTTATATATATGTATATATTTTTTTTTTACATTTTGTTTATGCTTTGAACATTAAAACTTTTTAATAGGTTAATACAATGCAAAATATGTGATTATTGATATAGGCTATGCAATGTTACAACTAACACTGCGGTGTCGTGTTTACCTCAGGACCGGAGACTGCAGACATTGCTAGTGACTGCTAGTGACTAGCAGTCACTATGTGTTTTTCACATCTTTCAAAATGGTACCATCTTTTAGCCAAGAAGATGGTAATTATTGGACTAACATACTTTCAAACACTTTGAAAATCGAAAAACAACTACTACAACAAAAAATATTTACATGCTGCCAAAAGAGTTTTTCCTGTGGTTCTCATCCAAACTTCGCTGAACTTTTTCGAAAGATGGCCAGAAGACGTGTGCAAACAGTGTGGTGAAAAGCCCGTTAGTACATCATATTTAATCATATCCTTTGCAACTATCTAAAAAGTCTGCGGTACCATTTACCCCGCATTACTTTGTGCCCCGCGCTCCCCTAATACTGACCTTATTTCAGCAAAATTCATTATTATTTTACTTGATTTATAGATTCAGTATTTTAGATGTATTATTGATGCATTTAAATGTCTTCTTACTTTTAGTCTAGTCGTCTAATCAGTTACAAAACTTTAGTTTAAATGACTCACAAATCAGTGGCGTTTCGACTAGTCGACTAGTCCGTAGTTTTTAGATCTAGCAACTAAACGCCACTCTTTCAATTCCAACGATGGCTTTGGAGAGCTGTTTAGAAATGTTTCCGGACTCCGACATAGCGAAATCCTTCGCGTTAGGCAAGAATAAGAACGCTTACATGATTAAATTTGATATTGCACCATATTTTAAGAAGAAAAACTGGTGGAGAACGTAAACCAAGCAGGGCTGTTCATCGTAATGTTCGACAAGAGGCTCAACCAATCCAAAAAAAAAAAAAAATCCCTCCTTTTTTGGAGGATGGTTATGTCGGTCAAGATAATCGCAGTGACGCTGGTATTAAAAAATATTTTGAAGGTAGTAAAAAGGTAGTAAAAAGGTAGTAAATTCAACTTAAGAAGTTCTGTATAAACCCTGCAAATATTCACTCGTATCTCAAAGCGAAAATTGCAGGAAGGCTTGCTTGTATCTCGCAATACTCGTATGTTGGGACGCTCGTATCTCAAGGCGTTACTGTATATAATAACTGTATGTAACAAAAGTAGTGTGTCTGAATTCACAGCACTCAACAGTTATTCCCGGTAAGATTGTGAAGTGCTCATACGATGGACACTTTACTATCCCATGATGCCACAGGAGAGGATTTATGCATGCCAGTAAAGCGACTCAACTCACGCTGCTAGATCACATGACAATCACAACAGGGCAGAAGTAGTTCGTCTGGATTAAATTTTTACTGTATATAACGGGCTGTTTTTAGTGCTCATGAAGTAAGTGCTTATTCAAAACATGTCCGTATAGTGTGAGAGTATGACAAGGAAACCGCTGTCAGTGACTCACCGGTGAATTCTGGGAAGTACGTGGCCAGGTGAGAGTGAACAATCTTCTCCTTCAGGATGTCGGTCTTATTCAGGAAGAGAATCACAGACGACTGCTGGAACCAAGGATAGGTGATGATGGTCTTAAACAAAGCTTTACTCTCCTCCATGCGATTCTGGAGAGAAACACACACCCGGTCACATGAGCGTGACGTCAGAGGCTGAAACCAGCCCAACTCCAGCAGAAGCTCACCTCGTTGTCACATTCGGCGAGGACCTGGTCGTACTCGCTCAGCGCCACCAGGAAGATGATGGAGGTGACGTTCTCGAAGCAGTGAATCCACTTCCTGCGCTCAGATCTCTGACCCCCGACATCCACCATCCTGAAGAGATCAGAGCCATCAAACACGACGAGATAAAGCTGCTCGCTCATTACACAAACATGCAGCGCAAACAAGATGGCCATGAGTTCCCTCTGGATGCTTTAACAGGTTTTATACCATATATATCTGAAAAACATCTGATGAGCAGAGGCTATTTGCAGTGAAAACCATATTTTCTAAGCGATAGACGTACAGTAATACCTCTGTTTATGAGTTTATTTCGTTCCAAGAGCGAGCTCGTAACCCAAAATGGTTGTACACCAAAACAATTTTCCCCATAAGAATGCATTAATAATCAATTAATTTGTTCCACACAACCATAAATGCCCATTTTGAATATTTTTTTGGTTTTACCCTATTAATTACAGTTAAAATTATAACCATTAAGATCTCATAAATACTAATTAATAATTGACAATTAAACTCTAAAAATACTTGACAATTTACTGTAAAGCACTTTGAGCAGCGTCTGCTGGCATGAAGGAGACGAGAGACAGAAGAGGGAGGGGAAAACACAAAACCCGGATTCAAGTGCAAATGAGAGAATTTATTATAATAGTGCAGAAAACAAACGAAGGGATAATCCAGAGTGAAATCACAATTAATGTTATCACTTATAAAAGTATCACTGTGGTGAATGATGCAGCCAAACAGAGTGAAGCTGAGAGAATTAATGATTTAAGGGGTGATAAAGGGGTTGGAACCGTGTGACTGTTATGAGAGGCTGTCATTAGGATATTTCCAGTAAAAATGCGCGCGACCATGCTGAGCGTTAGGACTTTTCAACACAAAACATGCGCGTGGGTGAGGGAAATTTGCTCGTATACCAAGTCGCTCGTAAACCGAGGTATTACTGTATTAGCGTCGTGCACAGGGTAATTTTTGCGACTGATCTTTATTGCAAATGCATTTGTAGGAGTTTGTCTTTCAGATTCTAAATCTACGGGAGAGAATTGAAATGAATCAAGGTGATTTGAAGTTTTAATGGAATTGCACTCACATTAATTATCCATTTAGTAAATCTGGCTGTAAGTGTTGTGGATTTTCATCAAGTTGGACGAACAGTAAAATGAATGTTCATGTGTGCGGATGCAGTTATATGTGTGTAAGATTGTCACCTGAAGATGACGTTCTCCAGGTCGAACGGATACTCGATGATTCCTGTGGTGGGAACCCGGACCCGCAGAATGTCCTGCTCTGTGGGAACATACGCAGCGTCTGAAATCCGGTCTAGATCAGCCAGATAGCTGTTATGAGACGAAACAAACGCTGCGGTCAGATCATGGCACAGGAAATGATCGTGAAGGAGTTACATCACAATAACACACACAGATATTCTGGACATAGAGAGATTCAGATGACCGGATTAAATACTTCTAATGCTGTGAAAAGAAGAGCATTAAATAATAATTACATTGAATGCACATCTTAAAAGTACAGTTTTTAAACAAACTGAGAGAAATAAAAGAAAGCACTTTCATGACTTTCTAAACACACTTTTAAAACATGCACTTCGTATTAATACACTCTTTTTCTTAAAGTAATAGTTAGGTTTTAATCATCTTTTGTTGTGTTGACTAACATTCGTCATTTTATGACTTTGATATCGCATTGAAAGTTCATATAATTTATGTAAACTAAATCGCTAACACACAAGTTTCAATAGAAATGTCAATAAGTTTTCCATAAATGTTTGTCAGTACATCTTTTGAAGACGATAAAAGTAAAGATGACATTTAAAGAGCTTCAGTAAACCTGCTAAGTTCTATTAATTGCATTTAATATAAATTTCAACTACAATATATCTTCAGTTAATTGCAAATAACATGCAATTCAGTGTCAGAAAACATTCAGAGTCTGCAGAGTTCCCAGTCCCAAACATGTCAAGAACATGGAGACTTGAACTGCTGCACGATTGCAGGACTGACTATTTGGCGGAGTCGGTGAGCTGGTACTCTCGCCGCCGGTCGTAGCATTCCTGGATCCCAGAGTCGTTCCACAGACTGCGGATGGCTTTTACTTGGGCCTCATCCAAACTCATGATCTTATCCACCTCTATATCATTCACCAGTGCGCCATGAGCCTGCGGAGACAAGCACAGCCAATCAGCATCCAGTGCTCACTCCCCGGGGACCAATGAGAGCGTGCGGTCAAGAAAACAGCCAATTAATGCGAGCTCAAGCGGAGCGGAACAGACAAACCGGTGAGCGTAAAAAGCATGATTATGAAGTTCACACGTCTGACCAATCATTATTAAAAACATTAACCAAAATGAATTCCAGATGTTTCTAAGCCTCCTTCAAACAAGGTAAATATACCGAGAAGCATTCGATAATATATATATCACAGATTATCTTGAATATGAGCATTTATTTTGTCTTGCTTCATTGGCACATTTTTAGGGGTCGGGTAGAGAAGATTGTGAACATTATTTTCCAGATTTTAATATGTGACAGGATGGCGTCTGCCCCGACACACACAACCCTAGGTTCAACACTAGATGGTGCTATAATAAGTATATTTACACTTTCTAGGAAAAAATACATTTTTGACATTTCTGAATTTCTGTCATCATTTACTCAACCTCATGCCATTCCTTTGCATTCTACATCCTGTACGACTTCCATGCAACACAAATAAAATATCCCAGTGTTTAGTTACCCGGCTGGCAGAGGATATTTACACTAACTCCGCCCCCTGACGCCTGATTGGCCCAGACAAAATTAGTCTAGAAAGTTTTCAAATTTAGCAGAAATGTCTATCTACACTTTCCAGATGTGTGTGTGTGTGTGTGTGTGTTTGCGTGCGTGCATGCATGTGTGTGAATGTGTATGTGTGTGCGTGTGAGTGTGTGTGTGTGCGTGTGTGTACGTGTGATTGTGTGAGTGTGTGTGCATGTGCGTGTGTGAGTGTGTGTGCGTGCGTGTGAGTGTGTGTGGTACCTGGTTCTCTGATTTAGCATAAGCGATCTTCAGCATGTCCATCGCTCGGACCATGGACTGCATGGCGCTGATCACGTTCTGATGGACGAGTTTAATGAAGCCCTTCTTATCCTCGTCAGTGTAACCCGAGCCATGAATGATCCGCATCTGTTTAATGAACGTACTCTTGCCACTCTCACCTGTGCCTACAAGAGAGAAGAGACACATAAATCCTGTCTCTGCACTGATGCAAAATACATACCATGTTTTTGGACAAATTACCATTGTAAAATGCCAGGTATTAGTATATACAGTGGAGTCCGGTTATGTCGACGGTCTCGGGGGTTGCAGAAAAGCAACCGAGCATCGAGATAACCAACAGCCAATATGGCGATTTGTTTGATGAAGTGATCGGCATGCTATAAAAATGTACATACACTGTATATGTTTGCTAACAACAAAAGGCATATGTGCACCAACTAACAGCAGAGATTTACCAGTATACGATAAAAAACACCTTCCATTCTCCATACAAACCTTTAATTATATTCTCCAACATTGCAAACACAATGATCGCTCACAGCGTAAACAGTCACAACACACAAACACATTCGCTCATAACACAGTCATTTCACTCTGACACAGTTCTGATAGTATTGCACACGCGGTTAATATGGTTTCTTTACAAACTCTAAAATGCTTTGTTGCTTTTTGCCTTTAACGGTCTGCTTGAAAACAAATGTTTCTACCAGTAACGACGTCTTTGTCGATGTCAATGTAATCTGGGAATTCCTGGACAATGAAGGTGAACTCCTGCGCCTCTTCCAAGACAGAATCTGTTAGACTTGATTTTTGTGCAAGTTGTTACCGTACAGACCGTGATGGACATAAAACATGCAACATAAAAGAATCGACATAAACGATAAGAAAATGCTACGACAAATAGGGAGTTTGGCGGTTCCACTAAAAACGTCGACATAATAGGATTGGTGAGTTAACCATGAGTCGAGATAAGTGAACTCCACTGTATATGATGTATAAATGCATATTCTGTATATTGTAAGAGTGAATATCTTTCTGTTCTAATCAACACTTATTCTTTAATTAATCAGAAAAAAAGCTTCAACTAGTTTGTACTCTCTTTTTTAGAAAAGAAGAAAATACGCACTTTTATTCTAAGATTGTAAACTCATGTAAACAAGAAATTGAACATCCAAAATGTTTTTTGATCATCAAATGATCATAATATAATGATTTGTAATGACGCTGAAAATTCAGCTTTGATCACAGGAATAAAAATATATATTATATATAAAAATATTGTTCATTTTGAAATGATTCCGATGGGTTGATCAGTATTAATGATGCGATGCTATTTCCAGAATTATAGAGCATTATAATAATTTAATTTCAATACATAATTTCATAAATGAACAAATTGAATGGCTTTGATGAATAACACAAATGGCTGGGTGAATCTGTCCGCTTCTCACTAGTATATTTTCCTCAGAGATGAACGAAAGTTAAATCTGTTTAGTGTTTGGCTACTGTAGCGACAGACAGGCTGGCCAGAGCGGTGTTTATATTCTCCAGCTGCTGTGTCTTTCCTCAGGACAGCTGGAAGAGGACAAGGGCTGAGGACTATTCTCACAGTGAAGAGAGGGGAATATGTTGGCTTATTACCCTTAACTAACACTAAAACTAAAAGCAGAAAAAAAACAATTAAATATTAACAAAAGCAAATAGTATATCAGTGATGAAGCATGCTAAATAATGCACGATCAACTCATCTAAACTCTCAGCCAGACACAGCGACACTGGCTAAGCCAATGGTGTGAGTTGGGGGCGCGGCTATGTTTTTTTTAGGCCAATGGTCTGAGTTGGGAGCACGGCTATTTGTTTTCAGCCAATGGTGTCAGTTGGGGGCACAGCTATTTATTTTTTCAGCCAATGGTGTCAGTTGGGGGCACAGCGATTTGTTTTTCAGCCAATGGTGTGAGTTGGTGGCGCGGCTTTTTGTTGTTTTTCAGCCAATGGTGTGAGTTGGGGGCGCGGCTATGTGTTTTTCAGCCAATGGTGTGAGTTGGGGGGGCGGCTATGTGTTTTTTCAGCCAATGGTGTGAGTTGGGGCCGCGGCTATTTGATTATTTACCTAATGGTCATACACTGGATTGTGAACACACTTCAAAATGGTGGTGAGGAAGTTCAGAAACTTAATTATATTCTCCAACATTGCAAACACAAGGATCACTCACAGCATAAACAGTCTCAACACACATAAACACATTCGCTCATAACACAGTCATTTCACTCTGACACAGTTCTGATAGTATTGCACACGCGGTTAATATGGTTTTTTTACAAACTCTAAAATGCTTTGTTGCTTTTTGCCTTTAACGGTCTGCTTGAAAACAAATGCTTCTATCAGTAACAACGTCTTTGTCGATGTCAATGTAATCTGAGAATTTGTGGACAATGATGCTAAATCCCCACGCCTCCTCTTCCAAGACAGAATTGCAAGGCTTGATTTTTCCGCCACTTATCCGAGTTCTTCTGCGGCACTGTGAGTGAAGCATCACTGGAGTGAGCGACCATACGAACCGCGATCCTCAGCGCATGCAAAGTGAACTCGATACGATCATTAGTCACGAGATAACCATGTGAAGTGGCGAATTTGTCTCTTTTTTGTGCTCGAGATATTAGGGTTCGGCGACATAAAATAATCGACATAAGACAAATAGGGAGTTTGTTGGCTCCACTTCAAAAACGTCGACATAATAGAATTGGTGAGTTAACCGAACTCCAGATAAGTGAACTCCATTGTATATATATATAAAAAGTTTTTGTTTTGTTTTTCTTCCAAATAATCCCATTTCACAATGTCAAACATGAAACAATGTATATTTGAAGAAAATAAACGTGAACAAACTGCAGTTGTTTCACCCAGCAGAGAGAAAGGACAGAGAGCTGATAGATAGAGACGGAGAAGAGAAAACAGATTTGGGCGGTATGTGTTTCAGTGAGTTTTGTTTAAAGTGTCGTGTGGCAGAATATCTGTCTTGCCTTGGCCAATAAACAGTTGCTGAGAGCAGCGTCTCCACACTAACCCGTAACACACACAACCTCACTGCACACACTCACTAACAATCCTTGATTTCTGACAGATTCCACTAGATAAACACTCAAAATATACACTATATGTATTTTCCCAGCCAGGTCAGATTGAGGCTTCTGAGGTTGATTTGCTGATTAAAAACACAAAGACACTTCACACACTTCTTCAGCATGCTGTGTGCAGTCTGACACTGAGGCGTGATCGAGCAGAATGAGGTGTGTTTCCTCTGGAAGTGTGCGACGGATCTCTGGCTCCTGACACTTTCACTGTTCTCTTTCTGGACGCTGAGTGTTTGTGTTACTGCTGCGTTACATAAAGCTCAGCGTTCACTCTCATTCACAGCTCGTGTTTCTGCAGCAGTTTCATCACACACTCTTCTTCACACACAAGCTTCTAGAGCGAGAATTTAGTTTTTTAGAACAGAAACATATTCCCCAAAACCTATTAAATTACTAGAACAGAAAATATAAAAATAAAATATAATACAGTATATTAATGATAATGCATGATAAACTGCAGCCAGACGCAGCAGCCAATGGTGTGAGTTGGGGGCGTTGCTATTTGATTTTTCAGCCAATTGAAGACACGTGTTTGTGTGTGTAATTTAGTGTACAGTCATGTTGTGTCTCGTCACTTCCTGTTTCCTTTGTGTGATTCTTTGTGTTCCGCCGGCTGTCACGTCAGCCACTCCCCTTGTGAGTCTGGTCAGGTGTTGCCCGTTATCCTGTGTATTTAAACCCTCATGTTCTCCCTTGTCTTTGTCGATGTTAATGATCCTATGTCGCTATTCCTGTCGTGTCTCCATGTTCCGTATTCTCCGAGTGTCCGTTGTTTATGCACAAGTGTGCCGTTTTCAGTTTGTATTTAGTGTGTTCATTTTTGTTTAATAAACAGAGTTTTCAGTTGATCCCTGTCTTCCATGTTTTCATCATCCACAACACACCTCGCCGTTACAAGCTTCCTATATGCAAGTAAAAAACATTATTGCCGATTGATACCATTAAGCAATTTTTGCCATTAAGCGAATCCACGATACATTTTTGGGCTGGCAAGAAATATTTTGGATAGATTTTCTCAGTTCAACAGGTGCAACAACAAAAAAAGGTCATTTTGGGGATTTGAAATTTGAAATGAAAATGTCTTGTGTTTTTTCCCCATCCAGCCATTCTCCACTTTGCATGAATTAGCATCTTGAGAAAGTCCTGGCGACATTGCGATGCTTTACACAGATGGAAATGAGCAGATTTGAATGAGTTCACCCCGAAACCGAGAGTACTTTATAATAATGATCCCGAAAAGGGCAGGAATGCATTTCACTGTGACGTCTATAGAGTTACAGCTCAGCTGATTCAATGTGAGCTTTATGAAACCTTGATTATAATAATAATAAGTTAAAAAAATATATATGTAGTTTACTATATATTTACATAGAAAACAGCTGTTTTACACTGATATAATATTACACTGTTTTACTGTATTTATCATCTAATAAATTCGGCTTTAATCACAGGAATAAATGACACTACTATATATTCATATAGAAATCAGCTGTTTTACACTCATATAATATTATACTGTTTTACTGTATTTATCATCTAATAAATTCAGCTTTAATCACAGGAATAAATGACACTTTACTATATATTCATATAGAAAACAGCCGTTTTACACTGATGTAATATTACACTGTTTTTCTGTATTTATCATCTAATAAATTCAGCTTTAATCACAGGAATAAATGACACTTTACAATATATTCATATAGAAATCAGCTGTTTTATATTGATATAATATTACACTGTTTTACTGTATTTATCATCTAATAAATTCAGCTTTAATCAAAGGAATAAATGACACTTTACTATATATTCACATAAAAACAGCTGTTTTACACTGATATAATATTACACTGTTTTACTGTATTTATCATCTAATAAATTCAGCTTTAATCACAGGAATAAATGACACTTTACTATATATTCATATAGAAATCAGCTGTTTTACATTGATATAATATTACACTGTTTTACTGTATTTATCATCTAATAAATTCAGCTTTAATCAAAGGAATAAATGACACTTTACTATATATTCACATAAAAACAGCTGTTTTACACTGATATAATATTACACTGTTTTACTGTATTTATCATCTAATAAATTCAGCTTTAATCACAGGAATTAATGACACTTTAGTATATATTCACATAGAAAACAGCTGTTTTACACTGATATAATATTACACTGTTTTACTGTATTCAGTACTGTTTTAATCAAATAAACACAGTATTGTTTAATCTGAATTATTCCTAAACTTCTCTTTCATTTCTTCAGTAAAGTAGTATCTGTTACGATCTTTTGACCCACTGAAGCGTGTTTAATATTACGCTCATAACTGAAGATCAAGGCCGTTCTGATAAAACATGTTTATGAGACTGCGGCCGAACTGAATTGCACTGGTCACACCTGAGAGTACTTGACTCTTTGTACACACACACACACATACACACACACACACACACATGAATGCACAATGCAAATGTTGTGTTTTACAATATGTAAAACTCATCATCATACAATAGAGTCATGTTTGGCATGTACAGAAAGCTCAAGCCGGCAGTTTCAGCTGAGAGAGTGTGAACGCGGTGCTTGATTTGACCTTTGCGTTCGGTCCGTCTCAAGGGTCGAGCTCTGCATGCGGTCAGAGCAATAATGAACCTCCCGGGAGACGCATCAGTTCACACACTCTGCACAGACGGTCCGCCACGCTCACACACACACACACACACACACACACACCGACCTCTGCTGCTGAGGAAAGTTTATTTAGAGTTCACTGCAGGTTCTGCTTTGCATGCTTTTGCATAGAGAGAACAGAGCCAGCGCCGTGCGGCCAGAAACTGCTGTGTGCAACGGTGCCGCTCAACCACTCTTTCTGTACGTCCAGACTCACACACACCCCAAAACCCAAAACCACACGCCAAACCTCAGCAAACACACGAGCAAACACACGCTGCGACAGTTCTCCAGACATCTCTCTCCTCACTCACTGTTAATGCTGCTTTCCTGCCCTGTTAACTTACTTTTAAAAAAAGAGTACTTAATAATTACTTAACGTAATGTTTTATGACACTAATTGCATGTTATTTGCAATAAATTCATATTAATTGCAGTGGCTACATCTGTATGAGTAATTGCATAAATTCTATTGTCTTTGAAATATGGTTAAAGTGAACCGACAAAATACACATAATACAGTACACATAATAAATAAATAAATAAATAATAATTACACATAGTTTCTATTCAAACTTATATTTTAACACTTTATTTTACAGTGTTTTTGTTCACGTTAGATGTAGTTACTGTAGTAAAACTGAGCCTGTAGTAAATGCATGTTAATTATGATTATTCAGTGCTTCACTGTATCATTACTCTTAATAAAGACACATTCAAATAAAGTGTTTGTAATGATGAAGTTAAAGTTCAAATATAATAAAATGCTTTCTTTAAAGCACAGCAAACAATTATTTGTGCAAACAATTATTAAACATACTTTGAAACCTTACTGTTACTGTAGATGTTAAAGTTTAAAATGTATACTTTGAAGTAAAACTTTAATTTAATAATAATTTAATTTTAATAATTAAATAATAATAATTTAAAGACATTTTTACTCATCGGAACAATTCAAAACTGATTTTGGCATTTTCTGTGTGAACAACACACACACACACTCACACTCTCACACTCTCACACTCTCACACTCTCACACTCTCACACTCTCACACTCTCACAAACTCACAAACTCACACACACTCTCACAAACTCACACACACTCTCACAAACTCACATACACACACTCTCAAACTCTCTCTCACACACACACACACACACACATTCACTCTCACACACTCACACTCTCACACATACATACACTCACTCACAATCACACACTCACACACACACACACACACACACACACAGCTCAGATTTTGAAAGATCTGAAATAGCTTTGATTTTCTCACAGTTTTAGATCTTTCATATAAATTGAAAATGTTATTTTTGTGTATTTTTCGTAACAATAATCAGGATTCGTTCAGATTCTGTAACATTCCACGACTCTCAAAAACTGCAAACAGAAATCACACAATATCTTTCTCAGCCTCTAAAACAAGCTAAACAGATCAATACAATAATGCCAAAACTAATGATATAAACGAAAATCATTGTGCATATAAAGTGCAGCAGAAAGATGAGAGAGATATCGTTCTCATGAATATATATTCTGGGATATTGAGCTGCTCTTGATTCATCAATAAAATTAAACTCTAATTTCACATTTACTGTCTCACAATAATTCCAGCTCTTTTCATCTACCTTTGAATAAATATGACTGACTTACACCTCAAAAAGTCAAATTCAAGCCTGAATAAATGTGAAATTTCATAACTTTTTTCACTTCAGCAAGCTAAATCTGGGGAGTGTGTTCTTTAAAAAGAGAAGTGTCTTATTGCTCAGATCCATTCCCTTAAAACCCTTCCCTTAGTTCCCACAGCTGTCCCGTCAGTGTGTGTGTGTGTCGTGGCGGTCTGAGCAACTACGGGGCCCTAGGCAAACTTTGAAAAGGGGCCCCTCCCCTCCAGAAAATGCAGTTTTGCCAACTATTTTCAAAGGAAAGTCGGTAGGAGATGTCATAATTAAGCGATTGTACTGTCAACGGAGCGGGTGCGGAGCGATCGTACCGCTCAGACAACGGGGGAGATGCAATCACTCTGTCGCGATTTTTTTTAAATGTAAACAAGTGCTATAGTTCTTTGGAAGGGGCTGCTTGTTGGGGCCCTTGTATGTTCGGGGGCCCTAGGCAATTGCCTACACTTGGCTAATGGTAAGTCCGCCTGTGTGTGTGTGTGTGTGTGTGTGTGTGTGTGTGTGTGTGTGTGTGTGTGTGTGTGTGTGTGTGTGTGTGTGTGTGTGTGTGTGTGTGTGTGAGAGAGTCTCACCCAGCAGCAGCAGCTTGAGTTCCCTGCGCGAGTCTTTCTTGTCTTTCCTCAGTTGTTTGTCAATCTCCTGGTTGATCCTCTGGCGCTCCTTCTCCTCCGCGGACATGCAGCATCCCGCCATGGCTCTCCGGTCTCGGGTCTCGGGTCTCCGCTCTCCGCTCTCCGCTCTCCGCTCTCCGCTCTCCGCTCTCCGCTCTCCGCTCTCCGCTCTCCGCTCTCCGCTCTCCGCTCTCCGCTCTCCGCTCTCCGCTCTCCGCTCTCCGCTCTCCGCTCTCCGCTCTCCGCTCTCCGCTCTCCGCTCTCCGCTCTCCGCTCTCCGCTCTCCGCTCTCCAGCCCCGCGCGCGTTAGATGCTGTGCTTCTCCTCTGCTTCTAGACACAGGCTGACAGTTCATGAACGCGCTCCTCCTTTAAAGATCCAGTGAAAATAATCTCCAGCTGCTCGCGGAAGTACGCGGGGACGCGCTGCTCGCCAGTGCTGATGCGGGAGTGAGTTCGGCTGCTCTGCTGTCATTAATGCACGCGCGCGCGCCCACGGGGGGCGGGGCCTCGCGCAACACCTGCACCAATAGGGAATCTGAAAATTTCCCAGGTAAAGTCTGCAAATCCAGAATGATGAAATAAATACGTTTTCACCATTTCATTATGTTTGGTGCAAAGTAATGATATGAAAAGATTTTACAAATATATAAACATTATATAATGTTATATTTAGTGCTTCCAAATCGATTAATCACATCTGACATAAACGTTTATGTCAAGTCACCTTTATTTAAATAGCGCTTTTTACAATACAGATTGTTTCAAAGCAGCTTTACAGTGGTCACAGGAAAACAATAAAAACAAACTTTGTTTTGGCTGAACAGCAGCTCTAAAAGAGCAGGCGAATCAATAAAATTGAAGAATATTATGTGTTATGTGTCCCCAACTGAGCAAGCCATATGCGACAGCGGCAAGAACCAAAACTCCAGCAGGTGACAGAATTAATGAAGAACAGAATAGAGAAAAAAACCTTGGTAGAAACCAGGCTCAGTAGGACCAGTTCTCCTCTAGCCAACAGCCAAACAGTGCATGATTATTATATTGGCAACATTTCAAGTCCAATATTAAATCCAGTTCGACCTGGTTGGAGATGGATTCTTGATTGTCACAGGGGAGGGTCTAGTAAAGTCACGGTCTCTGCAGACACTTCAGGGCAGTGCTGTGCTCTTGTCCAGGTGCAGGTCCTTCATCTGATCTGGATACGGCCCGGATCCGGCTGACCACGATAACCTCGGGATAAACAGAGACTAATATCAGCGTAGATGCCATTCTTCTTCTGATGTATCAAGTACATCAGATGTTATGGGAATGTTCCCGGTTCCAGTTGATCTAAATTATGCAGCCTAACAATCATTTTACATGATTTGAATGTATGTATATTTTATGTGTGTGCCAGGTTGAAGAGATGTGTTTTTAGTCTAGATTTAAACTGACAGAGTGTGGAAGACTGTTCCAGAGTTTAGGAGCTAAATAGGAAAAAGGCTGACCGGCAGCAGTTGACTTTGATATTCTAGGTAGGGGAGAATGGGGTAAAGTGAGACATTTTTTACATTTGCTCCCCTCTAAGCAAGCTAAAATTATATATCAATAAAATTTACACATTTCCCATAAATTCAGAATGTTTCCTAGCAATTGAAATTATCATAATGCATTTAGGACGAAGGTTAGTGAAAATATGAGTGTTTTAAAAATAGTGGTCTTGTGTCTCACTTTACCCCAGCTAAGGGGTAAACTGAGACAGACCAGAAAAATCAAGGGGGTAAAGTGAACCACTTACTATTTCCACTCTGAAACTACCATAACAACACAACTTTGCTATTTTTTTGCTTTTCCTTGACAGTTTCTTTTGTCTTTCTTTATAAGCCTTTTCAATTCAATTCAAATTTGCTTCAATTCAAACTGAGAGAATTCTCAGATTCTTCATCAGTTAGGATGGTTGTCTTCACACGCTTTCGTTTGGTTTGTGTTCTGGGGTTGGTGGGGTGTGACAAGGAGACAGGTCGGCTGGGAACACGAGGTACATCCATGTGGATGTGCCATTAGCATCAGCAAGTGCATTATCTGCAGCGGGTGGTTCATCTGCAGGGGGTGGACCATTCGGATCATCTGCAATGGCAGGCTGAAGCTCAGGGTTTGGCCGGTCTGACACCATGGATGGTGCAACCGCTTCATCAGGGAAAATTTCTCGATTATATGGGAAAATCCCAGAGGACCTATCCAGCAGTGATGTTGCATGGCGTCACTGCTGACATGAAGGTCTCATTCAAAAGTCCTGCAATCTAGTAGATCGAGACTGTTTTGCCAGGGTTGGATCTTATCCACCCATCAAGAGCTCGGCTGTATTGGGTCTTGAAAGGGCCAAACACAGTCACGTCGAGAGGCTGCATATGATGGGATGAGTGGGATGGGAGGATGAGCTGAACAATGTTGTTGCTCTTTGCTATTTCTACTGCCTTAAGTGAGATGTGAGCCTTAAAATCATCCAGGATTAACAGCATGGGTACCTTTGGCTCCTGGAGGTGCTTAAACTTCACTCTGGGGAAGATAAACATAGGAGGTGTGGCATTCCCATAGACTTATAGACTTCTTTCTTTCCTTGACCTCAGCGGCTGCACTCGCCATCTCCTTGACGGGCGTTTTGCCCCAGGTTGTCTTCCTGGTGTATTGTCTTGGTATGATGGCTTTTCTACAATGTTTATGACATTAAAAATAAAAGATATATAATGTACCTCATGTCTCATTTTACCCCACGGCATTTGTCTCACTTTACCCCACCGTCACATTTTATAAAAAAATGATCTCTCTTAGCTATTTAGGATAATCTTCAGCTAGCATCATCACATGGTTTTATATGTTGGTAGTTCATCAACATGTACGATATATGTTTTTTTACCTGAATCAATTTGCTTCGGCACAACAGTTGATTAAGTTGACGGCAAAAAAAATTACTTTTACATGCAAAAAACATATTTTTGTGAAAAAAACATGCTTAACACAGCACCATGGGATCCACTCCTTCCTGGTCAAGGGGAAATGAGAGGGGCTTGAAAACATAATGGTCATATGACCACAAATGTGTTCCGTTGCCTAGATACAGGGGGTGTCTCACATTACCCGATGTCTCACATTACCCCATTCTCCCCTATTATAAGCTGGTCAGTATTTTGGGATCGCAATAGACGTGAAGGACTATAAAGTGTTAAGAGATCGCTCAAGTACTGTGGAGATAAACCATTTAATGCTTTGTAAGTAATTAGCAAGATTTTAAAATGTATTCGGTGTTTAATAGGAAGCCAGTGCAGGTTTGACAGAACTGGGCTAATATTCTCATACTTCCTGGTTCTAGTAAGAACTCGAGCTGCTGCATTTTGGACCAGCTGGAATTTGTTTATTAAGCGTGCAGGGCAACCACCCAGTAGAGCATAATCTAGCCTTGAAGTCATGAACGCATAAACTAACTTTTCCGCATTTGTCATTGAGAGCATATGTCATAATATAGATATACAGTGGAACCGGGTTATGTCGACGGCCTCGGGGGTTGCAAAAAAGCAGATAACCAAGGTGGGGCAGGTGTCCGAGCTCACCAACAGAAACTAACAACTCACCGCCTGTTCCCCACACCATCAGTCATACCAGAAACTACCATGAGCCACACCTACCACCACATCTCCAACAAAACGATCACTGTCACCCTCATCAGGCCAGGTAACCACTCCGAAGACTTAGACTTTTTCATCACGGACTCCCCTCTGGCACCCATTATCCTCAACCACCCCTCGTTGGTTCAGTATAACCCTAGGGTGGACAAAACCGCATTTTAAATTGGAGCGAGCAGTGCCATGCCTCTTGTCTTGTGTCTGCATTTACATGTGTGTCTAGTTCTGTATTGCAGGAGGAGCTGGTGAGTTTGTCTAAACTCATACCCCTGGAGTATTTCGATCTGAAGGAAGTGTTCAGTCAGTCTCGAGCAGCTTCTCTACGTCTTCATCGTCCCTACGACTGTGCCATAGTTATATTGCCAGCTATGTCTCCACCTAAGGCCAAGCCATACTTACTCTCCATTTCCAAGACAGAAGCCAAGGAGACATCGTAGATAAGTTCATTCATGTTTACCTGGATGACATACTGATATTTTCTTTGTCTCTCCAGGAACATGTTCAGCATGTCTGACGAATGCCCCTACGGTTGTTACAGAAAGGGCTTTTTGTCAAGGCAGAGAAATGTGTTTTTCATGCACAGTCTGTTTCTTTCCTTGGGTATATCATCTCATTGGAGGGAGTGCGCGTGGATCCCGACAAAGTTGAGTCTGTGGGGAGGGAGTGCGCGTGGATCCCGACAAAGTTGAGGCTGTGGTAGATTGGCCAATCCCAAATTCCCGCAAGGCCCCGCAGAGGTTTCTGGGGTTCGCTAATTTCTATCAATGTTTTGTTTGCAATTTCAGCCAACTAGCCACTCCTCTGACAGCCTTGAGCTCTCCCAGAACTCCGTTCAGGTGGTCCAATGTAGCCGAAGCTGCATTTTCCAAACTCAAGAGCCACTTTGTTTCAGCTCCCATCTTCATCGCCCCTGATCCATTCATGTCAGTTCGTACTGGAAGTTGATGCATCAGAGGTGGGGGTAGTTGCTATTCTCTCCCAACGCTCTTCCTCGGACGACAAGATGCACCTCTGTGCGTTTATATCCTGTCGTTTATCACCAGCCAAGCGTAACTATGACATTGGTAACAGGGAACTGTTGGCAGTCAAGCTAGCATTGGAAGAGTGGCGTCATTGGTTAGAGGGGTCGGGGTGCCTTTCTTAGCCTGGACTGACCACAAGAATTTGGAATACATTAGAACCGTCAAAAGACTCCAGGCTGTTATGAATATGAGCTCTGCGCTCCCCTCCCTGGCCACCAGAGGGAGCTCTCACTTATACTGACACTTCACTACACACTACATTTCCCAGCAACCATCACACTGGACTGATTACACACACACACCTGAACTCCATCATCATTGTTTGCCACACCACCTGTGATTCATTACCTGGACCATAAAAGACTGTTTCATTCTGACAATCACCGCGAAGTCTCGATTTGCAATAGCTATCATTCTGAGCGGTTATTCCTATCCTGTTTATCTGTTCTGATTCTGCCTGTTACCTGTTTCTTGATCCTGTTCTGCCTGCCCCGACCTTGTGCCTGGAATAACGTTTACTATTGATATCTGCCTGCCTCGACCTCTCGCCTGGACTACCGTTTCTGTATCTGTTCTGCCTGCCTTCCTGACCCCTGCTTGGATTACTGACCACGATTGCTCTCTGTTTTGCCCTGACCCCCTGCCTGTATGACCATTCTTAATAAAGACATTGCGATTGGATCCCTGCCTGTGAGTCCTCTGTTACACAGGCAAGCTCAGTGGGCTCTTTTTTCCCCCGGACGTTTTGATTTTTCCCTTTCGTACCGCCCAGGTTCCAAAAGCATTAAATCCGATACTTTATCTCGCATTTTTTGACCGTTCCAAGTGCCTGTCTACTCCCGAGTGTATTATGTCTCTACGCTCTACACTCATTGTCTCTACGCTCGGATGGGAGGTTGAATCGAAGGTCAAATCGGCCTTAGAAGGGCTAACGCCTCCGCCCGGTGGCCAGCCGAATCTGTTATATGTGCTGGAGGAAGTAAGGTCCAAGGTCATCCAGTGGGGTCACTATTCCAAGGTAGCGTTTCATCCAAGAATCAGTCGCCCCAGTTCTTTGGTCAAACAACGATTCTGGTGGCCTAGAATGCCTCGCAACATTCGAGATTTAGTTTTGGCTTGTTCAGTTTGTGCTCAGGGTAAGACTTCCAATCATTCCCCAGATGGATTGCTCCAGCCACTGGTTGTCTCTACGAGACCCTGGTCCCACATCATGCTAGATTTTGTCACCACCCTCCTGAATATGGTTGTTTTGACCTTAGCGGACCGATTCTTGAAGGCCGCACACTTTACCTAATCCCTTACCTAAATTACCATCAGCTAAGGAGACAGCGGTGGCTCTCATCGAACACATCTTTTGTGTTCACATGGCCTCCCGACTTACGTGGTCTCTGACAGGGGTCCCCAATTCATTTCCAAATTCTGGAGAGAGTTTTGCAAATTACTGGGCGCGAGTGTAAGCCTGTCTTCAGGTTTCCATCCCCAAAGCAACAGCCAAACTGAGCGAGCCAACCAAGATCTATAGAGAAGTTTGCTATGTATAGTGTCCCAGAATCCTTCTTCCTTGAGCAAACAACTCCTGTTTGAGTACGCTCATAACTCGTTACCGGTATCATCCATGGGCCTTTCACCATTTGAGTGTAGTCTAGGTTACCAGCCACCTATTTTTCAGAGTCTGGAATCCAAAGTCGTGGTTCCCTCCGCTCACGCGTTCATCCAGAGGTGCCATCACACTTGGAGTAGAGCCCACAAGACTCTGCTGCTGGTGGGAGCATGCACCAGTAAAACAGTTTAATATTATATCAGTTTAAAACAGCTGTTTTCTATGTGAATATATAGTAAAGTGTCATTTATTCCTGTGATTAAAGCTGAATTTATTAGATGATAAATACAGTAAAACAGTGTAATATTATATCAGTGTAAAACAGCTGTTGTGAATATAGAGTAAAGTGTCATTTATTCCTGTGATTAAAGCTGAATTTTTAGCATCATTACTCCAGTCTTCAGTGTCACATGATCTTCACTAATCAGTATCATATGATGATTTGATGATCAAGATTTTTATATTATTATTATTATTATTATTGTCATCACCAAAACTGGTTTCTACAGTATCTATTATTATCTAATGCATACCAATAATAATAAATAAAATCAAAATGCTAGTTATATTGAGTTATCATATAATGTCAAACTTTGTTTGGGTCAACGAATATTGAAATTAATAAACTGTAACGAAGTCCTTGCTATACATGTTTGCTCACTGGGAGCTCAAGGATGACAAAGCAGATTTTATGTACTGACATTAAAACACATCTTTGTAAAGCTGCTTTGAAAGGATATGTGTTGTGAAAAGCAATAAACAAAATAAATAAATGGACAAGCACATTTAATACACCTGTGACAACTTGCGCAACAAGATTTTTTAATAGCATAAGTCTTCCTGTGTCAGAGGACAAGATGATATAATCAAGAGAGTTTTTTTTATCCCATTGCATTGTTGCATTCGTATATGTAGTCCAATGTCTGTTTTTAAATATTATTTAACTCATGTATATTCTTCATTGATTTCTGACAGTAAGATCAGTTCAGTTTGCATTACTGAGAGATATAATCCAATCATAGATTTTATGATGAAACCTAATTTCTATTCTAACATAGATTATATTTAAATGTAAACTGACCCAGCTCTTATCCAACATATTGCAATATGAGTGTACAGTAAATGACACAGACCAAGAGCAGAGAGGGAAGAATTGTCTGTGATTCTAAGATTATTATAATATTTTGCTATGTGCGTGAAAATACTGAAAGGTCAAACTATGCTGGCCACAATTAAGAGAGATTTAAAGTTCTGGATGTAAGCAAAACTTTGTCCTTTTTTGCTGGCTCTATTCAAAATAAGCAAGGACAGCATTTGCAACTACTTTCCAAGTAAAAGTAAAAAGAGTCAGAATGCATGGAGATAATCAGGAATACGACATCTTATTTCCATGCCTTTAAATCAACACATTCTCACCAAGATCATCAACGGCCAGTTTTCCACAGCACAAACTGACACACACATCTTATCAGCAAACACACAAATTCACTCCTCCTTCTTTCCACTCTCGGAGGCAGAAGTTTTTTAGCTCATCCTTTCCAATCACCCTTCTACCTGTCCGCTTGAAGCCATTTCTTCTCCAGTTGACTCGCATCATCAACACCTCTCTACACACTGGCACTGTTCCCACAACATTAAAGCAGAGTAAATCCGAGAAATCCGCTCTAAATCCAGCACTCCGAGAACATTACAGACCAGTATCCCTTCTTCCATGCAATGCCAAAACACTTGAACGAGTCATGTTCAATCAAGTCTCTACCTTTCTAAAACAGAACAACCTACTGGACAACAAACTGGTTTCAAAAGCATCACTCAACTTAGATGCCCTGTTCTCGGTCATTGAAGCTTTGGCAAGAGCTGTATCCAAATCCTCACAACTCACTGCTGGTTTTAACAGTTAACCAGCAGATCCTCGTGTCCACCCTCATGACGAAGGGCATCTCAGGCACTGCAGTCCACTGGTTCAAGCCTCACCTCTCAGGAAGGTCCTTCAGGGTGTCTTGGAAAGATGAGGGGTCTAAGTCTTAACACATCTAGCTGCTGGAGTGCCTCAGGGCTCAGTGCTGGGACTGCTTCTCTTCTCCATCTACATGTCATCACTAGGGACCAACCAAATTCACGATTTCACGGCCGTGACATTTTCCGTGAAATCGGCCACTTTCCGTGAAAACACCCAACAAGCGTGAAATAGTCAAATTTTTATTGAAGATAAATATTTTCACTGCTAAAGAGTATACCAGGAGCTGATGATCGTAGCGTCTTAGCCGAGTTTGCAGTCTACAAAACAGCAGCATAAGAAGTTCCGCCGGATACGAGTATAACAGCATTCTGGCGTTCGCACAGCAGTCGGTTTCCTCTGCTGAGCCGGCTGCATTACGCTACCTTTCTGTACCAACGAACAGCGTTGACGCGGAGAGAAGCGTCAGTACACAAGCGTCAATGCACCGCAGCGACAGAATATGACAGCAACCACGTTGGTCGGCCAAGTTTTGTCCACGAAAAACTGTAAACTATTTCATTAATGTCACGTGGCATTGCGGAGTGTGTGGCTACGTGCGTTGTAGTCGTATTTTGTTTCCTTTTTGTTTTTTAATACAGGTGAACAGTCGAAAAGTGGTATTTTAGAATACAAAACAGCGGGTGTGACAGCAGATGGACTGATTGCAGTGATTGGTGCCTAAAAATTGTACCCGTGAATTTTCCGTGTAATCGAGTGTTTTTTTTAAAAACCTTCCGTGAAATTGCGAATTTTTACCCGTGAATTTGGTTGGTCCCTAGTCATCACTAGGATCTGTTATTAAGAAACATGTTTTTTCCAATCATTGCTGCACTGATGACTAACAGCTCTACATCTCAGCTTGCCTGTCAGACATTTCTTTCTGGATGAAGGTCCTTCAACTCAACCTTGCGAAGACAGAACTGCTCGGGGTCTCGGCCATCATGACTTCACTCACTTGGAGTTCTGATCGATGACCTGTTAAACTTCCTTATACAACATAAGGAGGATCAGGCCTTTTTCAGAACATAAAAAAGTTAAAATTAAAATAAATATTATTTATTCTACATTAATCCTTGACGTTTAATTTTAAAGGCCCACTGACGTGCCTTGAAACGCTGAGCATTATTCATTGTGTTCACATGGTCTGAATCACTCTCTATCCTCTGTTTATATAGTGACTATGAGCAGTTCACCATGTAGAACGTGAACGTGTGACAAAAAAGTCTGTTTATAATGAGGGGGGCGGGGCTTCAGATTCTAGAGAGTGTTTGATTTGACAGAAAATCTGAAGAGTGATGTCATCATTGATCCATATTGAAGTGAGAGACTGTGAGTTTTGAGTGCTTATATCTTCTTAATTTGAGTGTTGTCATTATTTTGGAGCGCACTAGCTTATAGATAACAGTGAGGATAATATATATTTATACTAAAAGCCAAAGCACTTTAATTTTGACTTTAATATTTAATAACTTCAAAGTTTCTTGCACTGCAGACTGTAATAATTTAGCTCTACATTACCATTTGAATTCAATCATTATTATTATTTAATTTTTTTACAGCATTAGATCACTTATTGCTCTTATGTAAAGCCTTATGTCAAGAAAAGGAAAGCCAGAGCGTCTGTGTTTTTCCTGTCGCAGCCCCTTTAAGAGACGTAGGGGCCGCTCCGGCCGGCAGGCGGCGCTGATCCCAGGCGCGCATGCGCAGTGCAGAGTACGAATGCGCAGACGCAGTGTGACACGCAGAATGAGACGCGGTTTCCCGTTCAAACTGCCGCGGTTTGTTTAGAGTCCGATGGGTGAATTATCATCAGACTCTAGAGAGGAAACCACGACAACACAAACATACAGGTAATCAGCCTTTAACCTCCTCAAAACATACCAGAAACAGACCAAAAACGCTTTAAAACGCTTGTATAAACTCAAGTAAATGTTGCTATTAAAGGTGCACGTGTTTATAAATCTATTATTATTTCTTGACTTCTGTATTAGGCGGATCTACTGATGTTTTCATTTAGCTGAAATCCATCATTCAAATGGCTTACATTACATGTATTGCAGTGAAAGTCCTTATTACACTGAAAGAAATGTAAAAAATATATAAATTTAATTATAAATTACTTCTATTTTAGTCCTACGTGATATTTTCATTCTCCCTTTTTTGTTACTGTACCTTTAAGACGTGTATGTCAATCAGTGTAATTTATACATTACTGTAATTTGTTACTTTCCCTTGAAAA
This sequence comes from Rhodeus uyekii, assembly GCA_037043235.1. Classification (NCBI taxonomy): domain Eukaryota; kingdom Metazoa; phylum Chordata; class Actinopteri; order Cypriniformes; family Acheilognathidae; genus Rhodeus; species Rhodeus uyekii. The sequence continues at coordinate 365,933 of JAWRVZ010000270.1, read as the reverse complement.
AGTAAAGCATTACTCTTATTTTATTGCAATTTAATGACAGTTACCTCTGATGTAAGGACGTTAAAGATTTGATTGATCATTCTGCATAATTCTTTAGAAAACAACAGTGAATTAAAAAAATCTAATTCTCTTCAATTCTTTGATCAGTTCAGGAATAATTTATGCGATTTTCTGTTATGTATTTGGAAGAATTAAAAGAGCAGTTTCATGGCTGTTCTTGTGTGTTTTACCCGGTTGATGTTAATCTGGGGTTTAGAGTAATAAATCATGCAATTATTTGTATTAACTTACTGAACACTGATGTTAATGGTTTAATTCAACCATAAATGATTTACCCGTCCTCAGGTCATGCTGGATTTTCATGACAAATAAGATTTCATTCCTCTTTCATCTGAACACAATCAGAGGTATTATTAAATAATATCCCGGCTCTTCCCAGCGTTATAATGGGAGTGAATGGAGACCCAAAAAAGCCCAAAACCCAAAAAAGCTCATCCGTCCATCGTAAAAATAATCCATACGACTCCATTGGGTTAATAAAGGCCTTCTGAAGTGAAGCTGTAGAGAAATATTTAATATTCATAAAAGCAATGATTTAAAATGTACTTTAAAGTAAAAGTTACTTTCTAAGTGAGCTGTCTGAGAGTCTGCTTAAGTGTGTTAATGGACAATCGTGAAAGTGTGCTCTTTTATTACATTAATACCATCTGCACTCATTATTGTCATGTGCTTTTCTCTTGCACACCGTTGTCCCGGTTCAGAAATCATCCCTCTGGGTTTCAGACACCAGATCTAACATGTGTTTGGATTTAGGTTGCGTGATGCAGGAGTCAGCGCAGATCCGTCGCAGAGGCGCTCAGGACTTTGAGGGCTTCTATGATCATCTGTGTGCGTCTCAAGGACTGGCTCCGGTCCGCACGGTGAAGGCCAGCCTGAGTCGAGGGGTGTTAGATGTGAACCCGGATCCCATCAGTCTAGCGGACTGGAAGCCCATACTGTCAGCCCTGGCCATCAACAAACACCTCCAGCATGTGGCCTTCAAGAGCTGCTACCTCACCAGCACCAGCGCTCACGGTTCGTTAACAGACAACCGCACAATATACAGTAATGCCTTGAGATACGAGCGTAATCCGTTCAGGACGAGCTCGTAACTCAAGTTACTCGTATCTCAGATAATTTTTTCCCATAAGAAATATCAGGAAAAAATTTAATCCTTTCCAGCCCTCTAAAAAACTCCCTTATTAGTGCTAATAACAATGGAAAAAAATGTTTAATTCTTTAGTTTTTAATTGCTAAAGAGACACACACACACAATTATAGTATGGATTCCTGTGATATAAAATAAAATGTGGTTTTAATTATGAGTTCTTGCCTTCGAGACAGACGATACAGTAGCGGCTAATGAGGAGGAGGAGGGAGGGATTATGTAAATTACGTAGATAACAAACACAATTCGTATCTCATACCGATCGGAATACTCGTATCTCAAGGTATTACTGTACACCGAGTGTCTGTTGCACATGTGTACAGTTTACAAGATCATCTATCAATGAGCTTTTCTGTAGCTCAAACAGCAGATCATTGGCGCTTGCAACATCAAGGTCATGGGTTCGATTCCCAGGGAAAGCAAGAACTGATTGGAATATCATTGTGTTTCTTGAACTTAGTGTGTTGAATCTTATGATTGAGTGTTTTTTCGTCTCAGGTTGTTACAAAGCCCTTAAGAAGAAGAGGATTCCTGTGATTCACTCCAGGAGCATGAGGCTTGAGTTGTGTAAGTGTGTGCAGAAGTGCCTGTGTGAGTCCAGCCGTCTGAAGACTCTTCATCTGCACGCTCTGCCTTTCAGAGAGAGGGATCTCACCGCTCTCACCAAGGTGCAGAGATCATTCTTTGCTTTTAATTAGCTGAATATTATGTAATGTTCCTTTTACCTTTTGTTTTATTCAGTTCATTTTTTATTTAATTGTTATTTATAGGTATACTATGTAACTTTTGGCGCTCTAGCAGTTAAAAAAACAAAACTACATTTTGGGAATGAATGTTTGGGTTGTGTGTGACTCATGAAACATTCACTACTAAGCTTAAATTGTCAAATTTGTTGAGCGGATCTGAAGCGACTAGCTTTACCCATTAATAGACGCGATACCTGATCATATATTCCAGCACAACAGCCAGTGAAATGAGCTTTACAATGAACTCTGATAGAGAGAACTCTGTCTTCTCTTCTACAACATTTTGGTTACCTTGGTACTCATAATCTCTGAAAAGCCCAGCTAATGTTGGTTCTTGTTTTATGACGAGCTCTGTCTCGTTCTCTTTTCTCCAGCAGACCCTCCTCTGTTCAGTGTTTGTTTGAAACGGGAGATTACCGGAGATTTAGCGGCTCCATTTAAACTTTTCTCACTCGTGACAACTAACCCCTGCCTTTCTCACTCGTGACAACTAACCACTGCCACTCCCACGCCAGACACTCACAAAACAAACCAGAGCAACTTCTATCTGTTCTATCAACTTCTATCAGATATGATGAGATACGGATGGGAGAATGATGCATGCAAACCTCCTCACAGATCTAAAATTTAAACGCATAACAGGCTTACCATAGTGAATCAGAGTAAGACACTTTGCAAGAAGAATTATATATAGATGCATTTAAAGTTTGTTCATTTTGAAAAAAAAAAAAAGTTACATTGTGTACTTTTTTAAAGTTGATTTACTTTTTTTATGTAGTATTTAATATATTGTTTGAAAGCATGTTGTAATTTGTGTGCAGGGTTTATCTAAGAGTGTGTCACTGGAGCATCTCTCACTGGCTCACTGTCCAATCGCTGATCAAGGGCTGGAAAGTGAGTTGAAGTTTTGATTTTAATGTTTTGTAGAAATCAGGATTTATGTCACTCAGCGCTGGGTAAGATTACAGATCTGTTACTGATTGACAGAAACTGCAGTTAGTAATATGATTTTTTTTGTCACATTAAATTGAATACAGTAATACCTCGGTTTACGAGTTTAATTCGTTCCAAGAGCGAGCTCGTAAACCAAAATGCTCTTACACCAAAACAAATTTCCCCATAAGAATGCACTAAAAATCAATTAATTCGTTCCACATGACCACAAATGCCCATTTTAAATATTTTTTTGGTTTTACCCTATTAATTGCAGTTAAAATTGTAACAATTAAGATCTCATATAAATACTAATTAATAATTGACAATTAAACTCTAAAAATACTTGACAATTTACTGTAATGCACTTCAGGTTTGAGCAGCCTGCTTGGAGGAGAGAGAGGAGGGAGGAGGGGGGAGCGGGGAAAGCAAGGATGAAAGCAAATGAGTGAATTTATTATAATAGTGCAGAATACAAACGAAGTGATAATCCAGAGTTAAAGCCGCGAACGAAAGAATTCACGGGAGCCGCGAACGAAAGAATTCACGGGAGCCGCGAACGAAAGAATTCGCGGGAGCCGCGAACGAAAGAATTCGCGGGAGCCGCGAACTAACGAATTCGCGGGAGCCGCGAACTAACGAATTCGCGAGAGCCGCGAGAGAACAAATTTGCGGTAGCGGTGAGAGAACTAGATGAACGCAGGGCACAAAGTAACGCGGGGTAAATAGTAACAGGGTTTTTTTTTTTTAGATAGTTACACGGGCATAAATGTGACGTGCTAAAGGGCTTTTCATCACACTGTTTGCACACGTCTTCTGGCCATTTTTCGAGAAATTTCATCGAAGTTTGGATGAGAACCACAGGAAAAACTCTTTTGGCAGCATGACATTTTTTTTTTGTTATAGTAGTTGTTTTTTGATTTTCAAAGAATGTGTGAAAGATTGTTAGTCTAATCTTATATTGTTATGATTACCATCTTCTTGGCCTAAAGATGGTACCATTTTGAAAGACGTGAAAAACACATAGTGGCTGCTATCCGGTCCTTAAGTAAACAAGACAGCGCGGGGTTAGTTGTAACACTAAGCCGCATTGAACAAGTTGCATCAATAATCATATATTTTGCATTGTATTAACCTATTAAAACGTTTTTCATGTCATTACATTGTTCAAAACGCAACAAATGTAAAAAATAAAGGAAACAAATATATTTAATTCATAAGTTATGCTTATGATCATCAAGACTCAACTTTTTTAAACAAATACGTGAATGAACTAGCATTGGATAACATGGTGTTACAACTAACCCGCTGTCTGTTAAAACGAGCCCCGCTCACGGAAGTCACATTTTACTCCTTGCGCTTTTGCTGATACTGCAGAGAAACGGCAGGTCCGACGAACATGAAAACAGTGCTCATTTGTAGGAGAGGCGTATATGTTGTTTGTATAAAAATATGGTTTGTCTAACCCAGGGGTGTCAAACTCATTTTGGTCGGGGGGCCGCATACTGCTTAATCTGATGTCAAGGGGGCCAGACTAGTGAACTTATAGCAAAATTACATAGAACTAACAATAAGTCCGCTTTTTTTGTATTAGTGCATTATATTATAAATTATATTAAATAATAAAAATCTTTAAATAAATTTTGAATGATTAATGATTGTCCTTTTACAAAATATATTATGAACAACCTACGTAGTGTGCAATTTCAAAAACACCATTACCATTACCATTCACCATTCTGAACATATTGAACGAATTGACTTCACACACTTTAAGTGGCAGCTGTTTTAAAAAATATTTTTTTTTGTAAAATTTGCAAGTTTATACATGTGTTTTTTTTTTTTTTTTATGTTAACAAATTAACTTTATCAATTTGCGAAAACTGCAATTTGCTAAAGACCAGAAATCGTTTCTCAAACTCCCTCAGCAACTCTGAGATATTGTCTTTGTACTGCCTCACGTCAGGATGAACGCTTGCAGCACGTAACTGGCTTTCACTGCAGCCTCACTAAACTCTCTGCTTCGGGTGAAAACAGACTTTTTCAACTTTTTCCTCATAACCCACCAACATTTAATTTACCTTCTGTATTCTCAGTTTCCCAATCATCTCCGTGGATAGGAAGAGGTCAATTTTTCTTGAAAAATCCGACACTTTGTGTCCACTTTTCTCTTTTTTGACAAAGATATTTCGACGATGAAATTGCCAGGGACAACAGGAAAGCGCGTAAACTGACAGAACTAAACGCCACTCAGACCCTGAAGCTCAGTGCTGCCATCTGCTGTTAGTTCCGCCGAAAATGAAAATATTTTTTTCCATATTGCAGATTTATCTCCCGGGCCGAACTGAACCCCCTGGCGGGCCGGATTCGGCCCGCGGGCCGTACGTTTGACACCCCTGGTCTAACCCTATTACAGTGGTACCTCGGTTTACGAGAAAATCAGTGTACGAGCATGGAGGGTCAAATCGGTGTACGAGCATTGTATCCGAGTGCGAGCAAATTTTTCCCTCACCCACGCGCATTTTTGTCCTAACGCTCAGCATCTTCGCGGGCATTTTTACTGGAAATATCCTAATGACAGCCTCTCACAACACAGTCCCGCAGTTCCAACCCCTTTATCACCCCTTAAAGCATTCATTCTCTCAGCCTCACTCTGTTTGGCTGAATCATTCACCACAGTGATACTTTTAGAAGTGATAACATTAATTAATTGTGATCGCTATTGTTCACGTAGTGAAATATATATGTGGTTCATGAATTCATCATCTCCTCACTTCTCGTTGGTCGCGCGTGTCTCCCGGAGCTGGAGTCTGCGCAAAGGAGAGGGGGCGGGGCCAGTGGCTCAGTGTGTGAAAGTTGTGCCGGCAGGACGCGGTGTTGGCAGCGTCCTAAATAACTTGTGAAACAGCAGGTCAAAAGCTGTGGCTCCCTCCTATATAAACGCTATATTTCTTGCTTGATGCTTGTTGGGGTATTAGAAAGGTAACCTGTAAACTGATGCCACACCCCCGCCCATCGGTTGTTGTCGCTGTTGTCGCGCGCGCGTCTCCCGGAGCTCGCGGTGGTCGCGCGCGCGTCTCCCGTTCCACGACTTTCACTCTGGATTATCACTTTGTTTGTTTTCTGCACTATTATAATAAATTCACTCATTTGCACTTGAATCCAGGTTTTGTGTTTTCCCCTCCCTCCTCTGTCTCTCATCTCCTTCATGCCAGCAGACGCTGCTCAAAGTGAGTTACAGCAAATTGTCAAGTATTTTTAGAGTTTAATTGTCAATTACTAATTAGTATTTATATGAGATCTTAACGGTTATAATTTTAACTGTAATTAATAGGGTAAAATAAAAACAAAATATTTAAAATGGGCATTTATGGTCGTGTGGAACGAATTAATTGATTTTTAATGCATTCTTATGGGGGGAATTGTTTTGGTGTACGAGCATTTTGGGATACGAGCTCGCTCTTGGAACGAATTAAACTCGTGAACCAAGGTATTACTGTACTTTGTTTATTATTTGGCTTAGGGACTTACTGGATATCCGGTTTCGGTTCCGGTTAGCCGGATATCCGGCGTTTTTTTTTTTTCTATCCGGTTCCGGCTCCGGTTCCAGTCGAAATGGTACCAGGTACCGGATATTGCTCGGTCATTTTCGGTTATTAGTTTAATTTAGTTCAGCAGCCATTTTAAACGTTGGATACAAACAAAAACAACAATGTTGAAAAAAATTTGTTGGGTTTTTCTTTAATAATGAATATTTTTAAAAAAAATATTCATTAAAAAGTCGACTAAGACTAAGAACTACTTTGTCATGTACACCAAGTATTTTTTTACCTCTGCTAGCTGTCGGGCTATGTAGTGTGTCAAAAACAACAACAAACACAGGGCATAACACATTTTTATTTACACTGTAGTCTAAACTGTAAACACACAAAAAATTGGCTGTGGTGCAACAAGTATCCATATATCCGCTGATATACGGTTCCGGTTCCTGCCGGATAGTTAATTTGATATCCGGAACTATCCGGTTCCGGCCGGATAATAAAAATTGCTATCCGGTGCATCCCTAATTTGGCTAAAACCGTGTATATTTCACTACGTGGACAATAGCGATCACAATTAATTAATGTTTAGAATATGAGGTAAAAACTTCTGTATATCACTTATAAAAGTATCACTGTGGTGAATGATGCAGCCAATGAATGAGTCTGGAGGTTCCAACCCCTTTATAACCCCTTAACTGTGTTATGAGAGGCTGTCATTAAGATATTTCATGTAAAAATGTGCACAAGGATGCTGAGCGTCAGGACTTTTTCCACACAAAACTGCGCATGGGTGAGGGAAATGTTTTCTCGTACACCGATACAATACTCGTACACCGATTCGACCCTCCATGCTCGTACACCGATTTGCTCGTATACCAAGTCGCTCGTAAACCGAGGTATTACTGTAGTTTAATTTTGAAATACAAATACAAGAGAGAGAAAATATATTCGTTTTTTTTCTCAACATGATGTGCATTAAATCTTACATTTCATCAGGGTTTCCCAGACTGAGAGTCGAATGAAACGGCAATAATTAAATCATAAAAAATTTAAATAAAAAATAAAAAATAATTGACTTACTGAGTGATAATTCTAATAATAATTACGGTAATGTATTTGTTGGGAGATGTGTGTGTGCAATTTCACAAAACTAAAAACAAAAAAAGTCTCGTTATATACAAGAAGCTTCATGGAGTTTTTGGAAACATTGTGTTTTCATGAACTAAAATGTTATCAGTGCGTAATATATTTTTGTTGTTATATTGTTCTTTCATTCAGTCATTTGTCAGAGTGTGAAATATTCATCAACGATTAAGACTGTGGATTTCACTTCTTGTAACATCACCTGGAAAGGCGCGGAGCATTTGGCAAACATCATAAAGGTACAAGTCAACATTTATCATTAACATGTATTCATAACATACATGTGCGTTTATCAGATGCTTTTATCAGGGGTCGCCAACCTTTTTGAAGCTGAGAGCTACTTCAAGGGCACTGAGTAATGAAAGGGCTACCACTTTGATAACACACTTCTGAAATCAGAAAGTTGCACAGTTCACCTTTAATTTTATATTAATGACATTCTACGTGAGGACACTGATTGTTAATGATTAATAATTTATCAATAAAGATTCAGAATCATTCAACAAGGTAGGAAACAGATAAACTTAAACATGCAATATTTTATTATTTACCTTTCCAATTGTTTAATTTTCAAATGATAACGTCCACAACATTCTGCTGGAAATCACGTCCAATTTTTCAAGACGCTATCAGTTTTTATCAAATAATGAACCATGTTTGTACAAATAATCAATAATCTAAGATTTAACAAAAATCAATTACCAACCAAAGCAGCCTTTAACTCGCAGGCTTTTTCTTTTCGTAGAGCGCTGCCGGGTGCGTAGTTAGCATCGTAGCTTTTGTGACAAGTGCTGAAGTGTCTCTCAACTAGGGATGGGTAGCTCGACACCCTGTGTCGACACACGTCTTGAGTTTTCGACACATCAGTGCTTCGAATCAGTGTTTCGGAGCATTGCTTTGAAATGGGGCTGTCACGTGACCTGTATGAACAAAGCTTCGTTACACCCCTAACACGTCACGACGGACTCACAGAGCGCAAAGATTGAGCCGTCCCATAGTGCACGGATGTTTGAGTACACAAATTAATACATAGAAAATTAAATAATGTGTATAAAGGATGCAAAAAACATGTCAGATGGATTGCACCAGCAAAACTGTTGATTTCACATTGAAATTGTTTCTTGGTGCATGAAAATTACAAAAAATGATATTACTATCATTCTACTTGTGCATGAATTATATTAAATATAATCATATTTAATTATTTTTTTCACCTGATGGGTGGGTGTTTGCACGCTTTGGTTGTTTGCTGTGTAGAAAATATTGAGCGATAAGCGAATATGCTCAAGGAAGTGCGTATTAATGAATGCACGCAAGGGGGGAGTCAGATTTCGGCACAACACCTGCATGTTTGATCGCGAAATTGCCCTGCTTTTCAATTCAGACACAGAAAATTATGACTTTGATTGATTTGAATGGATTGATTAAAACATAACTTGTTTTGTTAAACAGTGTATTATTAAACGGTAAAGTTCAACCAAACTCTCTGTTTTGGTTCCGTTACCTTTTTTTTTGGAGACCATATGTTTTAGCATGCGCCTTATAATATAAGATTAAACAATACAATTAAACTTATTAAATATACAAATAAACCTTCCCAATGAACAAAACTTATGACACAGTTGGTGTTGGAATTTTTATTGAGCACCAGATGGCAGAGTAGAGCACTGTGTCAAAAGCTTCGAAGCACCGACACAGATTCATGTAAAAGCTTCACTGCTTCAGAAGCTTCGTTTGGCACATCCCTACTCTCAACGTTGTGTCGCTTTGCCGTCGCCACAGTCGCACCGCAAATGAGACACACACACTTTTCTTTCACATTAGTACAAAAGAATTCTTCCTCCCATTCACTATTAAAATAATACGTTCCCTTTCGAGGGCGGGAACGAGACGGTGCACGGAAAAGTGCATTTGGGGACTCCTCCCCTTCACGTAATTTCTGAAACCTTATAGGATAATGCCAGTTGCCAATTGTTGCGCAATGCGCTCTGGCTGTCAGACAGTATAAATAGCATAAGCGCGGCAATTGCGTCAGAATATTTCCTTCACACGGACTTATGAACATAGATATGGAATCAACAGGAACTAAATGTAAGGTTTGCGCGGGTCCCATTAACCCGCCGGACACCCACGCGTACTGCGTCGCCTGTCTGGGCCTGGCCCACGCCAAGGATGCCCTGCTGGAGTCCTCCTGCGCGCACTGCGGGGATCTGCCGGGGCGCGCACTGAGATCCAGGAGGGACATAGCGCGCAGTATCGCGGGGAAGGGGTCCCCTGCCACCGTCGAGCCGCTGGTGGGCCCCCCCACACACTCGCGGGGTGACTGTGACGACGCAACATGCCGTCCCCCCAATCACCAGTTCGCTTCGCGGACTTCCTCCAGGTCGATGATGACAGAGACGTGAACTCGGTATCCCTCACTGCGTCAGACAGGGACTGGGCGGCGTCGGAGTGCCTCGACACAGAGGGCCCTCTAGACCTCCAGGAGGAGCTAGTCAGGGTCCTCGAGAGGGCAGTTAGAGAGCTGGACCTGGACTGGAGTGCTCCACAGGAGCCCGCGAGAAGTAAGCTGGACTCCTGGTTCCTCCAGTCCAGCCGCCAGCAAGCCGGAGCTAGGAGGGGATCCCCCTTTTTTCCGGAGGTACATGAGCACGTGGGGAGGTCGTGGTCGGCGCCTCAGTCAGCACGCGCTCACTCCTCACCGCGTGCCATGTTTTCGCACATGGACGGTGCTGAAGCCCGGGGTTATGTGCGGGTGCCACCTGTGGAGGAGGCGATGGCGGCGCACCTGTGCCCTTCCTCAACCATGCTGAGCGGAGGTCTGGGGCTGCCGTCAAAACCGTGCAGGTTCACGCCGCACCAGGCGGAGAAAGCATACACCTGAAAGCATACGGCTGGCGAGGCTGCGTCCGCGCTCCACTCGATGGTGGTGCTGCAGGTGTTTCAGGCAAAACTGCTGCAATTACTGGACGCCAGCAGCATGGACGCGGACGATGTGAGGGACCTGAGAGCGGCAACGGATTTCGCTCTCATGGCAACCAAGCGGTCCGCGCAAGCCATCGGCCGCTCTATGGGGTTTTTCGTGGTGCTCCTGAGGCACCTGTGGCTAACTCTGGCGGACCTGAGGGACTCGGACCGGAAAATGCTCCTCAATGCACCATTTGCTGCCGCCGGCCTTTTTCGAGTCTGTTATGGAAAAATTTTCCGAGGCGCAAAAGCGGGGAAAGCGATGAGCCACGGGCCCAGGGTGGGCCCCCGTCGTGACGGCGCACAGCCTCCCGCAGGTAAGCCATCTTCCTGACGGTCCCGTCAAGAGGAAGAGAGATCTCGCGGGTGGGCCGCCCCCAAAACACCATGTTGTGCGTTATGTCCCCTCTGTTCGTATGGGCGACGATTGCAATGTGTGTGTGTTAAACCCTGTTTGTGTGGATGCAATAATAAAAACAAATGCTTGTTCACAAAAAGAGTTGTTTCTTCCTCATTCTGTCAGTGTTGTGTCGCTTGCCCTTCCCCAGAGCGGCGCAGAGCCCGCAGTATGCACTTGCTCCCTCAATAGTAGCCGACATTTCCCCGCCGCTCCCGATACTCGTCGAGCAGCGTGCAGCCTACCCTCCGCTTCATCATTTCCTGGAAGCTTGGAGGGCCATTCCAGGCGTCTCAGGTTGGTTGCTGGGAATAATTCAGCACGGTTATTCTCTTCGGTTCAGACGCAGACCGCTCCGTTTCACTGGTGTGGTCCCGTCTCTGGCGCTCCCTCAAAGCGCACCTGTTCTGAGACAGGAGGTTCACAGTCTGCTCGCGAAAGGAGCGATAGAGCGTGTCCCTCCGAGCGAGCTAGAAAGCGGATTCTACAGCTGCTATTTCGTGGTGCCCAAGAGAGATGGAGGGCTCCGTCCGATTCTGGATCTGAGACCCATCAACCGCGCGCTCCACAAACGCGCGTTCAAAATGACAACGCTAAAGCAGATACTGGCACAGGTACGTCCCGGGGACTGGTTAGCGTCTGTAGATCTGAAAGATGCGTATTTTCATATTCAGATTGCACCACGCCACAGGCGTTTCCTGAGATTCGCGTTCGAGGGCTTAGCATACCAGTATGCCGTGCTCCCGTTCGGGCTGGCATTGGCACCGCGCACATTCTCAAAATGTGTGGATGCAGCACTTTCCCCCCTCAGAGCGAGCGGAGTGTGCATTCTAAACTATATGGACGATTGGCTGATTCTAGCTCATACAAGGGAGGTATGCTGAAGACCCGTGTCCCGTGGAGAGCGTGGACAGCGGGGCGCATGCGCATCACGGTCTCCCGCAGCTGCATCAGCGCTCTGGAACCATGGTCCAATCAGGACATGTTCAGCCAGGGGGTTCCCCTTGGGCTGGTGACGACACGCACCGTAGTGACGACAGACGCGTCAAGCTCAGGTTGGGGTGCAACATGCAAGGGCATTCCGACTTCCGGTCTATGGTCGGAGTCACAGAGCGAGTGGCATATCAACCGCCTGGAGCTGAAAGCGGTATGTTTGGCCCTGAGGACTTTCCTGCCGCAAATAGAACAGCAGCATGTGTTTATTCGCACCGACAACATGTCCGTGGTTTCATACATAAATCGCCAAGGCGGTGTGCGCTCCAGGGCCCTGTTCGAGCTGGCAACGAGCCTCCTTCTGTGGGCAGATCAACATCTCCTCTCCATCAGAGCTTCGCACATCCCGGGTGTACTAAACCGCGGAGCGGACATGCTTTCGAGGAACGGGATTCCTCACGGAGAGTGGAGGCTTCACTCAAAGGTGGTGCAAATGATCTGTGTTCGCTTCTGGAGGGCAGAAGTGGATCTGTTTGTGAGGAGCGAGAACGCGCACTGCCCGCTGTTTTTCTCCCTGTCGCACGCCCCTCTAGCGGGGGACGCTCTGACATCACGTTGGCCGAGAGCCAGGTTGTACGCGTTTCCCCCGGTAAAAATTCTGCCTTTAGTCCTATGCAAAATAAGGGAGGAAAGAGCGTCGGTGATCCTAGTCGCCCCGAACTGGCCGAATCAGCCTTGGTTCCCGGACCTACGAGAGTTGCTGGCAGCCCCCCCGTGGCGGATTCCCGTCAGCAAGAATCTATTGTCTCAAGCGAGCGGCGAGATATGGCATCCCAGCCCCGAGCTGTGGAGCCTGCACGCATGGCCCCTTCAGGGGCCTTAGAAGAGCTCGCACTACCTTCTCGTGTGCTGGAGACTCTCACGGAGTCTCGCGCACCTTCCACGAGACGCCTTTATTCCCTGAAATGGGGAGTGTTCGTGAAATGGTGCAACGAGCACAATATCGACCCGGTGAGCTGTCCCGTGTCAGATGTGTTACAGTTTTTACAGCTCCGGCTGGATGACGGGAGTGTTCCGTCTACTCTAAAGGTCTATGTGGCCGCTGTCGCCTCGTTTCGTTCACTGGATGACGGGCAATCGATCGGGAGGCATCCACTAATGGTCAGATTTCTCAGAGGTGCGAGGAGATTACACCCCCAACGCCCCCCATCGGTTCCGCCATGGGATTTGCCGCTGGTTCTGAGAGCTCTCTCTCTGCCGACGTTCGAGCCCTTGGAATTGGTCGCGATTAAGGAGCTTTCGCAGAAGATGGCGCTGCTTCTCGCACTGGCATCGGCTAAGCGCATTGGGGACTTGCATGCGTTCTCAGTGAGTGACGATTGTATTCGTTTCGGGCCCGGAGACTGCAGTGTTACTCTCCGGCCGAGACCTGGCTTCGTGCCAAAATCACTCTCTACTCCATTTAAAGCGCAAGTAGTTTCTCTGCTCGCCTTGTCTTCAGAGCCGTCAACCTCACAGGACATCGGCGCTCAGAGGGCTATCTGCCCCGTCAGGGCTTTGCGGATTTACTTGGACCGATCCGCCACATTGCGACAGTCGGACCAGCTCTTTGTGTGCTATGGTTCCGCTACTAGAGGAAATGCTGTCTCTAAACAGAGGCTTTCTCTGACCTGCGTCACCCAGTGCGCCAGTCTCTGTTTAGAAAGTGCATCACCTTTGCGTGAATCACTAAAACGGACAAACAATTGATCAGTCTTGCGCCAGGCTGCAGTCTTATCAATGTAAGCTTTCAAAGACCTAACTGGACATAGCTCCAACCTTATGTCAGCTTGATCAGCCGGCAGTGCAGCCAACACATTAGGCCGGTTCATGAATTGTGGAGACAAAATCTTGGGTAGAAATGCCGGATTAGGCCACAATGAAACACTGAGTTCACCACTCCAGCGTAAACAGGGGGCACTCACTGATAGCGCATGGAGCTCACTTACACGCTTCGCCGTTGTAATGGCCAAGAGAAATGCAGTCTTAAATGACAACCATTTAATGTCAGACAGTAGCAATGTGCACTGACTAGAAACTCCTGGGACCAAGGAGCTAGGGTTTCTATGCAACGACGTGCGACTCTGACCTTCTTGTATTTGTCTCATATTGGACACAGGCGTTTTTGAATAATCCAACGTTGGAAAGGTCTGAGCCACAACAGTCCCAAAGGAACTACTGTTGATGCTGCTGTGAGCTTTCCTAAGAGTCTCTGGAGAACAATGTAGTTTTGAGTGCGGCCAACCTGAAGCTGTCGTACAGCCCTCAGAATTGGGAGTTGAGAACAGTGCATATGAAGCTGATCGACTGCACTGGGACAAGCTTGCATTTGTCCCAATTTACTGCAATTCCCAAAGCCGCAACATGGTCCAACAAAACACGTGCTTGGTCCACTGCTTGATGGGGTGATGCTGCACAAACAAGCGAGTCGTCCAGGTATGGCAAAACTCTCATGCCTGACCTTTGGAGTAGTTCCAATGCTGCCTGGACAAACTTGGAAAAAACTCTTGGTGCCAGAGCCAGACCATACGGAAGAACCCTGAACTGAAATATTTGGTCCATGAATGCAAACCGAAGGAATCGCCTGTGTTCTGGAACAATTGGAACATGAAAATAGGCGTCCTTCAAATCTATTGTTACAAACCAATCTTGTGGCATAGCGGCCTGCAATACATCGTCTGCGTGTAGCATTCGAAATGGCAAAACTTTAGAAACCGATTCAGATTTCTTGACTTTCGGTGAAACAGCCCACTGTCAACCTTCCTGCGTCAACGGTCCCCTGAACGCTTTTCTGTAGAGGCGGGGGGGGCGTCGTTGGGGGCCTGTGTGTCGTGTGCGAAACTGATGTCCACGCAGCTGAATCCCACCACGTCTGGGGGGGTGGAGGAGCGTGTGTATTCCGTTGTTGGAAATGCTGAGGAGGTCTATACGTTTGTCTCACCTCAACATTGTGATAACGGCCACCAGCTGCTGCTGGAGGGGGCCTGGATCCTGAGGCTCTTCCCACATGACGCAAACGAGTTTCAGAGACAGACACTCATCGGTCCAAAGCTTCCTGTGCAGCTGGGCCAAAAACACACCCAGGTACCAATGGCAGCCGTCTCAAATTATTCCGACAAACCTCTGGTAAGGAGGATTGGGCCAACCACACTTGCCGTCGAGCTTGCACAAGAGTCCCTAAAGCTGTGCCACAGTGGTTCGCAATAACACCCATGGCCTGCAGTGCAAGTTCAGTTAGGTCCACCACTAGTGGGTCAGATGAAGCTTCACTCAGAGAGGAGTGTAAGGCCACAAGCATACGCGCCAAAGAGTTAGAAACACGGCCAAGGCTTGCTGTGGAATTGTATGTCCGAGACAGTAGTTCGTCAGTACGTCTGCACTCAACATTAGGACAGCGCACGTTTTCACGAAGTGCCTCATCAGGAGACACAATGAGTGCAGCCACACTAGATTCTATAGGTGGCATGCTACCAAGTCCCACTGCTTCTGGGTCCTGCATCACAGCCAGTGTGCGGGCTAACTGATCCGGACGAATAGCCTTTGATGAATTTTGCAGTGCAGACACCAACACTGATGTAAAGTCATTGCAGTGAGGCATTGTAAAGGATGCTCTCTGTGCCCGACTTAGAAAAACATTCTCAGAGCCCACTGCTGCTTGGGGGGGATCCAGATTAATGCGTGCCAGCATTTCTTTTAATGTTCCTTCCAGTGATGCAACAACTGAAGTTGACCCACCCGATCTCACAGACACTGTCTCACTACCAGAGTGACGCGATTGATCGGCAGGCAAATTTTCCTCAGTACCTGAGGCTGCTGGAGTAACTTGAAAAGGTGAGTCAGAGGCAGCCACTGACATCACATCTATCTCCTGTGCCGTATGCATGATCGGCGATGATTCAGGCCGCGCTTTCTCTTGCATCCCCATATTAGGTTGCGCTTTAGTTAGGAGCGGCAATAACAACTCTACCGCAGAAGACAGCTGATCGACCTTGCATGCTAAATCCGACGATTTAGTCTTCTTACCTTTTCTTTTCATTTTGAAATGTTTGTTTCCGCTTACGATCAACGGCAGTAAAACTGGAAGAAGGCAACAAACCTTCCGATCCGGATTCCAGGCCCGCGAGACGCGCGCGTCGTACCGCGAGCGGCATTATAGAGCATTCCGGACACGGGTCAGACAATGCCTCGTTAAGATGATCCATACCAAGACACGCAGGACACTGGTGATGGCCATCCATGATATCCATTGTGTTAGGGTATGTAGAGCACCTAAGCACATCCATAGCAAATAAAATACTCGCCTTAATCCGGAGGGAAAAGTGACGTGCGCGCCCGCGCACACACACACAGCGCGCGCTTTCTCTCAAGCCAAGGCAACCAGGGCTTCCGAGTGCGTGTTTACTGAAGCGTTCAGACTTACAGGCATAGCAAATTAAATACTCACCTCAATCCGGAGGGAAAAGCCGTTGATATTCGCACAGTGACGCGCGCCCACACACACAGCGCGCGCTCTCTCTCAAGCCAAGGCAACCAGGGCTTCCGAGTGCGTGTTTACTAAAGCGTTCAAACTTACAGGCATGAAGCGTTCAAACTTACAGGTAGCCAGAAGATTGAAGCCTCTCCAAAGCGTTATGCTTATTAATATCACTCGTAAAGTGAAAATCCTAAAATTGATGCGATGACAATGACGAAACAGCTCGTGAATGTCCTGAAGAACTCTTCAGCAACAAGCTGCACAAAATATCGTCTCTTCGATTCAATCAGGCGAGAATGAGAACGAGAACGATTATGACGTGTTAAGGTGTTTTATAGATGAAGACACGTCATGAGTCACGAGGTGACAACTTTTTTTATTCGATTCTCGGTCAAGCGCGAGCACGAGGGATTTTCCACTAGTGCTACAGCACTGCCTCTGGCGGTCTGGAATGATAGGAAATAGAACTGTTTTGCTGCTGGCTGGTCTTCTCAGAACACCTTCTCAGAAGACCTTCACCAGGTTTTATAAACTGGATGTTCCATCTTTGGCGTCTCAAGTGCTTTCGGTGAGTAATTGAATCAATTATTCCTGGGATATTGCTACTTTTCTCAAAATACAGTTGTTACCGCTTTGCTGTTGACGCTGGGGATTTCTGTACAGTAGTTTGTGCTTATGTGCTCACTGTCACCGCTTTGCCGTTGACGCTATGCGCTCACATTAGTTGTGCTTTAATGCTTTCTGAATAGTCATGTCTACCCTGTGATAGCGCAGCCCTCTATTTTTCATGCTGCTGATATGCAAATTTTGACAAGCTTTAGCTAAAGATTTCATTGGCTTAGCTGCACCTATCAGTAGTGAGCACACGTGGCTACGTTGCCATTGGACGAGCTGTGTTTGGCGTATGTTTCCCTGTATCAGACTGGTCTAAGTCTCAATCACGGCGGGATTGAACACCGTTCCCAAATGCACTTTTCCGTGCACCGTCTCGTTCCCGCCCTCGAAAGGGAACGTCTCCGGTTACTATCGTAACCTCCGTTCCCTGAGAGAGGTGGGAACGAGACGGTGCAACGTCGGCCGTGTTCGTCGCTTGACCAGCTGTGCCGTGTTCAGTCATGATTCTGACGCAATTGCCGCGCTTATGCTATTTATACTGTCTGATAGCCAGAGAATTGGCCAGTTGTCAACTGGCATTATCCTATAAGGTTTCAGAAATTACGTGAAGGGGAGGAGTTCCCAAATGCACTTTTCCGTGCACCTTGTCTCGTTGGACGAGATGGCTTTTTTCCGCCATTTTTATGTGGGTAGAAACCGCTTTCGTATCCTCGTCCTCGCAACGCTCAAGAAGACCAAGGCTAAGTTTGTCAAGCGCACTAGACTGACCTCTGCCTTATTCTCATATTAGCGAACTCTGCTACTTTATGATTTTTTTTTAAAGGTTTTTATATATTTTTTATACATTTTGTTTTTAATTTACATCACTGTAAATGCAATTCAAAAAGAATGGCAACACAATTTAATCAAATTTTAGACAGTGATAGTTCGTGATTAGGTCTATTTTTAGAACTGGCTTGCGGGCGACGCGATGCCCGCGGGCACCAGGTTGGCGACCCCTGCTTTTATCATTGCATTCAAGAAACACATTGACATTCTAATCAGTTCTTGCTTTCCCTGGGAATCAAACCCATGACCTTGATGTTGCAAGCGCCGCTCTCTGCTGTTAGACACACAGGAAAAACATATCTGATTGTTTCTCATTCCTGGAAAGAGATGAGTGTTATGTGTGGTTTAGCACCAGGCGATGCGGAGGCACGACACGGCGTGGGTGGAGACGCTGCGCTACAGGAGGGCAGAGTTTGAGGCCATGAACGGACTGCGCAGAGTTACTCTTAACGACAACCTTCTGATCGGAGACAGAGGAGTGATGGCACTCGCCCGTGAGCTTGCAGAGGACCTGTGGGTCAAAGGTCAGAGAGGTCACACTTCAGCACACAGACATATGTGTTTGTCAGCACATCGACAACCCTCATGTCTTCCTTTTTTTCCTCTAGCGGTGGACCTGCAGCGCTGTGGCATCTCTAATGCAGGAGCTGAAGTGCTGGAGCGGATGCTTCAGTCCAATTCCACTCTGTGTGTGCTGGACATCAGGAGAAACCCGCTGATCGGTATCTGCTTTGGGTTCATTCTTTCTGTTTCTCTTCAGCTCTTCAAAGCTGTGTTTATTTGATCAAAACATTCATTCATGCATTTATCAGACGCTTTTATCCAAAGTGGCTTGCATTTCAAGAAACACTTCAAGAAACACATTGACATTCTAATCAGTTCCTGCTTTCCCTGGGAATCAAACCCATGACCTTGATGTTGCAAACACCACACTCTAGTGTGTTTGAGTTACAGGAAAGCTCAAAAGTGCAGTAAAACTGAAAATACAGTAGAACCCCAACTTACGAAACGGTCTATGTACGAAAAGTTCGACGTACGATAAAAGATTTCGGGGGTTTTTTTCGCCCGAGTAACGACAAAATGATCGAGATGCGAAAAACGAAATCTTGGCGAGGCGACGATTTCCGAGTTTTGGTTCGGGTTGGATGAAGGCTATAGTTTGTCTGGTCAGAACAATGATGTCTCACTCAGGGAATGATCCAAAACTGGTATTTATTAAAGGTGCATAGATCGATAAAACCTCAAGGATTGGCACTAATTCCCTGTATTTCACTCGAACTATATACAATCTTCAGCCGATCTATTTTCCCTTAATCATCCATCAGCACTCTTCTCAGTCACTCCGAGGGAAAGTTTTGGAATAGTCCATTTCGCACTGAATGACAGGGATGGCTGGAATAGTCCATGTAAGAAGGGGAACACTTTTTACAATCCTGCTCTCCTATTGGTCAGCATCGCTCCCACCAGCCTCTGCATATTTCATCTCGCATTTCGTCCCACTAACTCTAAAGTTCTTCCGCGCTTTTGCATACAAGTTTTGTTTTCATCGTGCTGCATCGCCATTATTCTGTGCCCAGTTAACAAACTTTTTTCTAATCACTAGCCATGGATGTGAAGATTGTTGCTGCAGTCAAAGGGAAGAAGAGGATGCACTCTGAGAAGTCGAAAAGGGAGATAATTAAGGAGTATGAAGCTGGGTTGCGTTTCATTCCATGTTGAATATGGTGTTTCCGTAGGGCTTGGAACGGATTAGGCAGTTTACATGTAAAAGCCTGACCGACATACGAAAAGATCGACATACGAAGTCAACCTCGGAACGGATTAATTTCGTAACTCGGGGTTCTACTGTATTAGTTTTTTTAATTGCTTATTCAATAGTGGTATTTGAGGTCTGTAGGTGAGATCATTCACTCCTGATCTTCAGTCCACGTCTGCAGAACATTTTACTGTTTGCAATCACAAAAACAAACTTGAAAATGCCAAACACAGAAAATTAGACGCATTGCTCAAAACTAATTCGCTTTGAAAACACAGGCATTTAAACGACACACATTCACTTGTGGAAACACTTACACATAATTTATTCACTGAGAAATGAAAATATTTTCAGAAAGACATATTTTGCACCATTTTACATTAAAATTGTACTGAAAAGCAGATCTAACTCAATAGATACTCAGCTCAAGTCAGTTGAGTTCATCAGTTTTACAGTAATGAATGCATGCGGTGTGTACAGTGTGTTTATGCACATGCGTGTTGTGCGAGTGCTAAACACCGGTGCGCTGAACACACAACATAGCCGTGTATAGAGTTGTTATACAAAAATAACATTTTCAGAAGAGTTAAAATAGTTTTACATGAAGTGTTCAGAGAATTGGAGCCATAGTTTTGAAAATTGTAAGCAATTTAAAAA
This sequence comes from Rhodeus uyekii, assembly GCA_037043235.1. Lineage (NCBI taxonomy): Eukaryota > Metazoa > Chordata > Actinopteri > Cypriniformes > Acheilognathidae > Rhodeus > Rhodeus uyekii. The sequence continues at coordinate 345,696 of JAWRVZ010000270.1, read as the reverse complement.
AAACTACATTACAATTTAAAATAGCTGCTTTGTATTTGAATATATTTAAAGGAATAATTCTCCAAAAATGAAAAATATCCTATAGTTTAGGTCACACGCCAGTGTCTTCTCTCTCTAGAGCTGCTGTTTGATGGGTTTTATGTTGACTGTAATATTCTGATGTATGAGATGATCTTTGTTCACGTTACTTCTCAAACTCTTCCCTGTTGTTTCAGATAATACTATGGTGAAGGCTGTGCTCCAGAAAGTTCTGGTGAACGCCAGAAGCCATGACTCACAGGTCTGAAAACTTTGCCTCTTTAAAGGGACATTTCACCCAATAATCAAAAATCTGTCCTTTAATTGAAGGTCTTTTTGATGAAATCAGAGCAAGTTCTGATCATAAAACTAAACGACATGAGGGTGAATAATTCCTGACAGAATTTCCATTTTTGGCTGAACAATCCCTTTGAATCTTCTAGATCAGAGGTTTTCAAAGTCTGAGACAGTGGGCCTCCCTTTTGACGGGGGGGGGGGACGCGATGCGCACTGTTGCCAGCTATATTTAGCGACTTTTCAGACCACCCTAGCGACACATTTTCCAAAAAGCGACTAGCGCCAAATCTAGCGACTTTATCTGGAGTTATTGGCGACTTTCTGAAGTGAAAGCACATATCGTTCTTACTCTTCTCAATGAGCATTGAGCGCTGCCGTGGGCCCCAACCCCATCCCAAAGCACTCACAGGCGGCCCAGTCCTCGCGCAGCATCCTCTCCCAGATGCAGGCAGAGCAAGAGATCTTCACTCCTCCACATGCAAATGAGCGGGAAGCCGGAGCTGGCTGATCCCGCCATGGCACCACGGGATATAAAATGGTCTAAAAATAATTGAATCACTGCACAAATATAAATCGCTGCATTTGTTTGACAAATCCAGTCACATACTCTCGTCCACTGTGTGTGTGCGCCTGTCTGTGACAAAAGCTAACTAGCTGGCTTGCTTATCATGTCTCAGTCAAAACTGTACACCCAAAAATACAGGAAGGAGTGGGAATCAAACCCTGAATTCTAAAAGCCGTTTATTGGTGATAATACACGGGCATTCTTGTTGAGAAAGCACACTAGGCATGCAGAACGCAAGAAAGTATGCAATCTAGTACAGTGTGAAGACATCACGAATATGCTAATTTACGCATGCCGTCACCTAGCGACATTTAGCAACTTTTTGGCCAGCCTTTAGCGACTTTCCTTTGAAAATAGTTGGCAACACTGGCGATGCGCGATATTCGACACACGCCTACTCCACTGCCGCTTGCAGCCGCGACAGAATGACATCACAGGAAAATGTAAAATGAAGGAGTTTTAACACAAGTTCGGCAAGTTATTATTAGACTATAATTTTTTACAACACTCCGCGCCTCCCCTGGCATGCTCTGGCGCCCCCCAGGGGAGGTGCGCCCCACACTTTGAAAACCCCTGTTCTAGATTATTAAATGAATGTGTTGTTTCTTGATTAGATGTAATGGATATTCTGAGCGGTCCATTGATCACGTGTCTGTGTGTGTGTGTGTGTGTGTTTCAGTATCTTTGGCTTAAACCTCCTTCTCCTAAAGACTCTCTTGATGCGTCACGGCAGTTCAGGAGGAGGAACGCAGGGAAAGCTGCGCATCGCATCGGTATGTGCAGTATTTTGGCGAGTAGTTTGTAGCAGTGAGATGTTTGACCGCAGCGTTTCCTGTCGTGGTCAGCAGGATCTCGCCGGGTCTCGTCCGTGAGCGCTGTGTGGAGGCCGGGATCGGGGGGGCACGTCCCCTGGCGCGCTGCTGCACGTGCCGACAAACTCAGGTAAGCTCACGCTCAGACCTGAAGAAGATCATCCAGAACAACTGCTTTCCATTCCAGTCAGTCGATGCATGAATGTGTCTCTGTTTGTGGATCTGTAAGAGGAGCGTCACGCGCCCAAGGGACGACAGACCACAGCTTTCAAGTAAGGACTGTTTATTGCGTCATGCAGATGATGTTTTCATTCAGCAGACACTTTTATCCAAAGTGACTTGCTGATTCTGTGTGTTTGGGGTTGTGGTTTCTTCATCAGAACGCCGGCTCTGTGCGGGTGACCGTTGACACAGAGGAGGAGGAAGAGGAAGAGGAAGAGGAAGATGCACACAGTCCTCAGGAGAAAATCACAAGCTACCAGTTCAGAAGACTACAGACGGAGAACAGCCGATTACAGGTGATGCCGCAACGCTCTGACCGGATGCTGTCGTCATGAGTGGATTGCAGGGGATGCTGGTTAAGAGAGATCATTAGAACCTCACTTATGTTAGGAGAGAGTTTTCAGAGATGTGACATGGATGTACTTCACCGGAGACAAGATTGAAATCATTGACTTTAAAAAAAAAGAGTCTTTTAAAGTCTTGTCTGCTTACAAATGCTGCATTTATATGATGAAAAACACAGTAAAACAGCTGTTTTCTATGTGAATATATAGTAGTGTCATTTATTCCTTTGATTTAAAGCTGAATTTATTAGATGATAAATACAGTAAAACAGTGTAATATTATATCAGTGTAAAACAGCTGTTTTCTATGTGAATATATAGTAAAGTGTCATTTATTCCTTTGATTTAAAGCTGAATTTATTAGATGATAAATACAGTAAAACAGTGTAATATTATATCAGTGTAAAACAGCTGTTTTCTATGTGAATATATAGTAAAGTGTCATTTTATACTCGTATGATGAAGACAAAGTCTGGAGCGAGGGTAAAATAATCCAATTAATTTAAAAAAATTGATGATAAAGGTTTCAAAACTGTTTTGTTGTGATGTTAATATAAAGGGAAACGGTGTACTATATGTACAGTGACACTTGTTTTTGATATTTTGTTATCTAATGTAATGACTTTAAAGTGTGTTTAAATGCACAGTGAGTGTTTTGGTAATGCAGTTCCTCTGTTCACACACAGGTGGCGCTGGAGGAGTGTCGGCTGAGGCTGGCGGAGGAGAGGAACACCCGACTGAAAACCAGCTCTCGTCTGGTGGAGGTACAAGCTTTCCCAGTTATTCTGTTGGTCAGATGAATGGTGACGTAAGAAAGTAATGCTGATATGTGTCTTCCTGCAGCTGGAGTTGGAGAACGAGCGATTGCGCAGTCTGAACCAATCCCTGTCTGACGCCCATCTCAGCGCCTCCGTTCTCCATGATGAGTGTGTGCTGGAAAGCATCGAATCCTCCTTCCACAAATTCCACGCCTTCCTCGACCTGCTGAAAGACGCTGGGTCTGTCTGATCTGTTTGCAGATATTTAGTATATCTCATATTTACGTCTGCTGGATGATTGATGCAAGTTTTGTGCCTGTTTCCTTTAGAAGCCTTGATGCCGCATTATTATTTTTTTAAATCTTTGAAGATGTAGTCGGGCTTCATTGGGAATGTCCTGCTCCCTGTTAGGCTCGGGCAGTTTGCGTGTTTGGCTGGAATAGAGCAGTCAGACTTCGGGCTTGTTGGGCGTCCTCAGCTCTCCTCGACAGAGAGAACACACATCCACCGGGAGAACCAGAGGAACCAGCACAGCACAGCTGTGAGACACTTTCAAAAATTAAAATATTTATTTTATACCGTTCAAAAGTTTGGGGACAGTATGTTTTTTTTGTTTTTTTTTAGAAGGGCACAGTTTATGCAAAATTCACTTTTATGTTGTTTTTGTGTTGCCATTGTGTGAACAAAAATGCTTCAAATCCATCCACTCCATTTGTTACTTTCAGTGAGAAATTTTCAGTTTTTGTTACTTGATTCATATTAACAGCCTATAAAGCTTTGGGAACTGTATATTACGCTGATTCACTTTAATACACAGATCTAATACACATAATAGGTCCCCTTTAAATAAGTTAATATATTTTAACTATGCCAGGATGCATAAAATTGATCAGAAGGAACAGTAAAGACACATTTTTATTTCTTTCAAATACAAATTCAGGCATCCCTGACATATAATAAACATGTGAATAGCAAAGCATGTGTTAATGCAATACTTTTCTGTGAGCAATACTTGATTTTCTGGAAAAATTTCAGGTGTACCATCAATTTTGGTCATGTACATGCTGTTCTTTTGAACTTTCTATTTATTAAGGGATCATAAAAATGTGTTCACAAAATATGGAAACATTTCAGTCATGAATGAGGGTTACCACAAAAATATGAAGCAGCTTGATTTTTTTTTACATTAATAATAATCATAAATGTTTGTTGATCATCATATTAGAATGACTACAGAAGACTGGAGTAATGACACAGAAAATTCAGCTTTAATCACAGGAATAAATGATACTTTACTATATATTCACATAGAAAACAGCTGTTTTACATTGATATAATATTACACTGTTTTACTGTATTTATCATCTAATAAATTCAGCATTAATCACAGGAATAAATGACACTTTACTATATATTCACATAGAAAACAGCTGTTTTACACTGATATAATATTACACTGTTTTACTGTATTTATCATCTAATAAATTCAGCTTTAATCACAGGAATAATTTACACTATAACAATATATTCACATAAAAAAAGTTACTTTAGATGGGAATAATATCTCACAATTAGTACTGTGTTTTTTTATTCAAAAAAAGGCATCCTTGGTGAGCAGTAGAGACTTAAACCCAACTGATTAGTGTAAATTGGTTATTTTGGATTCTTATTCCAATTGGTTAGTCCTAACAAATAAGGAGGATAATACAAAGAAAAAAAATCATTAATCACACTTGGAAGGTACCGACCCCAAACCTTTGAATGGTGGTGTGTTTATTGTTTTATTATTCCTGTAATCTCCATGCAGATGGCAGACATCCCTCACCCTGAACCTCCTGCTAACACTGAAGACATTCCCCAGCCTGATTCTCATCAGGAAGTACCTCTAGTTCCAGTCGGTTTGCGTTGTGCCTCCCAACCGTTACAGGAGCCGTTTGAGTGTGAGGCCCTGGATCAGAGCCGGCAGTCCTCGGACCCCTGGAGCCGTGAGAAGGCCAGCGGAGGCTCTTGCTCAGGAAGTTCAGTTAGTCTTCAGTCCAAAGGCTCAAAGTCCTCTCGGGCAAACGGGTCTGTGTGCTCTGCTATGAACTCCAGCGAGTCCAGTCGCTCTCCGCTGGCTTCAGGCAGACAGAGCTCTTCAGGAAGCTTGAGAGGAGCGGCAGGACTGGTTGGGTTCTAGAGGAGCGGTGACACTGATAGGGTTCTAGAGGAGCGGCAAGACGGGCTGGGTTCTAGGGGTTCGATAGGGCCGATAGGGTTTTAGAGCTCAGTCAGTCAGAGAGTTGTTGTTTGTTCCTCCTCTTTTAATCCTATTATAAATATCTGTTTGAAAAGTTGCTTCATGGCATTTTAGGTTCAGGATGTGGATTATTCACAGATATTTATAGTGTATTTGCAGTTTAGAGACACTAAGGTTAGTATATAATTTTTGCTGAATTGATAGTTGTTTGTTATATCAAATTTTCCAGCTGCTAATTGTTGTGATGATTTTTCTATGAATAATTTTTTTATTTGAAAATAAACCCATTTCTGCAATATGTGGCCTGTGAAGAGCAATACCTGTTTGCAGCGTGACATTTTCTTTCAAATTCAGAAATACTATTCACACTTTATAGGTATTTTTTAAATGTCTTTAGGAAAATCTCTTTGGAAAATTTGAAAATGTTAAAGTATTGTTCATTTCTCTGTATACTAATTATTTTAAATGATTCTTGATTCTGAAGTCATTGAAAGTTATGTTTTTTAAATATACATATAGTTGGTACGGAAAGTATTCAGACCCCCTTACATTTTTCACTCTGTTATATTGCAGCCATTTGTTAATTTTTTCTCAATGTACACACAGCACCCCATATTGACAGAAAAACACAGAATTGTTGACATTTTTGCAGATTTATTAAAAAAAGAAAAACCGAAATATCACATGGTTCTAAGTATTCAGACCCTTTGCTGTGACACTCATATATTTAACTCAGGTGCTGTTCATTTCTTCTGATCATCCTTGAGATGCTTCTACACCTTCGTCTGAGTCCAGCTGTGTTTGATTACTATTTTACTATAGATTACTATGTGCACAAATGAATATCAGAAATCTCCCACTGATATATATGTTGGATCACTATTAGCATTTTTCCAGGTGTCCATCTTAGATGACCATGTTCAGGATTCAGCAGTTTGAAGCTCCTGGAGTTTCCATCATGAGTGACAACAGTTAAAAACTGTATCATTGGAGAGAAATGTATAAAACAGTTTCAAGACATGTGCAAATTATTTACACAGTCAAGAAACTTAAGTGTTAAAAAAATAAAAGTATTTATCAAACTTAAAAATGGTATGAACACTCACAGTAGTTTCTCCAGTTTACAGTGTGGATCCTCCAGTAGAGCAGAGAGCAGCTTCACTCCTGAGTCTCCTGGATTATTAGATCTCAGATCCAGTTCTCTCAGGTGTGAGGGGTTTGATCTCAGAGCTGAAGCCAGATCAGCACAGCCTTTCTCTCCAATACTGCAGCCCCGTAGCCTGTAGACAGAAGGAGAAAAACAGTAAAATCAGTCATTAATAGTCATGTGTTTGTTACTGAAACATACAGTGTAACACTATCCAACTACTGTACATCTGTTCAGTAAAATGTTTCAGATTTGAAGTGTGTTTTTCTTTATAAAGTGATGGATGTGTGAGCTTAATTTAACGATTTATCAGCCATAATTATTGACAAGTTAAATTAACAAATTATTGTAAATAGAAATACTGTAAAGAAAAGAATAATAATCTTGAAAATGTTATGAAAGTGTAACAGGGTTAAAACATATTTAATTCTGAATGTATTCATGTCGTATAATTACATGAAATTAGGGTTTCAATGCAAATTGAAAGTGTTTTAGTGCTCCCTAGTGGATGTTTAACAGCAAACATTAGTTATTTTGTCCATTATCGCGCACCGTAGTTCAGCAGAAAATAGCTGATACTGCTGCAGGTGAGCGTGTTTTTCCTCTCTTGTTAATAAGGTTAAAAAATGTGAAAAGTGCATTTAATTTGAGGTTATGAAGTGTAAACCTTTGTTATCTATATTAGATGTGTAATGTATAATGCATTGGATGAATTATGCAACCGTGAAAAAATATCGATTGGCTTCATGTCACATTAATGAAATGAACGTATTGCTGCTAATGTAGCGTCCAATAGTGCAATAAGTGAGATTTACGTAGAGTGACTTAATTCATTTTATGTTTTTCTTTTTCAGGTAATGTCTGATGGTTTTCCTCATTTAATGCATGTATTAAATTAATGTGTTCTCAGTTCACAGACATTAAAAGATCAAACCACCTGATATTTTGTGAGTGACATTAATTGGGAGTCTATAAAAGTACAGGAAGACAATCATAACAAAAGCAATACTCACAGTAGTTTCTCCAGTTTACAGTGTGGATCCTCCAGTAGAGCAGAGAGCAGCTTCACTCCTGAGTCTCCTGGATTATTAAAGCCCAGATTCAGTTCTCTCAGGTGTGAGGGGTTTGATCTCAGAGCTGAAGCCAGATCAGCACAGCCTTTCTCTCCAATTCTGCAGTTCCACAGCCTGCAGACAGAAGGAGAAAAACAGGTAAAGTCAGTTATTGAATAGTCATGTGTTTGTTACTGAAACATACAGTGTAACACTATCCAACTACTGTACATCTGTTCAATAAAATGTCTGAGATTTGAAGTGTGTTTTCCCTTATAAAGGGAATGATTCTGTGTGCTCAATTTAATGACTTATGAGCCTTAATTATTGACAAGTTAAATGAACAAATTATTATAAATAGAAATATTATAAAAAAAGAAAAAAGTTAAGAATAATAAACTTGATAATGTTATGAAAGCAACACTCACAGTAGTTTCTCCAGTTTACAGTGTGGATCCTCCAGTAGAGCAGAGAGCAGCTTCACTCCTGAGTCTCCTGGATTATTAGATCTCAGATCCAGTTCTCTCAGGTGTGAGGGGTTTGATCTCAGAGCTGAAGCCAGAGCAACACAGCCTTTCTCTCCAATACCGCAGAAGGAAAGGCTGCAGAAAATGTACAGCAATAAAATGTATTCGGAACCATTCATAAAAACTAATGAGTTATTAGCATCTGCCACATGTGTTCAATGTGGTTTCAATATCGTGAAAAATACTGTAAATCTAATAAACTTTCACCAAAAATCATCTTTTAGACTTTAAGCAGCAAACCTACTGCAATTGATAACGACTGCATTGATTCAGATCCCTTGAATAACTAGGTTATGACATTTCCTCATTCAGCTTGTGAATTAGACCAGTGGTCCCCAACCCACGGTCCGGTCCCGGTAGCCTCCCCTTTTTTTTTCTTCTAATAATAATATTTAATAATATTAATACTTAAAATAAGACCCAAACCCTGTTCCTGGAGAGAAAACAACTTAGAACATTTTGGGATTCTCTCTTGTCTAATAATAATAAGAAGAAGATTCAACTCCTATTAGTTCATATAATGATATGATATGACAACTCATCGGGTTCAGCAGCATCCTCCATACTCTGCAAACACAGTCCTTCTATTTACACTGCAAAAAACTACATGCAAAAATAAGAAATTAGTTCATTAAAAAAAATGAATCAAAATGATCTGCCAATGGGGTGAGAAACTTCAGCTTGATAAGAAATCTTAAAACAAGACAAAAAAAAGTCTTGAAAAAGTTCTTAAAACAAGAAAGGTAAGAAAATTTAGATATAACTAGATTCATAAAATCTCAAAACCAATGTAAAGATAGTAAAATCAATAATTTTTCCTTCTGTGTTCAGATTTGTAGTTGGTTTTTAATAAATGTAATATACCTTGAAAAATAATATTAATAAAATCTTTGTGACAGTTTTTTGCAGTGTATAATAAAGGAAACTAATACTGTAAAACACTTACTCAGCTTTTCTAGCTTCTTTGACCACTGGCAGGAGCCTCAGAAAACATTCTTCTGATGGGTCATATTTCCTCAGATTAAATTCATCCAGTTCTTCTTCTGAGTTCAACAGCACAAACACCAGAGCCGACCACTGAGCAGGAGACAGTTTGACTCCATAGAGACGCCTGCTGCTTGTTCTGTTCAGGTATGTTTGGACTTCCTTCACTAGAGAATGATCATTCAGTTCATTCAGACAGTGGAACAGGTTGATGGATTTCTCTGGAGAGTCCTTCTCCCTGATCTTCTGTTTAATGTATGCAACTGTTTCCTGATTGCTGTGAGAGATGCGCACTGTCTTTCTCAAAAGGCCTCGTAAGAGAGTCTGATTAGACTCTAGTGAGAGACCGAGAAGGAATCGAAGGAAAAGATCCCAGTGTCCATTCTCACTCTGTAAGGCCTTGTCCACTTCTTCCTTTAGTACATCTGCATTTGACCTGAACAAATTCCACAGCCCTGTTTTCTGTTCAGAAGAGGTCAGCAGCTTGAATAAAGCAGCAAGAAACTCCTGAATACTCAGATGCACAAAGCTGTACACCTTCCCCAGCTGCAGTTCAAACTCCTCTCTGAAGATCTGGGTACAAACTCCTGAGAACACTGCCACTTCTCTGACATCAATGCCGCACTCTTTCAGGTCCTCCTCGTAGAAGATCAGGTTCCCTTTTTCCAGTTGTTCATAAGCCAGTTTTCCAAGAGACATAATAGTCTTTCTAGCCTGATTAAAATCTATTTCACATTCCCCATCGTACTTTTGATTCTTGTGTTTGGTCTGAAAGATCAGGAAGTGTGTGAACATTTGTGTGAGAGTTTTGGGGATCTTTGCACTCTTTACTTCACCCATCATTCGTTCTAGAACGGTGGCTGCAATCCAACAGAAGACTGGTATGTGACACATTATGTACAGGCTTCTTGACGATCGGATGTGTGTGACGATTCTATCAGCCAGGATCTGATCATTTATTCTCTTCCTGAAATATTCATCCTTCTGAGGGTCGTTGAATCCTCGTACCTCTGTGATCTGGTCAATGCACTCAGGAGGAATCTGATTGGCTGCTGCTGGTCGAGAGGTGATCCAGAGGAGAGCTGAAGGAAGTAGATTCCCCTTGATGAGGTTGGTGAGCAGCACATCCACTGAGGCTGATTCTGTTACATCAGTCAAGCTTGGATTGTTTTGGAAGTTTAGATGTAGTCGACATTCATCCAGACCATCAAATACGAACATGATTTTATAGTCGTCATAATCCTCTGGTTTAAATTCTTTGGTTTCTGTGTGAAGGTGATTTAGAAGTCGCACAAGACTGAGCTTTTGCTTTATCAAATTCAGCTCTCTGAACGGAAGTGGAAATATGAAATGAACGTCCTGATTTGTTTTTCCTTCAGTCCAGTCCAGAATGAACTTCTGCACAGAGACCGTTTTTCCAATTCCAGCAACTCCTTTAGTCAGCACAGTTCTGATCTTTTTGTCTTTTCCAGGTGAGGGTTTAAATATGTCATTGCAGTTGATTGGTGTTTCCTGTGTCTCTGTTCTTCTGGACACTGTCTCAATCTGTCTCACCTCATGTTCATTATTGACCTCTCCACTCCCTCCCTCTGTGATGTAGAGCTCTGTGTAGATCTCATTCAGATGTACTGAGTTACCATGATTAGATATTCCTTCATTCATTCTCTGAAACTTATCATGTAGTCTGGATTTGAGTTTTTGTTGATACACAGGCATCAGTTCTGACAAGCAAAGGCAAGGTATTTTTATCATTTATGATTAATGAATTAATTTCAGAATAAAAATTATATAATAATCTGTAATAATTATAAAAAACAATGTACTAATCTGATGATCCATAGCTCTTACTGGTCTGCAGTGTGTTAGCGAGGTCTGTCTGGTTCATCTTCCTCAGGATCTGCAGTGTGATCTTCAGAAGCCCCTCTCTGACTCCGCTATGAACTTCATCATCATCATCATCACGGTCTCTTTCAGAGCATTCTGGGTAATCTGAACTCAACAGTCTTTTAAAACTTTTCAATTCATTCTTCATTACAGAGATGATTTTGCATTCAATCTCCTGTAATCATAAAGGACAGTCAGTCACAGAACGAATGCAAGAAATCACGGATGTCAAATTGACACAACTGGCTGATTTAAAAAAAAAAAATCAAAATCAATAAAGCATGTATTTATTTGATATTCACTGAATTCCTCAAAACCACTGCACAGTATATTGTGTCTTTAACTACTATGTACTAACATAGTAATTATTTATTTGGTTCAATGCACTTATTGTATAAATAATTGTTTTTACATTGTGCAAAAACCTGTATGTTTGTTACACTTAACGTGTCTTGTGCGATGCGGAGCGAGACACGGAAACAGCAAGATATCACTCAGACTTGCTTTATTAAAAAAACACGGTAAACAAAAACATAATATGAATTTAAATATGAACAGAAAACAGCACAATAGTCCAAAACCTGGAGACTAGGAGATTTTCACACGGAGAAATGGCATCCACACACAGCGGAAATGGACCAACAGAGTCCATGACAACATCAACAACTGATGAAGACCAGGGGCATATTCTTCGTACTTCGCTAACTCACTTAGCTGGATTAGATTGTTGACGATTTCGCATGATCTTGGATTGTTCGGTTCTTCGACGCTCATCCGGGACTTGTTGTCATAGTAACAGGTCCGCTGAAGTGAACCTGCTCGGAGCAGGCTTACTTCAAGTTAGCAGGATTAGTTCACGCAAGCGGAGGTGAAATGGGAAGTTTGTCGCAACATGTCCTGTCCGTTTTTTACGAGAGAAACCTGTTGCTGAAGGTGCAATATAATATATTTAATATAATTATATTAATTATAATATAGGCTATATATAAAAAAAAAAAAATATATATATATATATATATATATATATATATTATATTTCGTTTTTCACGTGACGGTATAATGTATCTAGTTAATTTAGATACAATTAGTCGTAGTCGGGCGTTAACTACAGCTCAAACTGTGTGTATTGCCTTGCGCTACTTTGCGAGCGGCACGTTCATTTACACTGTTGGTATACGGAGAACATTGTGAAAGTGCTGTCTGTCGTGCCATTCGCTAAGTTACCAGCACTCAAGCAGTCATTTTTGAAAAAAGGGAACTTTGCACACAGTTAGTTTACAGTTTATTTTATTTATTTAAAAAAATCCAGCTGATCATCTCTTGCCTGTGGAATGAAATAAATAAATCATGCAAGGTCCTCAATAGTACAGTGTGTTTATTCGTGTATTTTATTAACTTTGAAGTTCCTCTTGAAGCAATTCAATCTCAAGTCTGACTTTTTGCTTTATTAGTTTTTGCAATTCTATTTCATTAATTGACTCTTTTTTTTTGCAGCACAGCGCAAGTAGTAAAGATACTATTTTGCAGAATATTTTTGCATTTTACTTTTACTTGTTCCAAGTTCTAGTGGGTCCTGTGGTGGCTCTAATATAAAAGATGATTATGAAATACAGTACAATTAATATGAGTCAATATAATTACACACACGATCACTAGGCTTCTCACAAATTTAATTTGTCGGCAACTTTTTGCCAGTCCTCTCTCCTGGCTTTTGCAGCTTTGAAGTGTTTCCTTGTGTTTTAATTAAACACTGAAATTCAGCGACGTGCGCGCAGAAATACTGTGCGCGCTCTTTCAGCATGCTCGCTGACCAATCAAAATGTTGCTGATCAGTGTTTCTACTATCGATACATATCCCCTTTTAAGCCAGCACATGAACGCGCAATGATCTCAGATAACTCAATCCAGCTATACTAATCGTCAACAACAGGTGCGTTTAAAGAACCGAATCATCCAGCTCATAGTTAGCGCGATTATCTCATCCCGGATGTGTCAACTGATCTTGGATGTAGTAAGCGACGTACGAAGAATATGCCCCAGGAAACACAAGAGGGTTTTTATACACAAGGGAATGATGAACACCTGGGTCGACTAACGATGTAAGTGATGACAAGACAGGTGAAGGGAGGACACGAGAGGATATACAGAAGGGACCCGGAAGTGAAACATAACATGGCTGAGACAGGAAGTGACAATTGACCTTACCGATAGGAGGTGCACAGATGACACACTAGACAAGACTAAGGGTGACGATGTGATTAGAGCTGTAATTCATATCTATAATAATTTTCCCAAAATCATGAGAATCGGTGTCTACTGATACAAAAGTCAAAGGATCGGCTGTTTGTTAGTTTATCTTGCTGCATAAGTATTAAATATGGATTCAGCTTTAATTGTGTCTTTAGTTGTGTTGTGTGTTACATATTACTTTACATGTATTAATAGGGTGGGAAAGAACACGTGAAAATACTGGGAGATTTTACAACTTTCTTGTTTATTTCCTAAGCCTCCTCATACTTGAAAAGCTGTCATGCTGGGTCAGACTGCGAGCACACACATTCACACACGCACTCATGAAGACACACACACACACACACACACACACACACACACAAACCAACCTTAAAAATTGAGTCCAATTTCTTTACAATATTTGATTTTGATCCATCTTCTTCTTGACTGTATTCAAACAAAACATGTAATATTTAATATATATCTCATTAAATCACATATTTCTCATTCTGTAAAGTAAATAACACCTCAGATCAGCAGAAGAGTCTCCCAAACTGAAATTAATTGGAAAAGGCATTGATTGGTCACTCTTCATGGACACACAGCTGGGTTCAGGAGATTCATTTTCACTCAGACTGAAACAAAACAGCAATAAACAATGTTTAACAGAAAAAGATGTTTACGGATTGAGTGAAAATATGTGAAGTTCTCTCACCTCTTGACTGTCTTTATCTTTGTGTCACGTTCTTCACAGAGATTCATTCTGAAGGTTATGGTATGGTTAAGGTTATTGTGCTGATCCACAGAACCAATTATGTCTCATCAGATCTCAGAAATGTGTTTCTCTCTCAGAACTGTGTCTTTTCCACAGTCAGTTCACAGTTATGATCTGCACACAGAATCAAATAATTTACAGCCAGCAGCAAAAACTCAGACAAGCACTGTGTAAAATGAAAGTAATGGTGTCAGCGATTTACATAATCAGTGTTTTTATGTCCTGATATGGTTTTGTCACGGTTCTGTCTCTGTTTCCAGTGTTATTAGTGTTCTAGTGGACAGAACCGTGGCACTGCTCTCTCTCCCATGTGTTTGTCTCTCGTTAGTGTCTGCCCCGCCTCTGTGTTTCCCTTAATCATTCCCAGCTGTGTCTCATCACTACCTTCCCTCATGTGCCCTATTTAATCCTGGTGTGTTTGCTGTCCTGTGTCGTGTCGTTGTCATTTGTTGGTTGTCTTCATGGTTGATCTGGTCCCTGGTCCTAGTGCACGTTTAATCCGGTTTGTTTGTGATCTTGTTTAAGTTATGTTTTCCCCCTTGTGGGAATTTATTTTGTGTATTATGTTATTTTGTTATAAACATTAAATCCTTCACCCTGCATCTTGAGTCCTCCTTCATTCGAACCGTGACAGGTTTAAAACACTTTCAAAACATCTGTTTATTGCTGTACTTTAAACTAGTGTGGATTGACTTTGGCTCTCCAAAGTGTCCTGGTGCAAGTAAAGGGCAGTTATCTTGATGATTCAGCTGATTCAGTCGGGTTAAGTAATGTTTTTGACTTCATCAATCAGAATACATTCATTTAGATAACTAAACAAGCATGTTTTTAGGTTTACAGTTTTCAGTGTACATAATGACTGTATCGTGTCACAAATACTTGCTTTCAGTACCCTGGTTTGTGAATCAGCCCAACATTTTTGCAACTAAGTTTAATACAAGTCATAGAATTGTGTGCTAAACTAATCATCACATAGCTTAAATATTAAATCTGTTAAATGAAAATAGAAGTGGAATCACAACATCATTGGTTCAGTAAAGTAAAACTTGTAATACTCACTGTTCTCTCTTAATGTTTACTTGTTCATCGCGGAATGGATCCTGCTTTACTGGTTTCACCTTTATGTGTCACTTGACAAGGAAGAGTCTAAAAGTGAAAGAAGACCATAACGTATTTAAAACAAGGAAATGCTTCTTGAATATTACATCAAATTTTTTTATTTCATTTTATCAGTTTTTTTATTTGATTATATAAAGACAGCTCTCTGTAAGAACTTAAAGCACTGTCTGGATCTCTGTTAACTTTCTCAATACTTGCTCTCTCTACAGATTACAACAGGAATATTTTTCGGAAGGAAGGACCCAATGAGCAATAATAATAATTATAATATATATATATAATGTGGCTGTGAGTGGTGCAAGATTACCGGTATCCTGTTCAATTCAATGTGATCAAAATTTACATTTATTCATTTAGCAGACGATTTTATCCAAAGCAAATTACTAGTTCTCCTACGTAGCATACAATTCAAGAAGCTTTAAATGACCAGATCAGTGTTATTGTAGTATCACTCATCACTCAGTATAAAACATGTTTAGATATAAGTTTAACACATACAGATTGATGATGTGTCATTAAATACAAAATAATTATATTTAGTTTTTAAAATTTAGTTGCATAATTGAATAACTGATGAAACAGAATTCCAATAAAAGAGATTCATCTGAAAGATAAATTCATTCAATGAAAAGCTTGTAAATATTTAAATAATTTACTGACTTTTTAATAAAGAATGTCATAATAGCAACATGAATTCAAATGATCCATAGATTTTAACGAAAAACGTCTGAAATTAACATAATTCAACTAATTAATTACGTTACGTTTAAGAGCAGAAGAGAAAACCCCATCTTACCTCGCCTAATCATATAATATACAAATTATTAAGTAAATATGAATCCAGACATTTGATTGAGAAGCAACTACAGTAATACCTCGGTTTACGAGCGACTTGGTATACGAGCAAATCGGTGTACGAGCAAGGAGGGTCGAATCGGTGTACGAGCATTGTATCGGTGTACGAGAAAAAAATTCCCTCACCCATGCTCAGTTCTGTGTGGAAAAAGTCCTAACGCTCAGCATCCTTGTGCGCATTTTTACATGAAATATCCTAATGACAGCCTCTCATAACACAGTCAGGAGGTTCCAACCCCTTTATAACCCCTTAACTCATTCATTGGCTGCATCATTCACCACAGTGATACTTTTAGAAGTGATTTACAGAAGTTTTTACCTCATATTCTAAACATTAATTAATTGTGATCACTATTGTTCACGTAGTGAAATATACACGGTTTTAGCCAAATAATAAACAAAGTAATAGGGTTAGACAAATCATATTTTTATACAAACAACATATAAGCCTCTCCTACAAATGAGCACTGTTTTCATGTTCGTCGGACCTGCCGTTTCTCTGCAGTATCGGCAAAAGTGCAAGGAGTAAAATGTGACTTCTTACCCCGTGAGCAGGGCTCGTTTTAACAGACAGCGGGTTAGTTGTAACACCATGTTATCCAATGCAAGTTCATTCTCGTATTTTTATTTGTTTAAAAAAGTTGCGTCTTGATGATCATAAGCATAACTTTTTTCCTTTATTTTTTACATTTGTTGTGTTTTGAACAATGTAATGACATGAAAAAACGTTTTAATAGGTTAATACAATGCAAAATATATGATTATTGATGCAACTTGTTCAATGCCGCTTAGTGTTACAACTAACCCCGCGCTGTCTTGTTTGCTTCAGGACCGGATAGCAGCCACTATGTGTTTTTCACGTCTTTCAAAATGGTACCATCTTTTAGCCAAGAAGATGGTAATCATAACAATATAAGATTAGACTAACAATCTTTCACACATTCTTTGAAAATCGAAAAACAACTACTATAACAAAAAATATTTACATGCTGCCAAAAGAGTTTTTCCTGTGGTTCTCATCCAAACTTCTATGAAATTTCTCGAAAAATGGCCAGAAGACGTGTGCAAACAGTCTGATGAAAAGCCCTTTACCACGTCACAACTATCAACTACTATACCCTGCAACTATCTAAAAAAATCGCTGTTACTATTTACCCCGCGTTACTTTGTGCCCCGCGCTCCCCTAGTTCTCTCGCGGCTCCCGCAAATTCGTTCTCTTGACTCCCAAATTCGTTCGTTCGAGGCTCCCGCGAATTCGTTCGTTCGCGGCTCCCGCGAATTCGTTCTCTCGCGGCTCCCGCGAATTCGTTCGTTTGTGGCTCCCGTGAATTCGTTCTTTTGCGGCTCCCATGTTCCACGACTTTAACTCTGGATTATCACTCTTTGTTTTCTGCACTATTATAATAAATTCACTCATTTGCTTTCATCCTTGCTTTCCCGCTCCCCTCTCCTCCCTCCTCTCTCTCCTCCAAGCAGGCTGCTCAAACCTGACTTGCATTACAGTAAATTGTCAAGTATTTCTAGAGTTTAATTGTCAATTAAATTGTCAATTGGTTACAATTTTAACTGCAATTAATAGGGTAAAACCAAAAAAATATTTAAAAATGGGCATTTGTGGTCATGTGGAACGAATTAATTGATTTTTAGTGCATTCTTATGGGGAAATTTGTTTTGGTGTACGAGCATTTTGGTTTACGAGCTCGCTCTTGGAACGAATTAAACTCGTAAACCGAGGTATTACTGTATTACAGTAGAGTTCACTTATCTCGACTCACGGTTAACTCGCCAATCCTATTATGTCGACGTTTTTTGAAGTGGAACCGTGTGCAAAAGGAAGTTCACTCCTCCACGTGCAAATGACCGCTGGCTGATAACGCAATGGCAGTACGGGATGTCAAATGTTCTTTGTCTAAAAAATAATTTAATCACTGCACAAATATAAATCGCTGCATTTGTTTGACTTACACAGCCTCAGACACGTACTCTCGTCCACTGAGTGTGTGCGCCTGTCTGTGACAAAAGTTAACTAGCTGGCTTGCTTATCATGTCTTAGCCAAAACTGTACACCCAAAAATACAGGAAGGAGTGGGAATCAAACCCGGAATTCCAAGGCTGGTTAAAGCCGTTTATTGGTGATAATAAGCGCCATACTTGTTAGACAGACAGAACACAAGAAAGTATGCAATCTAGTAAAGCCACACAACGCGCACGCACGCACACACACACACACATCCCTGTTTCTGTTTCTGACACGCGGTCTGCTCAGGTTGAAGGTTATTAAAAGACGGGATGAAGCCGAATTTGTTGAGAAAGCACATTAGGAATAAGAAAGTATACAATCTAGTACAGCGTGATGACCTCACGAATATGTTATGAATGTTTACGCTGTGAGCGAAATTGTGTTTGCAATATTGGAGAATATAATTAAAGGTTTGTATCGAGAATCGAAGGTGTTTTTTATCGTATACTAGTAAATCTCTGCTGTTAGTTGGTGCACATATGCCTTTTGTTGTTAGCAAACATATACAGTGTATGTACATTTTAGTGAGCATGCCGATCACTTCATCAAATAAATCGCCATATTGGCTGTATCTCGCTAAACGGTTATCTCAACGCTTTTTTGCAACCCCTGAGGCCGTCAACATAATTGGACTCCACTGTAGTTGTTTTAAATTTCTTACTCAATAGTGGTACTTGAGGCCTGTTGGTGAGATCATTCCCTCCTGATCTTCAGTCCACGTCTGTAGAACATGCTTTACACTGTTTGCAATCGCTTTTGCGAAAAACTTTTGCAAAATGCCAAACACAGAAAATTAGACGCATCGCTCAAAAGTAACAGATCTTGTGATTTGCCTGGGAAACACTGGCATTTAAACGGCACACATTCACATGTGGAAACACTTAAACATCATTTATTCACTGAGAAATGAAAATATTTTCAGAAAGAAATATTTTGCACCATTTTACATTAAAATTGTACTGAAAAGCAGCTCTAACAAGCGTCATTATTCAGATCAAGTCAGTAATTAATGCATGCGGTGTGTACAGTATGTTTATGCACATGCATGTTGTGCTAGTGCTGAACTCCTGTGCACTGAATACACAACAAGCAAGGATGAAAGCAAATGAGTGAATTTATTATAATAGTGCAGAAAACAAACAAAGTGATAATCCAGAGTTAAAGTCGTGGAGCATGGGAGCCGCAAACGAACGAATACGCGGGAGCCGCGAGAGAACGAATACGCGGGAGCCGCGAGAGAACGAATTCGCGGGAGCCTCGAACGAACGAATGCGCGGGAGCCGCGAAAGCGGGGAGATAGGCAAATGATATGAGAAGCAGGTGTTCAGTGACCACACACACATACTCACTAGGAGACAGAACTACGAGACACCGAATTCATGAACCGTGACAGTTACTGCTTAGAGGTACTGTACGTGTATATTTCACTATGTGAACAATAGCGATCACAATTAATTAATTAATGTTTAGAATATGAGGTAAAAACTTCTGTAAATCACTTATAAAAGTATCACTGTGGTGAATGCTGCAGCCAATGAATGAGTTAAGGGGTGATAAAGGGGTTGGAACCTCCTGACTGTGTTATGAGAGGCTGTCATTAGGATATTTCATGTAAAAATGCGCACAAGGATGCTGAGCGTTAGGACTTTTTCCACACAAAACTGCGCATGGGTGAGGGAATTTTTTTCTCGTACACCGATACAATGCTCATACACCGATTTGCTTGTATACCAAGTCGCTCGTAAACCGAGGTATTACTGTATTTAAAGGAATAGTTCTCCCAAAAATGAAAAATATCCCATAGTTTTCGTCAGCTCGTGCGAACACGTGTACGGCCTTTGCAGTGTCTATTAATAATATTGGATTATTATAAATTGGTTTATTATAAATTATAAACAAAAGATTTAAAATTCCAAACATACTTTACAGATCTTTATTGGAAAGTTGTTAAAGTTTTTAAGTTTTTCATGCTTGTTTAATGAACTAAAAAAATATTTTTATACATGTACCTGTGGAACAGTCCTTAAGTCCAGCAGGCAGTAGACAAGTAAGGTCACAGTTATAATAATGCAAGACACTAAAGAGAGCTTTCTACTGAGAACTGACTCTGAAAAACAGCAGGAGAAATTTGCCCTGAGTCACTGATTACTTGTGTGAACATTCAATAGTCCTGCTGCAGGAGGTGTGAGAACTGCAGATGTGAACAGAGCAAAAAATACTGCAATTTCCATAATGTAAGACATTGCTACTGTGAGACAGGAAAGACTTTGATCATCCTTGCAGTGCCAAACCATGTGTAACCAAGTGACCTACCGACCTTATCGGTGTACGGTGATCATATTTTATAAAGTTTTTTACATGAATCATTTTTAAAGCTGGTAATCCTGCACACATTCCCTGTGTATCATGAACCGTTTTTATCACTCTCTCTTCTCTCTCTAGAGCTGCTGCTGGATGGGTTTAATGTTGACTGCAATATTCTGATGGATGAGATGATAACAGCGCCTCAAGATGATCTTTTTTCACGTTACTTCTCAAACTCTTCCCTGTTGTTTCAGATAATACTGTGGTGAAGGCTGTGCTCCAGAAAGTTCTGGTGAACGCCAGAAGCCATGACTCACAGGTCTGAAAACTTTGCCTCTTTAAAGGGACATTTCACCCAATAATAAAAAATCTGTCCTTTAATTGAAGATCTTTTTGATGAAATCAGAGCAAGTTCTGATCGTAAAACTAAACGACATGAGGGTGAATAATTCCTGTCAGAATTTCCTTTTCTGGATGAACAATCCCTTTGAATCTTCTAGATTATTAAATGAATGTGTTGTTTCTTGATTAGATGTAATGGATATTCTGAGCGGTCCATTGATCACGTGTCTGTGTGTGTGTGTGTGTGTGTTTCAGTATCTTTGGCTTAAACCTCCTTCTCCTAAAGACTCTCTTGATGCGTCACGGCAGTTCAGGAGGAGGAACGCAGGGAAAGCTGCGCATCGCATCGGTATGTGCAGTATTTTGGCGAGTAGTTTATAGTGGTGAGATGTTTGACCGCAGCGTTTCCTGTTGTGGTCAGCAGGATCTCGCCGGGTCTCGTCCGTGAGCGCTGCGTGGAGGCCGGGATCGGGGGGGCACGTCCCCTGGCGCGCTGCTGCACGCGCCGACAAACTCAGGTAAGCTCACGCTCAGACCTGAAGAAGATCATCCAGAACAACTGCTTTCCATTCCAGTCAGTCGATGCATGAATGTGTCTCTGTTTGTGGATCTGTAAGAGGAGCGTCACGCGCCCAAGGGACGACAGACCACAGCTTTCAAGTAAGGACTGTTTATTGCGTCATGCAGATGATGTTTTCATTCAGCAGCCGCTTTTATCCAAAGTGACTTGCTGATTCTGTGCGTTTGTGGTTGTGGTCTCTTCATCAGAACGCCGGCTCTGTGCGGGTGACCGTTGAGACGGAGGAGGAGGAGGATGAGGAAGATGCACACGGACCGAGTCCTCAGGAGAAAATCACAAGCTACCAGTTCAGAAGACTACAGACGGAGAACAGCCGATTACAGGTGACGCCGCAACGCTCTGACCGGATGCTGTCGTCATGAGTGGATTGCAGGGGATGCTGGTTAAGAGAGATCATTAGAACCTCACTTATGTTAGGAGAGAGTTTTCAGAGATGTGACATGGATGTACTTCACCGGAGACAAGATTGAAATCATTGACTTAAAAAAAAAGAGTCTTTTAAAGTCTTGTCTGCTTACGAATGCTGCATTTATATGATGAACAACACAGTAAAACAGCTGTTTTCTATGTGAATATATAGTAAAGTGTCATTTATTCCTTTGATTTAAAGCTGAATTTATTAAATGATAAATACAGTAAAACAGTGTAATATTATATCAGTGTAAAACAGCTGTTTTCTATGTTAATATATAGTAAAGTGTCATTTTATACTCATATGATGAAGACAAAGTCTGGAGCGAGGGTAAAATAATCCAATCAATTGACAATAAACAATTGATGATAAAGGTTTCAAAACTGTTTTGTTGTGATCTTAATATAAAGGGAAACGATGTACTGTATGTACAGTGACACTTGTTTTTTTATATTTTGTTATCTAATGTAATGACTTTAAAGTGTGTTTAAATGCACAGTGAGTGTTTTGGTAATGCAGTTCCTCTGCTCACACACAGGTGGCGCTGGAGGAGTGTCGGCTGAGGCTGGCGGAGGAGAGGAACACCCGACTGAAAACCAGCTCTCGTCTGGTGGAGGTACAAGCTTTCCCAGTTATTCTGTTTGTCAGATGAATGGTGACGTAAGAAAGTAATGCTGATATGCGTCTTCCTGCAGCTGGAGTTGGAGAACGAGCGATTGCGCAGTCTGAACCAATCCCTGTCTGACGCCCATCTCAGCGCCTCCGTTCTCCATGATGAGTGTGTGCTGGAAAGCATCGAATCCTCCTTCCACAAATTCCACGCCTTCCTCGACCTGCTGAAAGACGCTGGGTCTGTCTGATCTGTTTGCAGATATTTAATACATCTCATGTTTACATCTGCTGGATGATTGATGCAAGTTTTGTGCCTGTTTCCTTCAGAAGCCTTGATGCCGCATTATTATTGTTTTAAATCTTTGAAGATGTAGTCGGGCTTCATTGGGAATGTCCTGCTCCCTGTTAGGCTCGGGCAGTTTGCGTGTTTGGCTGGAATAGAGCAGTCAGACTTCGGGCTTGTTGGGCGTCCTCAGCTCTCCTCGACAGAGAGAACACACATCCACCGGGAGAACCAGAGGAACCAGCACAGCTCAGCCGTGAGACACTTTCAAACATTAAAATATTTATTTAATACCGTTCAAAAGTTTGGGGACAGTATGTTTTTTTAGTTTTTTTTTAGAAGGGCACAGTTTATGCAAAATTCACTTTTATGTTGTTTTTGTGTTGCCATTGTGTGAACAAAAATGCTTCAAATCCATCCACTCCATTTGTTACTTTCAGTGAGAAATTTTCAGTTTTTGTTACTTGATTCATATTAACAGCCTATAAAGCTTTGGGAACTGTATATTACGCTGATTCACTTTAATACACAGATCTAATACACATAATAGGTCCCCTTTAAATAAGTTAATATATTTTAACTAAGCCAGGATGCATAAAATTGATCAGAAGGAACAGTAAAAACACATTTTTATTTCTTTCAAATAAAAATTCAGGCATCCCAAAAATACATGACATAACACACAAAGGGAATAAACATGTGAATAGCAAAGCATGTGTTAATGCAATACTTTTCTGTGAGCAATACTTGATTTTCTGGAAAAATTTCAGGTGTACCATCAATTTTGGTCATGTACATGCTGTTCTTTTGAACTTTCTATTTATTAAGGGATCATAAAAATGTGTTCACAAAATATGGAAACATTTCAGTCATGAATGAGGGTTACCACAAAAATATGAAGCAGCTTGATTTTTTTTTACATTAATAATAATCATAAATGTTTGTTGATCATCATATTAGAATGACTACAGAAGACTGGAGTAATGACACAGAAAATTCAGCTTTAATCACAGGAATAAATGATACTTTACTATATATTCACATAGAAAACGGCTGTTTTACATTGATTTAATATTACACTATTTTACTGTATTTATCATCTAATAAATTCAGCTTTAATCACAGGAATAATTTACACTATAACAATATATTCACATAAAAAAAGTTACTTTAGATGGGAATAATATCTCACAATTAGTACTGTGTTTTTTTATTTAAAAAAAGGCATCCTTGGTGAGCAGTAGAGACTTAAACCCAACTGATTAGTGTAAATTGGTTATTTTGGATTCTTATTCCAATTGGGAAGTCCTAACAAATAAGGAGGATAATACAAAGAAAAAAAATCATTAATCACACTTGGAAGGTACCGACCCCAAACCTTTGAATGGTGGTGTGTTTATTGTTTTATTACTCCTGTAATCTCCATGCAGATGGCAGACATCCCTCACCCTGAACCTCCTGCTAACACTGAAGACATTCCCCAGCCTGATTCTCATCAGGAAGTACCTCTAGTTCCAGTCGGTTTGCGTTGTGCCTCCCAACCGTTACAGGAGCCGTTTGAGTGTGAGGCCCCGGATCAGAGCCAGCAGTCCTCGGACCCCTGGAGCCGTGAGAGGGCCAGCGGAGGCTCTTGCTCAGGAAGTTCAGTCATTCTTCAGTCCAAAGGCTCAAAGTCCTCTCGGGCAAACGGGTCTGTGTGCTCTGCTATGAACTCCAGCGAGTCCAGTCGCTCTCCGCTGGCTTCAGGCAGACAGAGCTCTTCAGGAAGCTTGAGAGGAGCGGCGGGACTGATAGGGTTCTAGAGGAGCGCAAGACGGGCTGGGTTCTAGGGGTTCGATAGGGCCGATAGGGTTTTAGAGCTCAGTCAGTCAGAGAGTTGTTGTTTGTTCCTCCTGTTTTAATCCTATTATAAATATCTGTTTGAAAAGGCATGGCATTATCTTCATGGCATTTTAGGTTCAGGATGTGGATTATTCACAGATATTTATAGTGTATTTGCAGTTTAGAGACACTAAGGTTAGTATATCATTTTTGCTGAATTGATTGTTGTTTGTTATATCAAATTTTCCAGCTGCTAATTGTTGTGATGATTTTTCTATGAATAATTTTTTTATTTGAAAATAAACCCATTTCTGCAATATGTGGCCTGTGAAGAGCAATACCTGTTTGCAGCGTGACATTTTCTTTCAAATTCAGAAATACTATTCACACTTTATAGGTATTTTTTTAAATGTCTTTAGGAAAATCTCTTTGGAAAATTTGAAAATGTTAAAGTATTGTTCATTTCTCTGTATGCTAATTATTTTAAATGATTCTTGATTCTGAAGTCATTGAAAGTTATGTTTTTTAAATATACATATAGTTGGTACGGAAAGTATTCAGACCCCCTTACATTTTTCACTCTGTTATATTGCAGCCATTTGTTAATTTTTTCTCAATGTACACACAGCACCCCATATTGATAGAAAAACATAGAATTGTTGACATTTTTGCAGATTTATTAAAAAAAGAAAAACCGAAATATCACATGGTTCTAAGTATTCAGACCCTTTGCTGTGACACTCATATATTTAACTCGGGTGCTGTTCATTTCTTCTGATCATCCTTGAGATGCTTCTACACCTTCGTCTGAGTCCAGTCCAGCTGTGTTTGATTACTATTTTACTATAGATTACTATGTGCACAAATAAATATCAGTTGGACCACTATTAGTTAAAATGCTAATAGTTGGACCACTATTAGCATTTTTCCAGGTGTCCATCTTAGATGACCATGTTCAGGATTCAGCAGTTTGAAGCTCCTGGAGTTTCCATCATGAGTGACAACAGTTAAAAACTGTATCATTGGAGAGAAATGTATAAAACAGTTTCAAGACATGTGCAAATTATTTACACAGTCAAGAAACTTAAAAAGTGTTAAAAAAAATTAAAGTATTTATCAAACTTAAAAATGGTATGAACACTCACAGTAGTTTCTCCAGTTTACAGTGTGGATCCTCCAGTAGAGCAGAGAGCAGCTTCACTCCTGAGTCTCCTGGATTATTATAGTTCAGATTCAGTTCTCTCAGGTGTGAGGGGTTTGATCTCAGAGCTGAAGCCAGAGCAACACAGCCTTTCTCTCCAATACTGCAGTCCCGTAGCCTGTAGACAGAAGGAGAAAAACAGTAAAATCAGTCATTAATAGTCATGTGTTTGTTACTGAAACATACAGTGTAACACTATCCAACTACTGTACATCTGCTCAGTAAAATGTTTCAGATTTGAAGTGTGTTTTTCTTTATAAAGTGATGGATGTGTGAGCTTAATTTAATGATTTATCAGCCATAATTATTGACAAGTTAAATTAACAAATTATTGTAAATAGAAATACTGTAAAGAAAAGAATAATTATCTTGAAAATGTTATGAAAGTGTAACAGGGTTAAAACAAATATTTAATTCTGAATGTATTCATGTCGTATAATTACATGAAATTAGGGATTCAATGCAAATTGAAAGTGTTTTAGTGCTCCCTAGTGGATGTTTAACAGCAAACATTAGTTATTTTGTCCATTATCGCGCACCGTAGTTCAGCAGAAAATAGCTGATACTGCTGCAGGTGAGCGTGTTTTTCCTCTCTTGTTAATAAGGTTAAAAAATGTGAAAAGTGCATTTAATTTGAGGTTATCAAGTTTAAACCTTTGTTATCTATATTAAATGTGTAATGTATAATGCATTGGATGAATTATGCAACCGTGAAAAATTATCGATTGGCTTCATGTCACATTAATGAAATGAACGTATTGCTGCTAATGTAGCATCCAATAGTGCAATAAGTGAGATTTACGGAGAGTGACTTTATTCATTTTATGTTTTTCTTTTTCAGTTAATGTCTGATATTTTTCCTTATTTAATGCATGTATTAAATTAATGTGTTCTCAGTTCACAGACATTAAAAGATCAAACCACCTGAGATTTTGTGAGTGACATTAATTGGGAGTCTATAAAAGTACAGGAAGACAATCATAACAAAAGCAACACTCACAGTAGTTTCTCCAGTTTACAGTGTGGATCCTCCAGTAGAGCAGAGAGCAGCTTCACTCCTGAGTCTCCTGGTTTATTAGAGGTCAGATTCAGTTCTCTCAGGTGTGAGGGGTTTGATCTCAGAGCTGAAGCCAGATCAGCACAGCCTTTCTCTCCAATACTGCAGTACCTCAACCTGCAGACAGAAGGAGAAAAACAGGTTAAATCAGTCATTAATAGTCATGTTTTGTTACTGAAACATACAGTGTAACCAACTACTGTACATCTGTTCAGTGAAATGTCTCAGATTTGAAAAGTGTGTTTTCCTTTATTAAGTGATGGATGTGTGAGTTCAAGTTATTGATTTATCAATGAAAAACTATTGACAAGTTAAATTAAAAAAATAATTTATATAAAAAATTAAAATGTTAAAAAAGTAAGAATAATAAACTTGAAAATGGTATGAAAGCAACACTCACAGTAGTTTCTCCAGTTTACAGTGTGGATCCTCCAGTAGAGCAGAGAGCAGCTTCACTCCTGAGTCTCCTGGTTTATTAGAGCTCAGATCCAGTTCTCTCAGGTGTGAGGGGTTTGATCTCAGAGCTGAAGCCAGAGCAACACAGCCTTTCTCTCCAATACTGCAGTCACACAGCCTGCAGACAGAAGGAGAAAAACAGGTAAAATCAGTTATTGAATAGTCATGTGTTTGTTACTGAAACATACAGTGTAACACTATCCAACTACTGTACATCTGTTCAGTAAAATGTCTGAGATTTGAAGTGTTTTCCCTTATAAAGGGAATGATTCTGTGTGCTCAATTTAATGACTTATGAGCCTTAATTATTGACAAGTTAAATGAACAAATTATTATAAATAGAAATATTATGAAAAAAGAAAAAAGTTAAGAATAATAAACTTGAAAATGGTATGAAAGCAACACTCACAGTAGTTTCTCCAGTTTACAGTGTGGATCCTCCAGTAGAGCAGAGAGCAGCTTCACTCCTGAGTCTCCTGGATTATTAGATCTCAGATTGAGTTCTCTCAGGTGTGAGGGGTTTGATCTTAGAGCTGAAGCCAGAGCAACACAGCCTTTCTCTGCAATACTGCAGTCCCGTAGCCTGTAGACAGAAGGAGAAAAACAGTAAAATCAGTCATTAATAGTCATGTGTTTGTTACTGAAACATACAGTGTAACACTATCCAACTACTGTACATCTGCTCAGTAAAATGTTTCAGATTTGAAGTGTGTTTTTCTTTATAAAGTGATGGATGTGTGAGCTTAATTTAATGATTTATCAGCCATAATTATTGACAAGTTAAATTAACAAATTATTGTAAATAGAAATACTGTAAAGAAAAGAATAATTATCTTGAAAATGTTATGAAAGTGTAACAGGGTTAAAACAAATATTTAATTCTGAATGTATTCATGTTGTATAATTACATGAAATTAGGGATTCAATGCAAATTGAAAGTGTTTTAGTGCTCCCTAGTGGATGTTTAACAGCAAACATTAGTTATTTTGTCCATTATCGCGCACCGTAGTTCAGCAGAAAATAGCTGATACTGCTGCAGGTGAGCGTGTTTTTCCTCTCTTGTTAATAAGGTTAAAAAATGTAAAAAGTGCATTTAATTTGAGGTTATCAAGTGTAAACCTTTGTTATCTATATTAAATGTGTAATGTATAATGCATTGGATGAATTATGCAACCGTGAAAAATTATCGATTGGCTTCATGTCACATTAATGAAATGAACGTATTGCTGCTAATGTAGCGTCCAATAGTGCAATAAGTGAGATTTACGGAGAGTGACTTTATTCATTTTATGTTTTTCTTTTTCAGTTAATGTCTGATATTTTTCCTCATTTAATGCATGTATTAAATTAATGTGTTCTCAGTTCACAGACATTAAAAGATCAAACCACCTGAGATTTTGTGAGTGACATTAATTGGGAGTCTATAAAAGTACAGGAAGACAATCATAACAAAAGCAATACTCACAGTAGTTTCTCCAGTTTACAGTGTGGATCCTCCAGTAGAGCAGAGAGCAGCTTCACTCCTGAGTCTCCTGGATTATTAGAGCTCAGATTCAGTTCTCTCAGGTGTGAGGGGTTTGATCTCAGAGCTGAAGCCAGATCAGCACAGCCTTTCTCTCCAATACTGCAGTACCTCAACCTGCAGACAGAAGGAGAAAAACAGGTTAAATCAGTCATTAATAGTCATGTTTTGTTACTGAAACATACAGTGTAACCAACTACTGTACATCTGTTCAGTAAAATGTCTCAGATTTGAAAAGTGTGTTTTCCTTTATTAAGTGATGGATGTGTGAGTTCAAGTTATTGATTTATCAATGAAAAACTATTGACAAGTTAAATTAAAAAAATAATTTATATAAAAAATTAAAATGTTAAAAAAGTAAGAATAATACACTTGAAAATGGTATGAAAGCAACACTCACAGTAGTTTCTCCAGTTTACAGTGTGGATCCTCCAGTAGAGCAGAGAGCAGCTTCACTCCTGAGTCTCCTGGATTATTATAGTTCAGATTCAGTTCTCTCAGGTGTGAGGGGTTTGATCTCAGAGCTGAAGCCAGAGCAACACAGCCTTTCTCTCCAATACTGCAGTTCCACAGCCTGCAGACAGAAGGAGAAAAACAGGTAAAATCAGTTATTGAATAGTCATGTGTTTGTTACTGAAACCCATAGTGTAACACTATCCAACTACTGTACATCTGTTCAGTAAAATGTCTGAGATTTGAAGTGTGTTTTCCCTTATAAAGGGAATGATTCTGTGTGCTCAATTTAATGACTTATGAGCCTTAATTATTGACAAGTTAAATGAACAAATGATTATAAATAGAAATATTATAAAAAAAGAAAAAAGTTAAGAATAATAAACTTGAAAATGGTATGAAAGCAACACTCACTGTAGTTTCTCCAGTTTACAGTGTGGATCCTCCAGTAGAGCAGAGAGCAGCTTCACTCCTGAGTCTCCTGGTTTATTAAAGCTCAGATTCAGTTCTCTCAGGTGTGAGGGGTTTGATCTCAGAGCTGAAGCCAGAGCAACACAGCCTTTCTCTCCAATACCGCAGAAGGAAAGGCTGCAGAAAATGTACAGCAATAAAATGTATTCGGAACCATTCATAAAAACGAATGAGTTATTAGCATCTGCCACATGTGTTCAATGTGGTTTCAATATTGTGAAAAATACTGTAAATCTAATAAACTTTCACCAAAAATCATCTTTTAGACTTTAAGCAGCAAACTTACTGCAATTGATAACGACTGCATTGATTCAGATCCCTTGAATAACTAGGTTATGACATTTCCTCATTCAGCTTGTGAATTAGACCAGTGGTCCCCAACCCACGGTCCGGTCCCGGTAGCCCCCCGTCAACAATCTTGCGCGCACCCCCACCCGTCAACAATCATCAATTATCAATCAATCAATTATCACACGTTTACCGGTCCGCGGCACAAAAAAGGTTGGGGACCACTGAATTAGACGACAAATTAACAAAATCTCAACAACCACAGGCCAACCAATTTTATCATCACCAATTTTTATCCACAAATTATTATTTTTTTCTAATAATAATATTTAATAATATTAATACTTAAAATAAGACCCAAACCCTGTTCCTGGAGAGAAAACAACTTAGAACATTTTGGGATTCTCTCTTGTCTAATAATAATAAGAAGAAGATTCAACTCCTATTAGTTCATATAATGATATGATATGACAACTCATCGGGTTCAGCAGCATCCTCCATACTCTGCAAACACAGTCCTTCTATTTACACTGCAAAAAACTACATGCAAAAATAAGAAATTAGTTCATTAAAAAAAATTAATCAAAATGATCTGCCAATGGGGTGAGAAACTTCAGCTTGATAAGAAATCTAAAAACAAGACAAAAAAAAGTCTTGAAAAAGTTCTTAAAACAAGAAAGGTAAGAAAATTTAGATATAACTAGATTCATAAAATCTCAAAACCAATGTAAAGATAGTAAAATCAATAATTTTTCCTTCTATGTTCAGATTTCTAGTTGGTTTTTAATAAATGTAATATACCTTGAAAAATAATATTAATAAAATCTTTGTGACAGTTTTTTGCAGTGTATAATAAAGGAAACTAATACTGTAAAACACTCACTCAGCTTTTCTAGCTTCTTTGACCACTGGCAGGAGCCTCAGAAAACATTCTTCTGATGGATCATATTTACTCAGCTTAAATTCATCCAGTTCTTCTTCTGAGTTCAACAGCACAAACACCAGAGCCGACCACTGAGCAGGAGACAGTTTGACTCCAGAGAGACGGCTGCTGCCTGTTCTGTTCAAGTATGTTTGGACTTCCTTCACTAGAGAATGATCATTCAGTTCATTCAGACAGTGGAACAGGTTGATGGATTTCTCTGGAGAGTCATTCTCCCTGATCTTCTGTTTAATGTATGCAACTGTTTCCTGATTGCTGTGAGAGATGCTCACTGTCTTTCTCAAAAGGCCTCGTAAGAGAGTCTGATTAGACTCTAGTGAGAGACCTAGAAGGAATCGAAGGAAAAGATCCCAGTGTCCATTCTCACTCTGTAAGGCCTTGTCCACTTCTTCCTTTAGTACATGTGCATTTGACCTGAACAAATTCCTCAGCCCTGTTTTCTGTTCAGAAGAGGTCAGCAGCTTGAATAAAGCAGCAAGAAACTCCTGAATACTCAGATGCACAAAGCTGTACACCTTCCCCAGCTGCAGTTCAAACTCCTCTCTGAAGATCTGGGTACAAACTCCTGAGAACACTGCCACTTCTCTGACATCAATGCCGCACTCTTTCAGGTCCTCCTCGTAGAAGATCAGGTTCCCTTTTTCCAGTTGTTCATAAGCCAGTTTTCCAAGAGACATAATAGTCTTTCTAGGCTGATTAAAATCTATTTCACGTTCCCCATCGTACTTTTGACTCTTGTGTTTGGTCTGAAAGATCAGGAAGTGTGTGAACATTTGTGTGAGAGTTTTGGGAATCTCTGCACTTCTTACTTCACCCATAATTCGTTCTAGAACGGTGGCTGCAATCCAACAGAAGACTGGTATGTGACACATTATGTACAGGCTTCTTGACGATCGGATGTGTGTGACGATTCTATCAGCCAGGATCTGATCATTTATCCTTTTCCTGAAATATTCATCCTTCTGAGGGTCGTTGAATCCTCGTACCTCTGTGATCTGGTCAATGTACTCAGGAGGAATCTGATTGGCTGCTGCTGGTCGAGAGGTGATCCAGAGGAGAGCTGAAGGAAGTAGATTCCCCTTGATGAGGTTGGTGAGCAGCACATCCACTGAGGCTGATTCTGTTACATCAGTCAAGCTTGGATTGTTTTGGAAGTTTAGATGTAGTCGACATTCATCCAGACCATCAAATACGAACATGATTTTATAGTCGTCATAATCCTCTGATTTAAATTCTTTGGTTTCTGTATGAAGGTGATTCAGAAGTTGCACAAGACTGAGCTTTTGCTTTATCAAATTCAGCTCCCTGAACGGAAGTGGAAATATGAAATGAACATCCTGATTTGTTTTTCCTTCAGTCCAGTCCAGAATGAACTTCTGCACAGAGACTGTTTTTCCAATTCCAGCAACTCCTTTAGTCAGCACAGTTCTGATCTTTTTGTCTTTTCCAGGTGAGGGTTTAAATATGTCATTGCAATTGATTGGTGTTTCCTGTGTCTCTGTTCTCCTGGACACTGTCTCAATCTGTCTCACCTCATGTTCATTATTGATCTCTCCACTCCCTCCCTCTGTGATGTAGAGCTCTGTGTAGATCTCATTCAGATGTACTGAGTTTCCATGATTAGATATTCCTTCATTCATTCTCTGAAACTTATCATGTAGTCTGGATTTGAGTTTTTGTTGATACACAGGCATCAGTTCTGACAAGCAAAGGCAAGGTATTTTTATCATTTATGATTAATGAATTAATTTCAGAACAAAAATTATATAATAATCTGTAATAATTATAAAAAACAATGTACTAATCTGATGATCCATAGCTCTTACTGTTCTGCAGTGTGTTAGCGAGGTCTGTCTGGTTCATCTTCCTCAGGATGTGCAGTGTGATCTTCAGAAGCCCCTCTCTGACTCCGCTATGAACTTCATCATCATCATCATCATCATCATGGTCTCTTTCAGAGCATTCTGGGTAATCTGAACTCAACAGTCTTTTAAAACTTTTCAATTCATTCTTCATTACAGAGATGATTTTGCATTCAATCTCCTGTAATCATAAAGGACAGTCAGTCACAGAACGAATGCAAGAAATCACGGATGTCAAATTGACACAACTGGCTGATTTAAAAAAATAAATAAAAAATCAATAAAGCATGTATTTATTTGATATTCACTGAATTCCTCAAAGCCACTGCACAGTATATTGTGTCTTTAACTACTATGTACTAACATAGTAATTATTTATTTGGTTCAATGCACTTATTGTATAAATAATTGTTTTTACATTGTGCAAAAACCTGTATGTTTGTTACACTTAACGTGTCTTGTGCGATGCGGAGCGAGACACGGAAACAGCAAGATATCACTCAGACTTGCTTTATTAAAAAAACACGGTAAACAAAAACATAATATGAATTTAAATATGAACAGAAAACGGCACAATAGTGCAAAACCTGGAGACTAGGAGATTTTCACACGGAGAAATGGCATCCACACACAGCGGAAATGGACCAACAGAGTCCATGACAACATCAACAACTGATGAAGACCAGGAAACACAAGAGGGTTTTTATACACAAGGGAATGATGAACACCTGGGTCGACTAACGATGTAAGGGATGACAAGACAGGTGAAGGGAGGACACGAGAGGATATACAGAAGGGACCCGGAAGTGAAACATAACATGACTGAGACAGGAAGTGACAATTGACCTTACCGATAGGAGGTGCACAGATGACACACTAGACAAGACTAAGGGTGACGATGTGATTAGAGCTGTAATTCATATCTATAATAATTTTCCCAAAATCATGAGAATCGGTGTCTACTGATACAAAAGTCAAAGGATTGGCTGTTTGTTAGTTTATCTTGCTGGATAAGTATTAAATATGGATTCAGCTTTAATTGTGTCTTTAGTTGTGTTGTGTGTTACATATTACTTTACATGTATTAATAGGGTGGGAAAGAACACGTGAAAATACAGGGAGATTTTACAACTTTCTTCTTTATTTCCTAAGCCTCCTCATACTTGAAAAGCTGTCATGCTGGGTCAGACTGCGAGCGCACACATTCACACACGCACTCATGAACACACACACACAAACCAACCTTAAAAATTGAGTCCAATTTCTTTACAATATTTGATTTTGATCCATCTTCTTCTTGACTGTATTCAAACAAAACATGTAATATTTAATATATATCTCAGTAAATAACATATTTCTCATTCTGTAAAGTAAATAACACCTCAGATCAGCAGAAGAGTCTCCCAAACTGAAATTAGTTGGAACAGGCATTGATTGGTCACTCTTCATGGACACACAGCTGGGTTTAGGAGATTCATTTTCACTCAGACTGAAACAAAACAGCAATAAACAATGTTTAAAAGAAAAAGATGTTTACGGATTGAGTGAAAATATGTGAAGTTCTCTCACCTCTTGACTGTCTTTATCTTTGTGTCACGTTCTTCACAGAGATTCATTGTGAAGGTTATGGTATGGTTAAGGTTATTGTGCTGATCCACAGAACCAATTATGTCTCATCAGATCTCAGAAATGTGTTTCTCTCTCAGAACTGTGTCTTTTCCACAGTCAGTTCACAGTTATGATCTGCACACAGAATCAAATCATTTACAGCCAGCAGCACAAACTGAGACAAGCACTGTGTAAAATGAAAGTAATGGTGTCAGCGATTTACATAATCAGTGTTTTTATGTCCTGATATGGTTTTGTCACGGTTCTGTCTCTGTTTCCAGTGTTATTAGTGTTCTAGTGGACAGAACCGTGGCACTGCTCTCTCTCCCATGTGTTTGTCTCTCGTTAGTGTCTGCCCCGCCTCTGTGTTTCCCTTAATCATTCCCAGCTGTGTCTCATCACTACCTTCCCTCATGTGCCCTATTTAATCCTGGTGTGTTTGCTGTCCTGTGTCGTGTTGTTGTCATTTGTTGGTTGTCTTCATGTTTGATCTGGTCCCTGGTCCTAGTGCACGTTTAATCCGGTTTGTTTGTGATCTTGTTTAAGTTATGTTTTCCCCCTTGTGGGAATTTATTTTGTGTATTATGTTATTTTGTTATAAACATTAAATCCTTCACCCTGCATCTTGAGTCCTCCTTCATTCGAACCGTGACAGGTTTAAAACACTTTCAAAACATCTGTTTATTGCTGTACTTTAAACTAGTGTGGATTGACTTTGGCTCTCCAAAGTGTCCTGGTGCAAGTAAAGGGCAGTTATCTTGATGATTCAGCTGATTCAGTCGGGTTAAGTAATGTTTTTGACTTCATCAATCAGAATACATTCATTTAGATAACTAAACAAGCATGCTTTTAGGTTTACAGTTTTCAGTGTACATAATGACTGTATCGTGTCACAAATACTTGCTTTCAGTACCCTGGTTTGTGAATCAGCCCAACATTTTTGCAACTAAGTTTAATACAAGTCATAGAATTGTGTGCTAAACTAATCATCACATAGCTTAAATATTAAATCTGTTAAATGAAAATAGAAGTGGAATCACAACATCATTGGTTCAGTAAAGTAAAACTTGTAATACTCACTGTTCTCTCGTAATGTTTACTTGTTCATCGCGGAATGGATCCTGCTTTACTGGTTTCACCTTTATGTGTCACCTGACAAGGAAGAGTCTAAAAGTGAAAGACCATAACGTATTTAAAACAAGGAAATGCTTCTTGAATATTACATCTAATTTTTTTATTTCATTTTATCAGTTTTTTTATTTGATTATATAAAGACAGCTCTCTGTAAGAACTTAAAGCACAGTCTGGATCTCTGTTAACTTTCTCAATACTTGCTCTCTCTACAGATTACAAGAGGAATATTTTTCGGAAGGAAGGAAGGACCCAATGAGCAATAATAATAATTATATTATATATATATATATATATATATATATATATATATATATATATATATAATATAATTAATATAATTATTATTAAATATATACCGGTAATCTTGCACCACTCACAGCCACATTATATATATATATATATATATATATATAATGTGGCTGTGAGTGGTGCAAGATTACCGGTATCCTGTTCAATTCAATGTGATCAAAATTTACATTTATTCATTTAGCAGACGATTTTATCCAAAGCAAATTACTAGTTCTCCTACGTAGCATACAATTCAAGAAGCTTTAAATGACCAGATCAGTGTTATTGTAGTATCACTCATCACTCAGTATAAAACATGTTTAGATATAAGTTTAACACATACAGATTGATGATGTGTCATTAAATACAAAATAATTATATTTAGTTTTTAAAATTTAGTTGCATAATTGAATAACTGATGAAACAGAATTCCAATAAAAGAGATTCATCTGAAAGATAAATTCATTCAATGAAAAGCTTGTAAATATTTAAATAATTTACTGACTTTTTAATAAAGAATGTCATAATAGCAACATGAATTCAAATGATCCATAGATTTTAACGAAAAACGTCTGAAATTAACATAATTCAACTAATTAATTACGTTACGTTTAAGAGCAGAAGAGAAAACCCCATCTTACCTCGCCTAATCATATAATATACAAATTATTAAGTAAATATGAATCCAGACATTTGATTGAGAAGCAACTACGTATTACAGTGGAGTTCACTTATCTCGACTCACGGTTAACTCGCCAATCCTATTATGTCGACGTTTTTTGAAGTGGAACCGTGTGCAAAAGGAAGTTCACTCCTCCACGTGCAAATGACCGCTGGCTGATAACGCAATGGCAGTACGGGATGTCAAATGTTCTTTGTCTAAAAAATAATTTAATCACTGCACAAATATAAATCGCTGCATTTGTTTGACTTACACAGCCTCAGACACGTACTCTCGTCCACTGAGTGTGTGCGCCTGTCTGTGACAAAAGTTAACTAGCTGGCTTGCTTATCATGTCTTAGCCAAAACTGTACACCCAAAAATACAGGAAGGAGTGGGAATCAAACCCGGAATTCCAAGGCTGGTTAAAGCCGTTTATTGGTGATAATAAGCGCCATACTTGTTAGACAGACAGAACACAAGAAAGTATGCAATCTAGTAAAGCCACACAACGCGCACGCACGCACGCACACACACACATCCCTGTTTCTGACACGCGGTCTGCTCAGGTTGAAGGTTATTAAAAGACGGGATGAAGCCGAATTTGTTGAGAAAGCACATTAGGAATAAGAAAGTATACAATCTAGTACAGCGTGATGACCTCACGAATATGTTATGAATGTTTACGCTGTGAGCGAAATTGTGTTTGCAATGTTGGAGAATATAATTAAAGGTTTGTATCGAGAATCGAAGGTGTTTTTTATCGTATACTAGTAAATCTCTGCTGTTAGTTGGTGCACATATGCCTTTTGTTGTTAGCAAACATATACAGTGTATGTACATTTTAGTGAGCATGCCGATCACTTCATCAAATAAATCGCCATATTGGCTGTATCTCGCTAAACGGTTATCTCAACGCTTTTTTGCAACCCCTGAGGCCGTCAACATAATTGGACTCCACTGTAGTTGTTTTAAATTTCTTACTCAATAGTGGTACTTGAGGCCTGTTGGTGAGATCATTCCCTCCTGATCTTCAGTCCACATCTGTAGAACATGCTTTACACTGTTTGCAATCGCTTTTGCGAAAAACTTTTGCAAAATGCCAAACACAGAAAATTAGACGCATCGCTCAAAAGTAACAGATCTTGTGATTTGCCTGGGAAACACTGGCATTTAAACGGCACACATTCACATGTGGAAACACTTAAACATCATTTATTCACTGAGAAATGAAAATATTTTCAGAAAGAAATATTTTGCACCATTTTACATTAAAATTGTACTGAAAAGCAGCTCTAACAAGCGTCATTATTCAGATCAAGTCAGTAATTAATGCATGCGGTGTGTACAGTATGTTTATGCACATGCATGTTGTGCTAGTGCTGAACTCCTGTGCACTGAATACACAACAAGCAAGGATGAAAGCAAATGAGTGAATTTATTATAATAGTGCAGAAAACAAACAAAGTGATAATCCAGAGTTAAAGTCGTGGAGCATGGGAGCCGCGAGAGAACGAATTCGCGGGAGACGCGAGAGAACGAATTCGCGGGAGACGCGAGAGAACGAATACGCGGGAGCCGCGAGAGAACGAATACGCGGGAGCCGCGAGAGAACGAATTCGCGGGAGCCTCGAACGAACGAATGCGCGGGAGCCGCGAAAGCGGGGAGATAGGCAAATGATATGAGAAGCAGGTGTTCAGTGACCACACACACATACTCACTAGGAAACAGAACTAGGAGACACCGAATTCATGAACCGTGACAGTTACTGCTTAGAGGTACTGTACGTGTATATTTCACTATGTGAACAATAGCGATCACAATTAATTAATTAATGTTTAGAATATGAGGTAAAAACTTCTGTAAATCACTTATAAAAGTATCACTGTGGTGAATGCTGCAGCCAATGAATGAGTTAAGGGGTGATAAAGGGGTTGGAACCTCCTGACTGTGTTATGAGAGGCTGTCATTAGGATATTTCATGTAAAAATGCGCACAAGGATGCTGAGCGTTAGGACTTTTTCCACACAAAACTGCGCATGGGTGAGGGAATTTTTTTTCTCGTACACCGATACAATGCTCGTACACCGATTTGCTCGTATACCAAGTCGCTAGTAAACCGAGGTATTACTGTATTTAAAGGAATAGTTCTCCCAAAAATGAAAAATATCCCATAGTTTTCGTCAGCTCGTGCGAACACGTGTACGGCCTTTGCAGTGTCTATTAATAATATTGGATTATTATAAATTGGTTTATTATAAATTATAAACAAAAGATTTAAAATTCCAAACATACTTTACAGATCTTTATTGGAAAGTTGTTAAAGTTTTTAAGTTTTTCATGCTTGTTTAATGAACTAAAAAATTATTTTTATACATGTACCTGTGGAACAGTCCTTAAGTCCAGCAGGCAGTAGACAAGTAAGGTCACAGTTATAATAATGCAAGACACTAAAGAGAGCTTTCTTCTGAGAACTGACTCTGAAAAACAGCAGGAGAAATTTGCCCTGAGTCACTGATTACTTGTGTGAACATTCAATAGTCCTGCTGCAGGAGGTGTGAGAACTGCAGATGTGAACAGAGCAAAAAATACTGCAATTTCCATATTGCAAGACATTGCTACAGTGAGACAGGAAAGACTTTGATCATCCTTGCAGTGCCAAACCATGTGTAACCAAGTGACCTACCGACCTTATCGGTGTACGGTGATCATATTTTATAAAGTTTTTGACATGGATCATTTTTAAAGCTGGTAATCCTGCACACATTCCCTGTGTATCATGAACCGTTTCTATCACTCTCTCTTCTCTCTCTTGAGCTGCTGTTGGATGGGTTTAATGTTGACTGCAATATTCTGATGGATGAGATGATAACAGCGCCTCAAGATGATCTTTGTTCCCGTTACTTCTCAAACTCTTCCCTGTTGTTTCAGATAATACTGTGGTGAAGGCTGTGCTCCAGAAAGTTCTGGTGAACGCCAGAAGCCACGACTCACAGGTCTGAAAACTTTGCCTCTTTAAAAGGGACATTTCACCCAATAATCAAAAATCTGTCCTTTAATTGAAGATCTTTTTGATGAAATCAGAGCAAGTTCTGATCGTAAAACTAAATGACATGAGGGTGAATAATTCCTGACAGAATTTCCATTTCTGGATGAACGATCCTTTTGAATCTTCTAGATTATTAAATGTGTTGCTTCTTGATTAGATGTAATGGATATTCTGAGCGGTCCATTGATCACGTGTGTGTGTGTGTGTGTTTCAGTATCTTTGGCTTAAACCTCCTTCTCCTAAAGACTCTCTTGATGCGTCACGGCAGTTCAGGAGGAGGAACGCAGGGAAAGCTGCGCATCGCATCGGTATGTGCAGTATTTTGGCGAGTAGTTTGTAGCAGTGAGATGTTTGACCGCAGCGTTTCCTGTCGTGGTCAGCAGGATCTCGCCGGGTCTCGTCCGTGAGCGCTGTGTGGAGGCCGGGATCGGGGGGGCACGTCCCCTGGCGCGCTGCTGCACGCGCCGACAAACTCAGGTAAGCTCACGCTCAGACCTGAAGAAGATCATCCAGAACATCTGCTTTCCATTCCAGTCAGTCGATGCATGAATGTGTCTCTGTTTGTGGATCTGTAAGAGGAGCGTCACGCGCCGAAGGGACGACAGACCACAGCTTTCAAGTAAGGACTGTTTATTGCGTCATGCAGATGATGTTTTCATTCAGCAGCCGCTTTTATCCAAAGCGACTTGCTGATTCTGTGTGTTTGTGGTTGTGGTTTCTTCATCAGAACGCCGGCTCTGTGCGGGTGACCGTTGAGACGGAGGAGGAGGAGGAGGAGGAAGATGCACACGGACCGAGTCCTCAGGAGAAAATCACAAGCTGCCAGTTCAGAAGATTACAGACGGAGAACAGCCGATTACAGGTGATGCCGCAACGCTCTGACCGGATGCTGTAGTCATGAGTGGATTGCAGGGGATGCTGGTTAAGAGAGATCATTAGAACCTCACTTATGTTAGGAGAGAGTTTTCAGAGATGTGACATGGATGTACTTCACCGGAGACAAGATTGAAATCATTGACTTAAAAAAAAAGTCTTTTAAAGTCTTGTCTGCTTACGAATGCTGCATTTATATGATGAAAAACACAGTAAAACAGCTGTTTTCTATGTGAATATATAGTAAAGTGTCATTTATTCCTGT
The DNA here is from genome assembly GCA_037043235.1 of Rhodeus uyekii. Taxonomy (NCBI): domain Eukaryota; kingdom Metazoa; phylum Chordata; class Actinopteri; order Cypriniformes; family Acheilognathidae; genus Rhodeus; species Rhodeus uyekii. The sequence goes on along the minus strand of JAWRVZ010000270.1, from coordinate 305,360 downwards.
GATTTAAAGCTGAATTTATTAAATGATAAATACAGTAAAACAGTGTAATATTATATCAGTGTAAAACAGCTGTTTTCTATGTGAATATAGAGTAAAGTGTCATTTTATACTCATATGATGAAGACAAAGTCTGGAGCGAGGGTAAAATAATCCAATCAATTGACAATAAACGATGATAAAGGTTTCAAAACTGTTTTGTTGTGATCTTAATATAAAGGGAAACGATGTACTATATGTACAGTGACACTTGTTTTTGATATTTTGTTATCTAATGTATTGACTTTAAAGTGTGTGTAAATACAGTGAGTGTTTTGGTAATGCAGTTCCTCTGCTCACACACAGGTGGCGCTGGAGGAGTGTCGGCTGAGGCTGGCGGAGGAGAGGAACACCCGACTGAAAACCAGCTCTCGTCTGGTGGAGGTACAAGCTTTCCCAGTTATTCTGTTGGTCAGATGAATGGTGACGTAAGAAAGTAATGCTGATATGCGTCTTCCTGCAGCTGGAGTTGGAGAATGAGCGATTGCGCAGTCTGAACCAATCCCTGTCTGACGCCCATCTCAGCGCCTCCGTTCTCCATGATGAGCGTGTGCTGGAAAGCATCGAATCCTCCTTCCACAAATTCCACGCCTTCCTCGACCTGCTGAAAGACGCTGGGTCTGTCTGATCTGTTTGCAGATATTTAGTATATCTCATGTTTACGTCTGCTGGATGGTTGATGCAAGTTTGGTGCCTGTTTCCTTCAGAAGTCTTGATGCCGCATTATTATTGTTTTAAATCTTTGAAGATGTAGTCGGGCTTCATTGGGAATGTCCTGCTCCCTGTTAGGCTCGGGCAGTTTGCGTGTTTGGCTGGAATAGAGCAGTCAGACTTCGGGCTTGTTGGGCGTCCTCAGCTCTCCTCGACAGAGAGAACACACATCCACCGGGAGAACCAGAGGAACCAGCACAGCTCAGCCGTGAGACACTTTCAAACATTAAAATGTTTATTTAATACCGTTCAAAAGTTTGGGGACAGTATGTTTTTTTTAGAAGGGCACAGTTTATGCAAAATTCACTTTTATATTGTTTTTGTGTTGCCATTGTGTGAACAAAAATGCTTCAAATCCATCCACTCCATTTGTTACTTTCAGTGAGAAATTTTCAGTTTTTGTTACTTGATTCATATTAACAGCCTATAAAGCTTTGGGAACTGTATATTACGCTGATTCACTTTAATACACAGATCTAATACACATAATAGGTCCCCTTTAAATAAGTTAATATATTTTAACTAAGCCAGGATGCATAAAATTGATCAGAAGGAACAGTAAAGACACATTTTTATTTCTTTCAAATACAAATTCAGGCATCCCTGACATATAATAAATGTTATATAATAAACATGTGAATAGCAAAGCATGTGTTAATGCAACACTTTTCTGTGAGCAATACTTGATTTTCTGGAAAAATTTCAGGTGTACCATCAATTTTGGTCATGTAAATGCTGTTCTTTTGAACTTTCTATTTATTAAGGGATCATAAAAATGTGTTCACAAAATATGGAAACATTTCAGTCATGAATGAGGGTTACCACAAAAATATGAAGCAGCTTGATTTTTTTTTACATTAATAATAATCATAAATGTTTGTTGATCATCATATTAGAATGACTACAGAAGACTGGAGTAATGACACAGAAAATTCAGCTTTAATCACAGGAATAAATTATACTTTACTATATATTCACATAGAAAACAGCTGTTTTACATTGATATAATATTACACTGTTTTACTGTATTTATCCTCTAATAAATTCAGCATTAATCACAGGAATAAATGACACTTTACTATATATTCACATAGAAAACAGCTGTTTTACATTGATATAATATTACACTGTTTTACTGTATTTATCCTCTAATAAATTCAGCATTAATCACAGGAATAAATGACACTTTACTATATATTCACATAGAAAACAGCTGTTTTACACTGATATAATATTACACTGTTTTACTGTATTTATCCTCTAATAAATTCAGCTTTAATCACAGGAATAAATGACACTTTACTATATATTCACATAGAAAACGGCTGTTTTACATTGATTTAATATTACACTGTTTTACTGTATTTATCATCTAATAAATTCAGCTTTAATCACAGGAATAATTTACACTATAACAATATATTCACATAAAAAAAGTTACTTTAGATGGGAATAATATCTCACAATTAGTACTGTGTTTTTTTATTCAAAAAAGGCATCCTTGGTGAGTAGTAGAGACTTAAACCCAACTGATTAGTGTAAATTGGTTATTTTGGATTCTTATTCCAATTGGGAAGTCCTAACAAATAAGGAGGATAATACAAAGAAAAAAAATCATTAATCACACTTGGAAGGTGCCGACCCCAAACCTTTGAATGGTGGTGTGTTTATTGTTTTATTACTCCTGTAATCTCCATGCAGATGGCAGACATCCCTCACCCTGAACCTCCTGCTAACACTGAAGACATTCCCCAGCCTGATTCTCATCAGGAAGTACCTCTAGTTCCAGTCGGTTTGCGTTGTGCCTCCCAACCGTTACAGGAGCCCCTTGAGTGTGAGGCCCCGGAGCAGAGCCGGCAGTCCTCGGACCCCTGGAGCCGTGAGAGGGCCAGCGGAGGCTCTTGCTCAGGAAGTTCAGTTAGTCTTCAGTCCAAAGGCTCAAAGTCCTCTCGGGCGAACGGGTCTGTGTGCTCTGCTCTGAACTCCAGCGAGTCCAGTCGCTCTCCGCTGGCTTCAGGCAGACAGAGCTCTTCAGGAAGCTTGAGAGGAGCGGCAGGACTGGTTGGGTTCTAGAGGAGCGGTGACACTGATAGGGTTCTAGAGGAGCGGCAAGACGGGTTGGGTTCTAGGGGTTCGATAGGGCCGATAGGGTTTTAGAGCTCAGTCAGTCAGAGAGTTGTTGTTTGTTCCTCCTCTTTTAATCCTATTATAAATATCTGTTTGAAAAGTTGCTTCATGGCATTTTAGGTTCAGGATGTGGATTATTCACAGATATTTATAGTGTATTTGCAGTTTAGAGACACTAAGGTTAGTATATCATTTTTGCTGAATTGATTGTTGTTTGTTATATCAAATTTTCCAGCTGCTAATTGTTGTGATGATTTTTCTATGAATAATTTTTTTATTTGAAAATAAACCCATTTCTGCAATATGTGGCCTGTGAAGAGCAATACCTGTTTGCAGCGTGACATTTCCGTTCAAATTCAGAAATACTATTCACACTTTATAGGTATTTTTTAAATGTCTTTAGGAAAATCTCTTTGGAAAATTTGAAAATGTTAAAGTATTGTTCATTTCTCTGTATGCTAATTATTTTAAATGATTCTTGATTCTGAAGTCATTGAAAGTTATGTTTTTTAAATATACATATAGTTGGTACGGAAAGTATTCAGACCCCCTTACATTTTTCACTCTGTTATATTGCAGCCATTTGTTAATTTGTTCTCAATGTACACACAGCACCCCATATTGACAGAAAAACACAGAATTGTTGACATTTTTGCAGATTTATTAAAAAAAGAAAAACCGAAATATCACATGGTTCTAAGTATTCAGACCCTTTGCTGTGACACTCATATATTTAACTCAGGTGCTGTTCATTTCTTCTGATCATCCTTGAGATGCTTCTACACCTTCGTCTGAGTCCAGCTGTGTTTGATTACTATTTTACTATAGATTACTATGTGCACAAATGAATATCAGAAATCTCCCACTGATATATATGTTGGATCACTATTAGCATTTTTCCAGGTGTCCATCTTAGATGACCATGTTCAGGATTCAGCAGTTTGAAGCTCCTGGAGTTTCCATCATGAGTGACAACAGTTAAAAACTGTATCATTGGAGAGAAATGTATAAAACAGTTTCAAGACATGTGCAAATTATTTACACAGTCAAGAAACTTAAAAAGTGTTAAAAAAAATAAAGGTATTTATCAAACTTAAAAATGGTATGAACACTCACAGTAGTTTCTCCAGTTTACAGTGTGGATCCTCCAGTAGAGCAGAGAGCAGCTTCACTCCTGAGTCTCCTGGTTTATTATAGTTCAGATTCAGTTCTCTCAGGTGTGAGGGGTTTGATCTCAGAGCTGAAGCCAGATCAGCACAGCCTTTCTCTCCAATACTGCAGCCCCGTAGCCTGTAGACAGAAGGAGAAAAACAGTAAAATCAGTCATTAATAGTCATGTATTTGTTACTGAAACATACAGTGTAACACTATCCAACTACTGTACATCTGTTCAGTAAAATGTTTCAGATTTGAAGTGTGTTTTTCTTTATAAAGTGATGGATGTGTGAGCTTAATTTAATGATTTATCAGCCATAATTATTGACAAGTTAAATTAACAAATTATTGTAAATAGAAATACTGTAAAGAAAAGAATAATTATCTTGAAAATGTTATGAAAGTGTAACAGGGTTAAAACAAATATTTAATTCTGAATGTATTCATGTCATATAATTACATGAAATTAGGGTTTCAATGCAAATTGAAAGTGTTTTAGTGCTCCCTAGTGGATGTTTAACAGCAAACATTAGTTATTTTGTCCATTATCGTGCACCGTAGTTAAGCAGAAAATAGCTGATACTGCTGCAGGTGACCGTGTTTTTCCTCTCTCTTGTTAATAAGGTTAAAAAATGTGAAAAGTGCATTTAATTTGAGGTTATCAAGTGTAAACCTTTGTTATCTATATTAAATGTGTAATGTATAATGCATTGGATGAATTATGCAACCGTGAAAAATTATCGATTGGCTTCATGTCACATTAATGAAATGAACGTATTGCTGCTAATGTAGCGTCTAATAGTGCAATAAGTGAGATTTACGGAGAGTGACTTTATTCATTTTATGTTTTTCTTTTTCAGTTAATGTCTGATGTTTTTCCTCATTTAATGCATGTATTAAATTGTGTTCTCAGTTCACAGACATTAAAAGATCAAACCACCTGAGATTTTGTGAGTGACATTAATTGGGAGTCTATAACAGTTATCTGAAAAGTACAGGATGACAATCATAACAAAAGCAAGACTTACAGTAGTTTCTCCAGTTTACAGTGTGGATCCTCCAGTAGAGCAGAGAGCAGCTTCACTCCTGAGTCTCCTGGATTATTATAGTTCAGATCCAGTTCTCTCAGGTGTGAGGGGTTTGATCTCAGAGCTGAAGCCAGAGCAGCACAGCCTTTCTCTCCAATTCTGCAGTACCTCAACCTGCAGACAGAAGGAGAAAAACAGGTTAAATCAGTCATTAATAGTCATGTGTTTGTTATTGAAACACATAGTGTAACACTATCCAACTACTGTACATCTGTTCAGTAAAATGTCTGAGATTTGAAGTGTGTTTTCCCTTATAAAGGGAATGATTCTGTGTGCTCAATTTAATGACTTATGAGCCTTAATTATTGACAAGTTAAATTAACAAATTATTATAAATAGAAATATTATAAAAAAAGAAAAAAGTTAAGAATAATAAACTTGAAAATGGTATGAAAGCAACACTCACAGTAGTTTCTCCAGTTTACAGTGTGGATCCTCCAGTAGAGCAGAGAGCAGCTTCACTCCTGAGTCTCCTGGTTTATTATAGCTCAGATTCAGTTCTCTCAGGTGTGAGGGGTTTGATCTCAGAGCTGAAGCCAGAGCAACACAGCCTTTCTCTCCAATACCGCAGAAGGAAAGGCTGCAGAAAATGTACAGCAATAAAATGCATTCGGAACCATTCATAAAAACGAATGAGTTATTAGCATCTGCCACATGTGTTCAATGTGGTTTCAATATTGTGAAAAATACTGTAAATCTAATAAACTTTCACCAAAAATCATCTTTTAGACTTTAAGCAGCAAACTTACTGCAATTGATAACGACTGCATTGATTCAGATCCCTTGAATAACTAGGTTATGACATTTCCTCATTCAGCTTGTGAATTAGACCAGTGGTCCCCAACCCACGGTCCGGTCCCGGTAGAAATAGATATAATAATATTTAATAATATTAATACTTAAAATAAGACCCAAACCCTGTTCCTGGAGAGAAAACAACTTAGAACATTTTGGGATTCTCTCTTGTCTAATAATAATAAGAAGAAGATTCAACTCCTATTAGTTCATATAATGATATATGACAACTCATCGGGTTCAGCAGCATCCTCCATACTCTGCAAACACAGTCCTTCTATTTACACTGCAAAAAACTACATGCAAAAATAAGAAATTAGTTCATTAAAAAAAAATGAATCAAGCTTGATAAGAAATCTTAAAACAAGACAAAAAAAAGTCTTGAAAAAGTTCTTAAAACAAGAAAGGTAAGAAAATTTAGATATAACCAATGTAAAGATAGTAAAATCAATAATTTTTCCTTCTGTGTTCAGATTTGTAGTTGGTTTTTAATAAATGTAATATACCTTGAAAAATAATATTAATAAAATCTTTGTGACAGTTTTTTGCAGTGTATAATAAAGGAAACTAATACTGTAAAACACTCACTCAGCTTTTCTAGCTTCTTTGACCACTGGCAGGAGCCTCAGAAAACATTCTTCTGATGGCTCATATTTACTCAGATTAAATTCATCCAGTTCTTCTTCTGAGTTCAACAGCACAAACACCAGAGCCGACCACTGAGCAGGAGACAGTTTGACTCCAGAGAGACGGCTGGTGCCTGTTCTGTTCAAGTATGTTTGGACTTCCTCCACTAGAGAATGATCATTCAGTTCATTCAGACAGTGGAACAGGTTGATGGATTTCTCTGGAGAGTCATTCTCCCTGATCTTCTGTTTAATGTACGCAACTGTTTCCTGATTGCTGTGAGAGATGCTCGCTGTCTTTCTCAAAAGGCCTCGTAAGAGAGTCTGATTAGACTCTAGTGAGAGACCGAGAAGGAATCGAAGGAAAAGATCCCAGTGTCCATTCTCACTCTGTAAGGCCTTGTCCACTTCTTCCTTTAGTACATCTGTATTTGACCTGAACAAATTCCTCACCCCTGTTTTCTGTTCAGAAGAGGTCAGCAGCTTGAATAAAGCAGCAAGAAACTCCTGAATACTCAGATGCACAAAGCTGTACACCTTCCCCAGCTGCAGTTCAAACTCCTCTCTGAAGATCTGGGTACAAACTCCTGAGAACACTGCCACTTCTCTGACATCAATGCCACACTCTTTCAGGTCCTCCTCATAGAAGATCAGGTTCCCTTTTTCCAGTTGTTCATAAGCCAGTTTTCCTAGAGACAGAATAGTCTTTCTAGCCTGATTAAAATCTATTTCACGTTCCCCATCGTACTTTTGACTCTTGTGTTTGGTCTGAAAGATCAGGAAGTGTGTGAACATTTGTGTGAGAGTTTTGGGAATCTCTGCACTTTTTACTTCACCCATCATTCGTTCTAGAACGGTGGCTGCAATCCAACAGAAGACTGGTATGTGACACATTATGTACAGGCTTCTTGATGATCGGATGTGTGTGACGATTCTATCAGCCAGGGTCTGATCATTTATTCTCTTCCTGAAATATTCATCCTTCTGAGGGTCGTTGAATCCTCGTACCTCTGTGATCTGGTCAATGCACTCAGGAGGAATCTGATTGGCTGCTGCTGGTCGAGAGGTGATCCAGAGGAGAGCTGAAGGAAGTAGATTCCCCTTGATGAGGTTGGTGAGCAGCACATCCACTGAGGCTGATTCTGTTACATCAGTCACGCTTGGATTGTTTTGGAAGTTTAGATGTAGTCGACATTCATCCAGACCATCAAAAATGAACATGATTTTATAGTCGTCATAATCCTCTGGTTTAAATTCTTTGGTTTCTGTGTGAAGGTGATTCAGAAGTTGCACAAGACTGAGCTTTTGCTTTATCAAATTCAGCTCCCTGAACGGAAGTGGAAATATGAAATGAACATCCTGATTTGTTTTTCCTTCAGTCCAGTCCAGAATGAACTTCTGCACAGAGACTGTTTTTCCAATTCCAGCAACTCCTTTAGTCAGCACAGTTCTGATCTTTTTGTCTTTTCCAGGTGAGGGTTTAAATATGTCGTTGCAGTTGATTGGTGTTTCCTGTGTCTCTGTTCTCCTGGACACTGTCTCAATCTGTCTCACCTCATGTTCATTATTGACCTCTCCACTCCCTCCCTCTGTGATGTAGAGCTCTGTGTAGATCTCATTCAGATGCACTGAGTTTCCATGATTAGATATTCCTTCATTCATTCTCTGAAACTTATCATGTAGTCTGGATTTGAGTTTTCGTTGATACCCAGGCATCAGTTCTGACAAGCAAAGGCAAGGTATTTTTATCATTTATGATTAATGAATTAATTTCAGAACAAAAATTATATAATAATCTGTAATAATTATAAAAAACAATGTACTAATCGGATGATCCATAGCTCTTACTGGTCTGCAGTGTGTTAGCGAGGTCTGTCTGGTTCATCTTCCTCAGGATGTGCAGTGTGATCTTCAAAAGCCCCTCTCTGACTCCGCTATGAACTTCATCATCATCATCATCATGGTCTCTTTCAGAGCATTCTGGGTAATCTGAACTCAACAGTCTTTTAAAACTTTTCAATTCATTCTTCATTACAGAGATGATTTTGCATTCAATCTCCTGTAATCATAAAGGACAGTCAGTCACAGAACGAATGCAATAAATCACGGATGTCAAATTGACACAACTGGCTGATTTAAAAAAATAAAATAAAAATCAATAAAGCATGTATTTATTTGATATTCACTGAATTCCTCAAAACCACTGCACAGTATATTGTGTCTTTAACTACTATGTACTAACATAGTAATTATTTATTTGGTTCAATGCACTTATTGTATAAATAATTGTTTTTACATTGTGCAAAAACCTGTATGTTTGTTACACTTTGTTAACGTGTCTTGTGCGATGCGGAGCGAGACACGGAAACAGCAAGATATCACTCAGACTTGCTTTATTAAAAAAACACGGTAAACAAAAACATAATATGAATTTAAATATGAACAGAAAACGGCACAATAGTCCAAAACCTGGAGACTAGGAGATTTTCACACGGAGAAATGGCATCCACACACAGCGGAAATGGACCAACAGAGTCCATGACAACATCAACAACTGACAAAGACCAGGAAACACAAGAGGGTTTTTATACACAAGGGAATGACGAACACCTGGGTCGACTAACGATGTAAGTGATGACATGACAGGTGAAGGGAGGACACGAGAGGATATACAGAAGGGACCCGGAAGTGAAACATAACATGACTGAGACAGGAAGTGACAATTGACCTTACCGACAGGAAGTGCACAGATGACACACTAGACAAGACTAAGGGTGACGATGTGATTAGAGCTGTAATTCATATCTATAATAATTTTCCCAAAATCATGAGAATCGGTGTCTACTGATACAAAAGTCAAAGGATCGGCTGTTTGTTAGTTTATCTTGCTGCTTAAGTATTTGTGGCCAGCGGGGCGTGGTTTAGAGTCTGTTGCAGGCGGAGGAGGAGTTTGGGAGGGCTAATGGTTAAGGGACACGCCTCTTGTTAACGAGATCTAACAGGTGTCTTCATTTTGCAGTGAGTCGAGAGACAGGATAAAAGCTGGGCCCAGGAGAAGGAGAGAAGGCTGACTGGGGAGAGGGCTGAAAAGTCTGTGCGCTGCCAGCTAACCCTGCTGTTTTGGAAACTGCCAATGAGTGTTTTCTGTTTATTTCGTTGTTGCCCTCGAGCATATTCTGTTGGTTATAAAGTCCAGAATAAAAGTGACTTCTAGTCTGTCTAAAGACGACCCCGTCTTTTCCTCTAGATAGCTGAAAAGCTATCACAGTATTAAATATGGATTCAGCTTTAATTGTGTCTTTAGTTGTGTTGTGTCTTACATATTACTTTACATGTATTAATAGGGTGGGAAAGAACACGTGAAAATACAGGGGGATTTTACAACTTTCTTGTTTATTTCCTAAGCCTCCTCATACTTGAAAAGCTGTCATGCTGGGTCAGACTGCGAGCACACACACTCACACACGCACTCATGCACACACACACACACACACACACAAACCAACCTTAAAAATTGAGTCCAAGTTCTTCTTTACAATATTTGATTTTGATCCATCTTCTTCTTGACTGTATTCAAACAAAACATCTAATATTTAATATACATCTCAGTAAAGAACATATTTCTCATACTGTAAACTAAGTAACACCTCAGATCAGCAGAAGAGTCTCCCAAACTGAAATTAATTGGAAGAGGCATTGATCGGTCACTCTTCATGGACACACAGCTGGGTTCAGGAGATTCATTTTCACTCAGACTGAAACAAAACAGCAATAAACATTGTTTAACAGAAAAAGATGTTTACGGTTTGAGTGAAAATATGTGAAGTTCTCTCACCTCTTGACTGTCTTTATCTTTGTGTTACGTTCTTCACAGAGATTCATTCTGAAGGTTATGGTATGGTTAAGGTTATTGTGCTGATCCACAGAACCAATTATGTCTCATCAGATCTCAGAAATGTTTTTCTTTTTCTGTGTCTTTTCCACAGTCAGTTCACAGTTATGATCTGCACACAGAATCAAATAATTTACAGCCAGCAGCACAAACTCAGACAAGCACTGTGTAAAATGAAAGTAATGGTGTCAGCGATTCACATACTCAGTGTTTTTATGTCCTGATATGGTTTAAAACACTTTCAAAACATCTGTTTATTGCTGTACTTTGCTTTAAACTAGTGTGGATGGACTTTGGCTCTCCAAAGTGTCCTGGTGCAAATAAAGGGCAGTTATCTTGATGATTCAGCTGATTCAGTCGGGTTAAGTAATGTTTTTGACTTCATCAATCAGAATACATTCATTTATATAACTAAACAAGCATGCTTTTAGGTTTACAGTTTTCAGTGTACATAATGACTGTATCGTGTCACAAATACTTGCTTTCAATACCCTGGTTTGTGAATCAGCCCAACATTTTTGCAACTAATTTTAATACAAGTCATAGAATTGTGTGCTAAACTAATCATCACATAGCTTAAATATTAAATCTGTTAAATGAAAATAGAAGTGGAATCATAACATTCATTGGTTCAGTAAAGTAAAGCTTGTAATACTCACTGTTCTCTCTTAATGTTTACTTCCTCATCGCAGAATGGATCCTGCTTTACTGGTTTCACCTTTGTGTGTCACCTGACAAGGAAGAGTCTAAAAGTGAAAGAAGACCATAACGTATTTAAAACAAGGAAATGTTTCTTGAATATTACATCTAATTTTTTTATTTCATTTTATCAGTTTTTTTATTTGATTATATAAAGACAACTCTCTGTAAGAACTTAAAGCACTGTCTGGATCTCTGTTAACTTTCTCAATACTTGCTCTCTCTACAGATTACAAGAGGAATATTTTTCGGAAGGAAGGAAGGACCCAATGAGCAATAATAATTATATATATATATATATATATATATATATATATATATATATATATATATATATATATATATATATATATATATATATATATATATATATATATATATAATGTGGCTGTGAGTGGTGCAAGATTACCGGTATCCTGTTCAATTCAATGTGATCAAAATTTACATTTATTCATTTAGCAGACGATTTTATCCAAAGCAAATTACTAGTTCTCCTACGTAACATACAATCAGATCAGTGTTATTGTAGTATCACTCATCACTCAGTATAAAACATGTTTAGATATAAGTTTAACACATACAGATTGATGATGTGTCATTAAATACAAAATAATTATATTTAGTTTTTAAAATTTAGTTGCATAATTGAATAACTGATGAAACAGAATTCCAATAAAAGAGATTCATCTGAAAGATAAATTCATTCAATGAAAAGCTTGTAAATATTTAAATAATTTACTGACTTTTTAATAAAGAATGTCATAATAGCAACATGAATTCAAATGATCCATAGATTTTAACGAAAAACGTCTGAAATTAACATAATTCAACTAATTAATTACGTTACGTTTAAGAGCAGAAGAGAAAACCCCATCTTACCTCGCCTAATCATATAATATACAAATTATTAAGTAAATATGAATCCAGACATTTGATTGAGAAGCAACTACAGTAATACCTCGGTTTACGAGCGACTTGGTATACAAGCAAATCGGTGTACGAGCAAGGAGGGTCGTATCGGTGTACGAGAAAAAAATTCCCTCACCCATGCGCAGTTCTGTGTGGAAAAAGTCCTAACGCTCAGCATCCTTGTGCGCATTTTTACATGAAATATCCTAATTACAGCCTCTCATAACACAGTCAGGAGGTTCCAACCCCTTTTATAACCCCTTAACTCATTAATTGGCTGCATCATTCACCACAGTGATATTTTTATAAGTGATTTACAGAAGTTTTTACCTCACATTCTAAACATTAATTAATTGTGATCACTATTGTTCACGTAGTGAAATATACACGGTTTTAGCCAAATAATAAACAAAGTAATAGGGTTAGACAAATCATATTTTTATACAAACAACATATAAGCCTCTCCTACAAATGAGCACTGTTTTCATGTTCGTCGGGCCTGCCGTTTCTCTGCAGTATCGGCAAAAGTGCAAGGAGTAAAATGTGACTTCTTACCCCGTGAGCGGGGCTCGTTTTAACAGACAGCAGGTTAGTTGTAACACCATGTTATCCAATGCAAGTTCATTCTCGTATTTTTATTTGTTTAAAAAAGTTGCGTCTTGATGATCATAAGCATAGCTTTTTTCCTTTATTTTTTACATTTGTTGTGTTTTGAACAATGTAATGACATGAAAAAACGTTTTAATAGGTTAATACAATGCAAAATATATGATTATTGATGCAACTTGTTCAATGCCGCTTAGTGTTACAACTAACCCCGCGCTGTCTTGTTTACTTCAGGACCGGATAGCAGCCACTATGTGTTTTTCACGTCTTTCAAAATGGTACCATCTTTTAGCCAAGAAGATGGTAATCATAACAATATAAGATGACTAACAATCTTTCACACATTCTTTGAAAATCGAAAAACAACTACTATAACAAAAAATATTTACATGCTGCCAAAAGAGTTTTTCCTGTGGTTCTCATCCAAACTTCGATGAAATTTCTCGAAAAATGGCCAGAAGACGTGTGCAAACAGTCTGATGAAAAGCCCTTTAGCACGTCACAACTATCAACTACTATACCCTGCAACTATCTAAAAAAATCGCTGTTACTATTTACCCCGCGTTACTTTGTGCCCCGCGCTCCCCTAGTTCTCTCGCGGCTCCCGCAAATTCATTCTCTTGCGGCTCCCGCAAATTCGTTCGTTCGAGGCTCCCGCGAATTCGTTCGTGGCTCCCGCGAATTCGTTCGTTCGAGGCTCCCGCAAATTCGTTCTCTCGCGGCTCCCGCGAATTCGTTCGTTTGCGGCTCCCGTGAATTCGTTCTTTCCCATGTTCCATGACTTTAACTCTGGATTATCACTCTTTGTTTTCTGCACTATTATAATAAATTCACTCATTTGCTTTCATCCTTGCTTTCCCGCTCCCCTCTCCTCCCTCCTCTCTCTCCTCCAAGCAGGCTGCTCAAACCTGACTTGCATTACAGTAAATTGTCAAGTATTTCTCGCTCGCTCTTGGAACGAATTAAACTCGTAAACCGAGGTATTACTGTAATTGAAAACTGTCTCGACACGCGCATGCACGCGCTCTCGGCCAATCACAGTGCTCGACACTGACCTCGGCGGAGATCATACGCGCGGCCGGTACTTGGGTAAGCCCGAGCTCTCCATCAAAACAACACACGAGCAAACACAACACTCCTCACCGCCGAAATATCACACGTATCTCACATTCCTGCAGCCGTGGAAAAGTGTACGTTGAATAGAAATTTAATATCCGTGTTACGGCAGCTGTGCTCCTGTTGTTAGCATCGTTAGCATTGAAGGGGTTTGTAAACAGAAGCAGCGTGATCAATAACACACACCATGCGCCCAACATCACCGCTTCTGCTGTTTACGACGCTTGAGAAGGATTAGATTTATCAAGTGAACAGTGAGATCACTTCTGAGTCCAAACTGTTTGAGTGTGTGTGTGTGCGCTTATACATATGTTTATATGTATGTATGTGTCTGTGTGTATGTGAGAGAGAGCTTGTGTTAGTGTGTGTGTGTGTGTGTGTGTGTGTGTGAGAGAGAGAGAGAGGGAAAGAATGAATGTGTGTGTGTGAGAGAGAGTGAGTGTGCTTTCGTTACTGTGTGTGTGAGTGAGTGTGTTTGCGTTACTGTGTGTGTAAGTGAGTGAAAGGGTGTGTTACTGTGTGTGTGTGTGTGTGTGTGTGAGAGAGAGAGAGCTTGCGTTAGTCTGTGTGTGAGTGAGTGTGCTTGCGTTACTGAGTGTGTGTGTGAGTGTGCTTGCTTTAGTGTGTGAGAGAGAGCGCTTGCGTTTGTCACATCATTTGTTAAAAGTAGTCTTACACATTCCTGCAGTTATCAGCTGCTTTTATTCATCGCATTCAAGAAACACATTGACATTCTAATCAGTTCTTGCTTTCCCTGGGAATCAAACCCATGACCTTGACGTTGCAAGCACTGCTCTCTACCGTTAGAGCTATATGGTCTTTGTACTCTGTTAGTAACTGAATCTCCAGTCACAATCGCATACGTTATATAGATTGTCTCCAGATCTTATGCTTTCACTGTTAATCTTCATATGAAACACATCTTTTCTGAATTAAGGAGAATGGCGAAGAACGTCATTGAACGTGTTGAGATGTGACGATATACACACACACTTACTCTATGATGTGTTGGTATGTGTTATTTTAGTATAGTGTAGCATAATGATTTTATAAACTAGCTAGTAGTGCAGAAATGAATAAAACAATCAATATCAGTGTAATAATAGAAGGTACTGATCCAGTTTTAATGTAATTGTTGTTTTAATGTTGCAGCACAACAGATGCTGATGACCGTTAATGAGTAAGAAACATGGTGAGTCACTGTATATGTTTATGATTGTGTTATTTTGACTTCTACTGGCCGGCTGACCTGCTTCTGTTCTGCAGATGATTCAATCGTTGATTTTATCCTCTGTGTGTGTGTGTCTTCCTCCAATCCCAGATCCGGATCGCTGCGCTGAACGCGGCGTCTCAGGCTGCAGACGAGCATGAAGGCTCTTTCAGAAGCACCAAACCGAGTCAAACAAAGGAAGCGCAGGTGAGACGATGCTTCCACAAGTTCATCTTTCTGTGCCGTTTTAACCCTGTAAAGCCTGACAGTATGAAATAATAATCCAGTCATCATAAACATAATCTGTAGACAACATCTTTCGTCAGGGTTTTATGGCTCATATTGAGTGGGATCAGACTCTATAAGGATAAATCACCTCCATTTTATTTGAAATTTCAGGTCGAAAATATGCAATTTGATGCAAATGCTGATGTTTATATGGCCAAAAAGGAAGATGAAGTTCTGATTGCTTATAATGTAAATGAGATCTTTATAATAGATTCATCAGTCGTGTCTCTATATCTGCTCTATAGTTTTAAAACAGAATGCAATGCAATACAATGATGATTGAGAGATGAGAAAATAAACTTTAATCTAAAGCCTGATGATCATATTTGACTCTTTTTTTTTTTTTTTCTTCTTTCTAAAAATAATCACATAAATGAGTTTTATTTGAAAGTGTATACTATCAATCAGACAGAAGGCATGTAGTAGATAGTGTGGGACTCTGATTATCCTGATATTAAAGAGACTTTAGAAGTTTAGTTTCAGATATGATACAGCAGGCTTTATAGGATTAGGAAAAAATGAAATTGTGAATTGATTCTAACCATTTCCCTTCTCGTTTTGTGTCGCAGGAGGCAGAAGCGTTTGCTCTGTATCATAAAGCTCTTGATCTGCAGAAACATGACAAGATTGATGAGTCTGCCAAAGCCTACCATGAGCTGCTCAAGACGCCACTGCTCAAAGAGGTACAGCAGACCCTCACGCCCGACCGCCGTCACACCCCACCATCGTCACGCCCGACCGCCGTCACACCCCACCATCGTCACGCCCGACCGCCATCACACCCCACCATCGTCACACCCCACCATCGTCACACCCCACCATCGTCACGCCCCACTGCCATCACGCCCCACCGTCGTCACGCCCCACCGCCGTCACACCCCTCCATCGTCACACCCCACCATCGTCACGCCTGTGGTGGCAAAAATCTTTTACTGGTTCTGAGTAAGAGACAAGATAACCCAATCGTGAATTTTGAAAGGTTTATTTCTTTGCAAAGAAAGGACACAGTCATACAGACATCCGAAGCTGCCCTGCAGAGTGTGACAAAGAAGGACAGGCAGCTTCAACATTTATATCTTCCCTGACCTTGAAGGTCAGCACAGACTCTCCCTCCCTCGGTAGGAAAGTTAGCCTTGCACAAATACTTTCAAGTCTTCCCATACCTTAAACACAATTGCCCAAATACTTTCAAGTCTTCCCATACCCCAAAAGGTCAGCTGCTACTCACTAATATCTTAGGATATAAAGAGTAAAATATAATCATGAAATAAAAACATATGAAATGGTAGAATTTCCATCACAATTCCCCCCTTTTTATCATTCCTTGATAACTACAAAATCATTTCATTATTATTCAAAGATACAAAAAGAAATTAAAAAGTTCAAAACATAGCATATGTGGAAAGCAAACTCAGATATTAATACATCACATTTATACTCTCCATCTCTGATTTTCATACAAATGATCACTCTCCTGAGTTTGTGAAGGAAGGAATGCTAAGGCTTTTTTTGCAGGGATAGTCCCCCTTTGATATAAGCAAGCAATACATTTATTCAGGATAGAAAATACACCATAATTTGATTAATTCATGTCAGTATAATCCTCACCAGTCTCATCGTCATCTTGTATTTGATACTCGTTAGGAATCTCATTGTCATAGTCAGACATTAGAAGCAGTTGATACGAAACTGCACTGGTTACAGTTCTTTGCACTAATGCTGAAACACACTGAATCACACATGGTAGAAATATCACCAAAAGCAATCCTATCACTATCACTGGAAGCACCGTATGACTAATCCAATAGCCCCATCCTCCCCACAAGTTAGTAAACCATTCAAACCATTGGCTATTCTCAACTCTGGGTGGCTCTTTTACAGCCATCCTCATGTGATCAATTACATTTGTTACGTTGTTACTGTAATCTGGGATGTAAAAACAGCATGATGTACTTAGCATCTTACATACCCCTCCTTTCTCAGCAGTTAGCATATCTAACACCAACCTGTTCTGTATTACAGCATCTCTGATCTGTGCTAGTTCGTCATTGATTAGACCCAAAGCATTTTCGGTACTGTTTGCTATTTCTAACACAGCCCATGCCAAACCATTAATCTTGTTCATAGCTACAGCGGTTCCTCCTCCAAGGAAGATTGACCACCCCACGTTGGCCCAGGGGCTCGTCCACGGGTCAGATAGCACATATCCATTATGCACTCGTGGCATACCAAGTAGGAAAAACATTGTCTCTTTTCTTTCTCGTGTTTCGCGTGTGCTCTGCTTGCAAGTACACAGATGTACCCACATTCATGAGAGCTGGATAACAACAGCCTGACCAGTCTTTTGGCAACACATAATATGCTCTGTCACCACATACCCAGACTGATGCAGATCAGTCAAAATGCACGTAGTGCCTCTCAGGCCGCACAGTCTGTTCTCAGATGACATTTCCAGAGGCCTGGTTCTTTACCTCTGTCGATACTCTGTCATTTCCCCAGTCCGGTGACTTTTCCTCCCGTTCGCAGTGTTTGAGCACCACTCACTTTGTGCCAGTCAGTTGCAGAGTTTCACAGATAGCAGAAAACAATCAGCACCGCAGACAATTTTCCCCTTCTTCTCTTCAATGGCCGACCGCCATCACGCCCGAACGCCATCACACCCCACCATCGTCACACCCCACCATCGTCACGCCCCACCGCCGTCACGCCCCACCGCCGTCGCGCCCCACCATCGTCACGCCCGACCGCCGTCACGCCCGACCGCCGTCACACCCCACCATCGTCACGCCCTACGACCATCAGACCTGATGGTTGATGACCTTGATGTTGCAAGGTTAATCAACCTTAATCTAACCCATGACCTTGATGTTGCAAGCGCCGTTCTCTGCTGTTAGAAACACAGGAAAGCCAAGGGTGCTTGTGACTAGATTATAGTGACTGTTGTTGTTCTCTTGCGGCAGGCAGTGGCATCTGAAGATGAGAAGGTGGGACTGAAGCATCCCGGGCTGATGTTGAAGTACTCCACCTATAAGAATCTGGCCAGTCTGGCTGTGCTCAGAGATGATCTGGACACTGCCATGGACTTCTATGTTCAAGTAAATGCATATTTAAACAAATCCCTCTGTTTATTTAACAGTTTACTACAACTATACTGCCGTTCAGTGCTTTTTAAATAAATACTTTTATCTGGCATGGATACATTAAAAAAATGTGTGAGTGAAGACTTTTAATTGATGCAAAAGCTTTCTATTTTAAATAAACTGTTCGTTTGAACTTTCTGTTCATCAAAGAATCCTTAAGAGTTTCCATAAAGAATATGAAGCAGCACGACACATCATATGATTTGTGAAGGTCATGTGACACTGAAGACTGGAGTAATGATGCTGAAAATACAACTTTAATCACAGGAATAAATGACACTTTACTACATATTCACATAGAAAACAGCTGTTTTACACTGATATAATAATACACTGTTTTACTGAAGAAGAAAAAATTACACTTACGTATATTTAACTAAAATTGCAATAATATTAGATGATGAAATGATTGCACTGGCAAACGTTTCTGGCAGTTGCGTCGCGTCAAAGGAGGGACAGAAATCTCTCAGATTTCATGAAAAAGCTGAAGGAAAGTGTTATGGGTTTGGAACAACATGAGGGTGAATAATTCATGACAATATCTGGGTTATCTATCTGTTGAAAATCTTCAGTGTTGCAGAAAGTGCAGATTTCAGTTCAGAGTGTCACTGAAGTGTGTTTGTGCTGCAGGCTGTCATGCTGGACTCCACTGATGTGAATATGTGGTTTAAAATGGGAAAGTTGGCGTTGAGGAAGGTCAGCATGCCTCTGGCCCGTCATGCGTTTGAGGTGGGCTTACGCTGTAACCCGGACCACTGGCCCTGCCTGGACAGTCTCATCACCGTCCTCTACGCTCTCAGTGACTACAGCTGTGAGTCCAACCTCTGCTCACACACACACACACACACACACACCTCCTCACGTCCTCCTCTCTCCTCCTCCTCTCTCGTCCTCCGCTCAAGCGCTCTGCTCTGTGTGCCGCAGGTTGTTTGTATCACATCTGTACGGCTCTGGAGAAGGACGCAGGATACAGTAAGGGTCGAGTGCTGCGAGAGAAGATCTTTGAGGAGCAGCCCTGCCTCAGAAGAGACTCCATGAAGCTCTTCTCCAAACTGTACGCTCCTTTGCTAATAATGTGGCACGTAACACTTGTCCTTATGAAGCAGCAGCTCTGAGTGTGTGTGTGTGTGTGTGATGCAGGCGTGTGTCGCTGCAGTCTGAGGATGTGGATGAGGATGAAGCACACAGTGTTGTGGAGGAAGCGCTGGAGCTGAGGAGACAGAGACAGGCTAAACTCACACGGCACCCGGTCGCTGACCTGCAGCTCGTCCAGCCCATCAGATACTTCACGTGAGTCCGTGCTGCAGCTCCTCTCTGTGTGTTTGAGGAAATGTCACGGGCTTAATAACAACTTAATGATACACAATTCAGCTATTAATTATCCAAATGTTAATATAATATTTAATACCGTTTATGGATTTATTTATATGAATGGACTTCTTCGTTGTGTTCCTCACTGAGAACATATTGACATTTGAACATAAAACATATAAATATTAATATATAAAACATTAGTGTGAACAGAGCGTTTTAAAATGAAAACTTTATGCTCACCAAGGCTGTATTTATTTGATTAAAATATAGTAAAACAGTCATATTGTTAAATATCATTAGAATGTAAAACTGTGAATATATAGTAAAGTGTCATTTATTCCTGTGATTAAAGCTGAATTTATTAGATGATAAATACAGTAAAACAGTGTAATATTATATCAGTGTAAAACAGCTGTTTTCTATGTGAATATATAGTAAAGTGTCATTTATTCCTGTGATTAAAGCTGAATTTATTAGATGATAAATACAGTAAAACAGTGTAATATTATATCAATGTAAAACAGCTGTTTTTTTATGTGTGGATGTGTGTGTGATGTGTTCTGATCTGTGTTAGGTGGAAGAGTGTGGGGGAGAGTTTCCTGTCCATGTACAAACACCAGAACGCTTGTCTGGTCCCGCGCCCCGACTTTGGCCGCCGAATCGATTTGTCGATGTACCGTGACCCGGACTGCCTCCTGCAAATGCCCAGCAGCACTCCAGCGCCCGTCACTGCAGCGTCAGACCCTCCTGCGCCGCCCGTCAGCGTCAGTGTCGCTCCGGCCCCCCCTGGCCCCCCCGCCGGTCCCAGCAGCCCGAGCTCCAGCCTGCCCCCGTCCGCTGAGCTGTTCGTCCCGCCGCAAGCCGAGCCCATCCCCCCCGCAGGAGCGCCACAGAGCCAGAGCATTATTGAGATCAGCACAACCACGATCTCCACCACTGCTGCCGGCGGATCGGACGAGGCTGGCTCTGCCATGGCTGCTGCTGGTCAGTGTGTGTGTGTGTGTGTGTGTGTGTGTGTGTGTGTGTGTGTGTGTGTATGCGCATGTAACTGCGATCAACAATGTGAAGATTCATAACAAACACACAGGGATGCACTAATACACTTACAAGTGTGGGTATCGTTATCGGGTCAGTGCATTAAAGTGCAGTCCTATCTTAATGATCGTAAACGGATGAAAACCGTGTGTACGAGCAGCTCTTAAAGTGACAGCAGCCTAAAAACTTGCTGCTGACTTTCTCCTCAATGTTAATCTAACAGCGAAAGAGAGAATCACTCACTGCTCACCAGCTCTGAATATTCACTGTGCTGTTACATTAAAGATTAAATATTACAGAGGAATAAAAAGCACAAGTAAAGTAACAATAGCTTCTATAATATGTTTTAACACGTGTAAGTAGGCATGTTTTCTCTGCCCAATCCAGTCTTTTATTTTAAGTATTGGTATTCTGTATCGGCAACTACTAAAAGTAAGGGTATTGGACTCGTTCTGGGAAACGTGGTATCAGTGCATCCTTAAAAATATTGAAATATTAAGTTGTGACGCTTAGAAAGTTACGACACTGACTCTGATGCCGTTCACCTACAGCTCTGGATGCTTTCAGTGATAAAGTGAAGAAAGGCAGCAAGAGGAAGCGTGTGGTCGAGGACACCGTGGAGACGGCGAAGCGGCGCTCTGCTCGCGTGCGCAACACCAAGAGCAAGAAAGAAGAGAAGATCGACTTCCAGGAGCTGCTGATCAAGTTCCTCCCCTCCAGGTGTTTATTTGACTAATACTCTAGTTCGGGTTTGATTATCAGGCAATGCAAGACAAGTGCTTTCCTCACATTGAGTGAATCCTCTCACAGTGAAATCCCAAAACACCAAAACTGCTGCACATAGTTGAATATTAGATATCAAATATCTTTAATTGCTTGTAGGGTTTTTACAGCTGAACTGAGACCCTTATTTGCCATTGTTTTAAAGTGCACCGATTATGCTATTTTAAAGGTTCCTAACTCTCTTTTGGAGTCTCCCACAAAAGTTTACATGCATCCAAGATCAAAAAACTCTTTACATGTCTCTTTTCTCACAGTCTTTTACATGCACAAACCGCTGTATTACTCTGCATGAATGGGCTGAAAAAGCATAATGGGCACTTTAAATATGATGCAATAATGCTTAGATCCTCCAAAACTGGCAAACATGCTTTTGGAAAGTCAAGCACATGCTCAAACAGACTTCCTTCATGTTGCATTGACTTCAGGTTGAAGAAGTTTGAAGACGATGAAGATGACGAGAGTCTCAGTAACATGGACTCTCACTGTGACGTCAAACCTGATTCCCAGCTGAACCGCGGCTCCGGGTCCAGCTCCTCTGAGTACATCATCTCTATGGAGTCGGGTACGGACACTGAGCTGTGCATTTTACTCTTCATTTGATCTATTCCCACCTCTTCACTTTTCTCTCTGTTGTTCGTGGCTCCTCAGAGCGCAAGGATGTGCATGCCTTCCTGCTGGCGAACGCGCGGAACGGCGGCATCCTGGAGCTGATGGTGCGCTTCCTGCAGGCGGTGGGGCAGATGTTCCTGGAGGAGTGGCCGGCGGGCCTCGGCGCGGTGGTGCTGGAGCTCTTCAGCTGCTGGAGGAAGCACAGCTCTGGCCTGCCCAACCCGCTGCTCAGAGACTCCAGCAACCAGCACATCAAGGTCAGACTCCAGTCCTGCTTCTGCTGCTTCTGCTGACTCATGCAGTGTAACTTTGAACAATGTTCATGCTTTTATTCGAGACGTAGCAAGTAAATGAGGTTTGCTTGTGTAGTTTTAGCTTTCATGTGCGTAACAGTAATTGCGTGTGAATCAGACGAACCTCTCTCAAGAGTGCAGATCCTCTGTGAGCTGCCGTTAAACCAGAACTCCGTGTTCACTCGAAAATATATGATATATACAGTTTATTAATTATTAATTTGTTGATGATTGTTGTATCGCGCTTCACTTTAATCATTTTTATTTCCTAAAGGCTGTTTTTTTCCCCTCTCAATAACAAAAGGGGGAGTATGTGAGTGTTGAGATATTTTAGAAATAAAATTGGGAAGTTTAATACATTTTTTCCGCTGTTTTAATCACTGTTACAGTGGAGGCAATGTTTTAATTTTAAATATTTCTAATATTTTTTTAATAAAAATATATAGGTAAATACTTTTTATTCATTACTTATTGCTATATCAGTCATGTACAAATAAATGTAAATATTCTTAAATGTATTTATAAACATTTTAACTCTATTTTACATGTTTTGATTTAAATTACATGGCAAGTATATGGCAAATATGGCATTTCAGAGCAAATGCACACACAAAGTACACTAATACCTTGAGATATGAGCATAATCCGTTCCAGGACGAGCACATAACTCAAGTTGTTCGTACCTCAAATTCTTTTTTCCCATAAGAAATAACAGGGGAAAAAATGATCCGTTCCGGCCCTTTAAAAAACTCCCTTATTAGTGCAAATTACAATGGAAAAACATGTTCTTAATTGCTGTATAGACACACACAAATTATATTATATAAGAATAGTATATATGGTTTTAATCATGAGTTCTTGCCTTTGAGACAGACGATAGAGTAGCGGCTAATGACGGCATGTGCGGAGGAGGAAGAGGAGGAGGATGAGGAAGAGGGATAGTGTAGATAACACAAACATAATACAGAAGTGAAGTGTTTCTTCCCATGTTATGTATTGGATAGACTCAGAAGCTCATATTTATTATTATTGAACACTCATAACTCATGCTGCTCTCAGCTTAATACTGGTGAATCACTCGTTGCCCCCGGTAACCCCCGCTGTAGAACCAAGCTGCCTCTAGTGGAGATCATATGCAGTTACCCCATAAATGAGGAGCTTGAGCTGCTCCGAGTGCTGCTAGTGTCAGTGTCTGTAAACTGCTCGTATCTCAAATATTTACTTGTATCTCAAAGCAAAAAATTAGTTTGTATCTCAGAATAATCATATGTCGGGACACTCGTATCTCAAGATATTACTGTACATGTATACATGTATATACACAGTGGAGTTTGGTTATCTCGGGGTTGAAAAAAAGCGTTGAGATAACCGTTTAGCGAGATAACCAACAGCCAATATGGCGATTTATTTGATGAAGTGATCGGCATGCTATAAAAATGTATATGTTTGCTAACAACAAAAGGCATATGTGCACCAACTAACAGCAGAGATTTATCAGTATACAATAAAAACACCTTCCATTCTCGATACAAACCTTTAATTATATTCTCCAACATTGCAAACACAATTTCTCTCACAGCGTAAACGGTCACAACATATTCGTGAGGTCATCACGCTGTACTAGATTGCATACTTTCTTGCGTTCTGCCTGTCTAATGTGCTTTCTCAACAAATTTGGCTTCGTCCCGTCTTTTAACAACCGGGTTACATGCTTTCTGAATGGGTCAGAACAGAAGCAGGCGTGTGTGTGCGTGTTCATCTCTAAGCCTCATACTCATTGGTCGGTAACCGCTCATCAATGTCAAAATATTTGAGAAAACCAGTCAAATCAGAGAAGGCGGGCTTTATGTGCACACAGAAGCGGATGAGGCTTTGGGATGGGGATGCGGCAGCAGAAGCGTAAAAACGATATGTTCTTTCACTTCAGAGAGTCTCCAAAAGTCTCCAATAACTCCAGATAAAGTCGTTAGATTTGTCGCTAGTCGCTTTTTTGAAAATGTGTCACTAGAGTGGTCTGAAAACTTGCTAAATAAAGCGACAAAGGCGCTAAGTTGGCAATACTGTCCGCTAAGTTCTTCTGCGGCTGCGCGGCACCACTGGAGATGAGAAAATACTAAGACAAATAGGGAGTTTGGCGGTTCCACTTCAACAACGTCGAAATAATAGAATTGGCGAGTTAACCGTGACTCGAGATAAGTGAACTCCACTGTGTATATATATGCACATACACAGCGGGGGAAATAAGTATTGAACACGTTACCATTTTTCTCAGTAAATATGTTTCTAAAGGTGCTGTTGACATATTTTCACCAGATGTTGGAACAACCCATTCAATCCACACATGCAAAGAAATCAAACCAGAGATGTCTGTAAATCAAGATATGTTTAATAATGTTAAATGACACAGGGCAAAAGTTATTGAACACATGAAGAAAGGAGGTGCAAAAAGGCATGGAAAGCCAAGATAATCAGTCATTAGAAAGCAATTAAACCTGCCCCTTGTCAATGCAAATTAATATCAGCTGGTTCTGTCCAAACTGGTGGCCTATAAAAAGATTAAACAACTTAATTTATGGACATCTCTGGTTTGATTTCTTTGCATGTGTGGATTGAATGGGTTGTTCCAACATCTGGTGAAAATATGTCAACAGCACCTTTAGAAATATATTTACTGAGAAAAATGGTAACGTGTTCAATACTTATTTTCCCTGCTATATATGTATGTATATATATACATGTGTGTGTGTTCATCCAGTCTGACTGAGACTGACTAAAAGAAAACTGTTATAGGAAGGGAAGAGTGATTTATTCGAAGCGTGTTTATTCGTCAGCTCATAGAGGCAAAGAGCTGCACGTGTTCAAAGGAATGAGTTTTTCCAGTTGAAGATTGTTTGGCACACACTGCCCGCACCTGCCTGTTCATCACGCCTCCCGAACCTGCTGCGTTTCTCCCAGCGGAGCTCCTGGAAAACAGACCGTAACTTAATGAGAGAGCTTCGGGAAAAACTGGGTCACAAACTCACTCTTATGTAAATGAACATACAAGACCAGAAAATAACTAAACAAACTAAGAAAGTTTAACTACTGTCTTCTACAATTTAAAATAATGGTTTTCAATCAAATTTTTTAAAATCTAATTTATTCCTGTGATTAAAGTTGTATTTTCAGCATCATTACGCCAGTCTTCAGTGTCACATGATCTTCACTAATCATTCTGATATGATGATCTGATGAAATTTTTATGGAATTCATGATTTTTTCTTTCTAGAGTATTTTCTACATTTCTAACATATTTCTTAAAAAAAGACTTGTGCATGATTGTTTTTTTGAAGGCTCTTAATAGCGTGAAATGCATTCTCGTTGTTATACATCTTTCACATCGCTGCTCAAGAAAGCTTGCGTCGTTGATCAACCAAACTTAGCTTTATTTGCTTGAAGAATTTGAGTTTGTCCAAATGTAAATGAAACCAGTTATTGTGTAACTCTTAAGAGAAATGCACATGATTTATTTGTAGTTTACACTCTGATTTAATGTGTCATGAGTTAGTTTGCATTGAGATTGATGGAGCAGATGTTTGCAGGTGTGATCACGCTGTTGGTTTGTGTCGTTCATCAGCTGAGACTGATTGTGTTGCATGTTGCCTCTAACAGGAGATGATGCTGATGAGCCTGTGCTGTCTGGAGCTGCAGCTGGAGCAGAAGTCCATGATGAAGGGCAAGAACAGTAAGAGCATCACCATTACTCGTGTTTCATATCAGCCATGAAGAGTAATCTCACAGATGTCACGTGCTTGTGTGATTGGCAGTGTCTCAGAGGAAGAGCATGTGTGCTTCAGGAAGGGAGTTTGGAGACATGGATGGACCGGAGAACCGCTTTCAGTCGGATCTGTTCCTCCTGACCATGGCCTCGTCTCAGAGAGATCTGTTCGGAGACGACTGGCTCTCTTTTGCTGTCAGAGTTCACTGGCTTAAAGCACGACACCTGGCCTTTCAGGCAAGAGCGCTCTGCTAGCAGACATGTTTTACATCATTTATATGATTCTTCACAGAGGTTTCTTGAGTAGTGCTGACTCGATTATAGATTTTAGAACTGCAGGTGGTAATTGTATGTTTTGCACTGTACGCATGAATATATGTGGTGTTAATGTGCTGTTTTAGGGGGACATGGAGGAGGCGTTGGAGTGTTACGACATGTGTGTCGGGCTGCTGAGATGTCAGACGAGTGAGATGGAAAAGACCACCATCCTCCTGCCCAACCTCAGCATGGACAATGCCATCTCTATAGAGGAGGTGCAGAACTAGTTCAAGTTTATTTGTATAGCACATTTAAAAACAGCCACAAGGCGGACCAAAGTGCTTTACATTTAAGTAGCTAAAATAGTTAAAAGAAAACAGACAAGAAAACAAAACAAGACATTTTAAAATATTAAAAGCCAATTAAAGGTCGGTTCCATAAGGTCGGACCAGCCACAGAAAACGCTCTATCACCACGACTCTTCAGCCGGGTTCTAGGGATTTCCAGCAGGATTTGAACTCCAGACCTTAGGCGTGATGGATTGTAAGGCCGGAGAACACTGGTCAAATAGCTTGGTGCTTGATTATGTAAAGGTTTGTAGACTAAGAGTAAAATTTTAAAATCAATTCTGTATTTAACTGGTAGCCAAGCCAATTCCTTCAAGAGGGGGGTGACGTGTGTATTTTTTACAACCTTTCAGAAACCGTGCTGCTGCATTTTGAACTACTTGTAAACGCATAATCTGAGACTTCGCTATTCCGCAGTAGATGGAGTTGCAGTAATCCAGCCTCGACGTAATAAGGGCATGGATTGCAACTTCCAAAGACCTCTCTGGTAAAAAAGGTTAAATTTTTGCAAGTAAGCGAAGCTGGAAGAAGCTTGAGCTAATCACAGAGCTAATGTGTTTATTAAAAGTGAGAGAATTGTTGAACTCCACACCAAAGTTCCTCACAGTGGGAGAGATAAAAGGCTGAAGACTTCCCAGATTGATCTGGTTACTATTCTTTGAAGTACAAGGGCCAAAGACAATAACCTCAGTTTTATCCGCATTCAAGGAAAGGAAATTTTTTGAGAGCCAACATTTTACTTCCTCTAAACATGTAAATAGTGATTTAAGAGCAGTTTGATTGTTCCCTGCCACAGGAAAATAAATTTGTGTGTCGTCAGCATAACAATGGAACAACACTCCATGTTTCCTAAAAATATCACCCAGGGGGAGCATATATAGTGAAAAAAGAGCTGGTGATAAAACAGAGCCTTATCTAATACATCCCTCCAGACACTGAGAATTCATAGAAGAGTCCAAGTGCTGTTCATATTCACATGCATTTATCAGACGCTTTTATCATTGCATTCAAGAAACACATTGACATTCTAATCAGTTCTTGCTTTCCCTGGGAAAGGACTCAGAAGCTCATATTTATTATGATTGAACACTCATAACTTGTGCTGCTCCCAGCTTAATACTCTTAAATCACTCGTTGCCCCCGGTAACCCCCGCTGTAAAACCAAGCTGCCTCTAGTGGAGATCATATGCAATTACCCCATAAATGAGGAGCTTGAGCTGCTCCGAGTGCTGCTAGCGTCTGTAAGCTGCTCGTATCTCAAATATTTACTCGTATCTCAAAGCAAGAATTTGCTCAAGGCTTGCTCGTATCTCAAGGCATTACTGTTCTTGATTTTGAAAAGAGCAAGTTTCCAGTTTTGTATGGTATGACCCTGTTAAGTAAGAAGAGTCTCAACTGTTTTCTCCTGTTTACTGTGCTCAGATAGAGAAGAAGCTGAAGTCTCTGGAGCGCTGTCAGTCACTGGAGGAGATCCAGAGGCTGTTTGACGCGGGGGATTACGAGTCTGTGGTGCGTCTGCTGCAGCCCACGCTGAGCTTCAGCCACGGCTCGGCTCGACCCAAGCCTCTGGACTACATCAGCTCTGCCCCGGAGAGACCGGCTCAGCTGCTGCTGCTGCAGGTGAACCTCAAGCTTTCTGCTTACATTCACTGCATTACACCATTATAAACACACTTTGGTTTTGGAGGCTCCCACAGTAGGTTTACATGCATCCAAGATCAAAAACACACTTTCTCATAATATACGTAGAAGAATGACGTCTTTTCTCGCAGTATTCAGTCAAACCCTTCCTTTTGTGCTGTCATCGCTCAGTCTGTTCTGATTGGTCGAACGCTGAAGGACCCCATACACTCATGGCAAGGTTTTATTTTGTTGTTCTTCACTTGGTATAAAAAGACGTTCAAAATCCGTGGCCAGCGTTATCCTGTTAGCTCACATGCCAGTGTTGTTCTGAATATGTGCTGCACGGTTTCCCCTCCATAACTAAACAAACACAACAGAAATGACAGCGGTGAGAAAACAGTTCAGAAAGCATGTGATCAGAGCGATGTGGACGTTTATTCAAGCTCTGTCATTCAGCACTGCAGTAAACTCACATCATGCTTAAACAAAGCACGTTAGGCAATAGATTGCTTTAAAGCAAGCAGCTTTAGTAGTCATAGGATGTGCTTTATGGCCAATGCTGATCGATCAGAGCATTCCTTGCATTAACACATGGAAAACAAAAGCGTTGTCAGTGTTTCTCTCAATTAGATTGACTTCAGTTTCTATGATATAGTAACTTACCAGTGTAGTCATGATTTTACTTGTGGACATGATCAGAGGAAGTGAGCCAGAGTGAAAGAAGGCGGAGCTTCAGTGCCACACCCACCCATTACATCATCAGTTCAGAATCAGTTTTACATTTAAGAGACAAGAACTCCTTTTGTCTCCACTTTTATCTTTGAAACTTTGCAGAGTTTTTAATTCTCAAACAGCATGAGAAGTCATATCTGGAAAAGCATAATTGGAGACACTTTAAACATTTCTGGAAGACCTGTGTCTATAGTCCTTTACGAAGTTACATTTAATGCATTATAAATCATTCATCATAACTAATATTTATTTATTTATGTGGCTATCATAAATTATGTAGAGTCATAATGTAATAACCCGGGCATAAATGCAAAATAAAACTCTTCATGAGGATTCAAGGGTCGTCTTGTGGTCATGACCGGCTGACTGTACTTTATCTCTTACAAACAAAATCATCATAATTTCAAGTGTTATTTTTTGTATTTTGAAGTGTTATGCTCTTTAAAGGAAGCTATTTAAAGTAAGACTTTACAGATAAAACCATTTTTTTTGTCTATTTGGAGATTTAGTGCTATATTTTTCAGACAAGTGGAAAGAAAACAACCTCTAATGTCAACAAAACGAAGCTGCAGAAGATTCTTGATCATCAAATCGGAGTGATTAGTGAAGATCATGTGACACTGAAGACTGGAGTAATGATGCTGAAAATACAAATTTAATCACAGGAATAAATGACACTGTACTATATATTCACATAGAAAACAGCTGTTTTACATTGATATAATATTACACTGTTTTACTGTATTTATCATCTAATAAATTCAGCTTTAATCACAGGAATAAATGACACTTTACTATTTATTCACATAGAAAACAGCTGTTTTACACTGATATAATATTACACTGTTTTACTGTATTTATCATCTAATAAATTCAGCTTTAATCACAGGAATAAATGACACTTTACTATTTATTCACATAGAAAACAGCTGTTTTACACTGATATAATATTACATTGTTTTACTGTATCATCTAATAAATTCAGCTTTAATCACAGGAATAAATGACACCTTACTATATATTCACATAGAAAACAGCTGTTTTACACTGATATAATATTACACTGTTTTACTGTATTTATCATCTAATAAATTCAGCTTTAATCACAGGAATAAATGACACTTTACTATATATTCACATAGAAAACAGCTGTTTTACACTGATATAATATTACACTGTTTTACTGTATTTATCATCTAATAAATTCAGCTTTAATCACAGGAATAAATGACACTTTACTATTTATTCACATAGAAAACAGCTGTTTTACACTGATATAATATTACACTGTTTTACTGTATTTATCATCTAATAAATTCAGCTTTAATCACAGGAATAAATGACACTTTAGTATATATTCACATAGAAAACAGCTGTTTTACACTGATATAATATTACATTGTTTTACTGTATTTATCATCTAATAAATTCAGCTTTAATCACAGGAATAAATGACACTTTACTATATATTCACATAGAAAACAGCTGTTTTACACTGATATAATATTACACTGTTTTACTGTATTTATCATCTAATAAATTCAGCTTTAATCACAGGAATAAATGACACTTTACTATTTATTCACATAGAAAACAGCTGTTTTACACTGATATAATATTACATTGTTTTACTGTATCATCTAATAAATTCAGCTTTAATCACAGGAATAAATGACACCTTACTATATATTCACATAGAAAACAGCTGTTTTACACTGATATAATATTACACTGTTTTACTGTATTTATCATCTAATAAATTCAGCTTTAATCACAGGAATAAATGACACTTTACTATATATTCACATAGAAAACAGCTGTTTTACACTGATATAATATTACACTGTTTTACTGTATTTATCATCTAATAAATTCAGCTTTAATCACAGGAATAAATGACACTTTACTATTTATTCACATAGAAAACAGCTGTTTTACACTGATATAATATTACACTGTTTTACTGTATTTATCATCTAATAAATTCAGCTTTAATCACAGGAATAAATGACACTTTAGTATATATTCACATAGAAAACAGCTGTTTTACACTGATATAATATTACATTGTTTTACTGTATTTATCATCTAATAAATTCAGCTTTAATCACAGGAATAAATGACACTACTATATATTCGCATAGAAAACAGCTGTTTTACACTGATATAATATTACACTGTTTTACTGTATTTATCATCTAATAAATTCAGCTTTGGTTACAGGAATAAATTACATTTTACTATATAATAAAATATAAAATGGTTATTTTAAATTGTAATAATATTTCATAGTGTTCTTTTAAAAATTTATTAAAATTTATCAAATATATGCAGACTTGGTGAAGATTCAAGAGTTCTTTCAAAAACAAATCTTTCAAAACTCTTTTTGAAATGTTATGGTAGTGTGTAATGCATTACAATGCATATAATTATGCATTGTGAATACCTTTGTTCTGCAATAAGTACAGGTTTCCAGTATAAGCGTTACTAGATTGTCTCTTAAACACAGTCGTGTTTTTCTCAGATATATCTGTGGATCAGCTGGATTCACATCGGAGCTCAGAGGGATCGAGCCAGCATGTTAACAGATACCGAATTTTTCGCCATATAAGGCGCCCCGGAACATAAGACGCACCCAATTTTAAAGGAGGAAAATCTAGAAAAAAAAGATTCTGAACCAAATACTGTAGTAAAATATTTTATATCAACTGTATAAAGTTAACAGCACAAAAACATAAAACAATTTTATGCCAACCATTTAACATATTAAGAACTGTCTTTACTCTCATTAACAGTCAGTAAAGTCAGTAAACAGTGAAAGTAACAAAAATAAGGCTGTAATGTTTTTATTCGAACTCCAATAATTTGTGTGTAAACCGGGAAGTGGGGTGTTGTACCGAAATCTCACTCCCCTCACTAACATCGAGATTTTTCTGCAGCAGAAAAATAGACCTGATCTCACTCCCCTCACTAACTCTGGTTTAAAAGCTCACAGACTCACCATATGATGAGATAATAAGATAAATATGGTGAGTTATGTTTTTTGACTCCCCCTGGTAAACCCATACTATAATTGTTACAACCAAATGCTTTTGAGCAAAGAATGTCCATACCATAATGAGATAATAAAATAAATGTTAAGTCTGTGAGCTTTTAAACCAGAGTTAGTGACGGGAGTGAGATTTTCACAGGTGTATTTTTCTGCGGTGAAAATCTGACTCCCCCTGGTAAACCCATAGGCCTACTATAATTCATTATAACTGTAATATAATTTCATTTTCTGCTTATTTATGTAAGCGTACAAGTCCGTTTGTAGGTGAATATGCTCAAGGAAGTGTGTTCACCTCGATGCAGCGGGTATTAATGCGCACGCGTAGGGGAGTGAGATTTGTCCGGGGAGTCAGATTTCGGTACAACACCTGGCGAGACGCGAGTCACCACGGAAGCAGAGAACGCGAGGCTCACAAGTGCAACTGAGAGAAGTGAAACTAAACCAAGAGAAAGAAGCGTGTCTCACAGAGAGTGAAGCGTGAGCACTGAACGCGCATGTTTTGGTTGTAGTTGACCCTGCCTCCTCCTTTCACCCTCTTTCTTCCAGGTTTCGGCAGCAGTGTGGTAATGTTCTTTTGTCACAGGGAAAGAAGGAGGCAGGGTCAGCGTGCTGAGAATCACGGGCTCTTATTTCCTCAGACTTGAACAAAAATAAAACAACAACCAAAACATGCGCGTTCGGCGCTCACGCTTGCACGCTTCACTCTCTGTGAGTCACGCCTCTTTCTCTCGGTTTCGTTTCACTTCTCTCTTACGCACGGCTCCCGACTCTCTCTCCCGCTGCAGACCTCGCTGAACCACGCTACCCTCGCTACAGTCATCACTGTAAAGTCCACCATTGCCCCCCACTCGTCATCACCACGGCTACGGCCGTGGCCGCGCTCCATGGATTCTTTATATTCGTCGGATATGACGCACCAACTTTTTTCCCTCCAGTTTTAGGGAAGAGGCTCTATTTGCGGCGAAAAATACGGTAGTTATTATCGGAATAATGACTAGCTTTATTCAAAGTGTGCGATATGTTATTGGTCTTAAATATGACTGAATGCTTGATTGTATATTTCCCTAAGTCTTTATAGTGTGGTGTTTTCAGGACCCTTCACCTGTTGAATCCACAGCGTCTCTGTTTTTCTCCCCAGAGCTCCCTGCTGCGACTGAAAGACTTCAGCTCCTGTTTTGAGACGTCTGAAGTGTCTCTCAATGAGGCCACGCAGCATTTGAACTCCACATTACCCAGCAGCCCCTCTGCCAAGGAGGAGTGGGTCTCCACCATCACGGCGCTGCTGAAGGGCATCGAGAGCTGCATCACTGACAAACCTGAGCTGCTCCGTCACACGCCGCGCTCCACAAACCTGCCGCGTCTCGCCAACAACCTCATTCAGGTCCGTGTGGGTTCATGGGAGCGTGTTCGTATCTACATCAGTGCTTTTACTCATGGATAAACTGCTCTGTGTGTGTGATCGTTCTCTAGTTGATTGCCAACAGCATGGTCTTGCCTGATGACCCGAAAGAGGCTCATTTCTCCTCACTGTTGCCATGGATTCTGCTGTACCACCTGATCAAACAGGAGGAGGCAGCGTTTGACTGCATGCTCCGGCAGCACATCGCAGACGAGGAGGATGATGGTACGAATAAAGACACAGCCATCAAACGCATGGCTTTTCTACTTTATAAAATATGGAAAATATGAGGAAAAATGTATCTATATTTAAATATGAGGGATAAACAAAATGCTACATTTGGCTGTTTATCTTTCAAAATGATTTGGCGAAAGAAGGCAAGCTACAAAAACTGCATAGAAAAGCTGAAATGATTTAACAGGAAAAAGCATAACTGACATGATCTGTTATTTATATTTCATTGATTCTCTCGTTTCGTTGCATTATCGCAAATGAAACCATTGATTCAAAGCAGCTACGCAACGTGCTAATAAAATCTTTAGCCAATTTTTGATTATATTTAAATAATGGGTGAAGATGTAAATTTTCTTAGGTCTGACATCACTTTTTACTTTTACACATTTACTTGCCAAGACGGGCATTTTTGTATAATTTTGTGGAAAGGAACAAGTTCATTTTCACATCTTGCACTTGAATGGTTGAACATCGCTTGAGTGTGTGGTGTGGGAGTGGCAGGGGTTAGTCGTCACGAGTGAGAAAGTTTGACATGGCGCCACTAAATCTCCGGGAATCTCCCGTTTCACACAAACACTGAACAGAGGAGAGTCTGCTGGAGAAAAGAGATCGAGATAGAGCTCGTCATAAAACAAGAACCAACATTAGCAATGATGACGAGAACTGAGTGATTTGAAATGTTGTAAAAGTAGCATGGACATTCTGTTTTTATTACTCAACCGGAGAGGAAGGTATTTTATTAAAAGATAAATTGTCATTTTCACATTATCTATTGTTAAGAGTCATATTCATCTGCACAGTAAGAGCCGAAGCACAAACAAAACATTGTTCTTACACCAAATATAAGCGGTTTTTAAACTGATGTTACATACTGTTACATACTGTACCCTTAAGTTTAGAGATGACCTTAGTGTGTGTAAGCGTTGTTGACCCTGCTGTGTGTGTTTGTGTGTGTGCAGAGGATGACACTCCACTGCTGCCCTCCTCCCTCATGCTTCTCAACACGGCACATGAGTGCCTCGGCCGCCGCTCCTGGTGCTGCAACTCTGATGGGACTCTGCTCAAGTTTTTTGTGAGTGTTTTCACATCATGCTGAAAATACAGTGCTGTGTGAAAGTGTTCGCCCCCCCTTCCTGATTTCTTATTGTTTTGCATGTTTGTCACCCTTAAATGTTTCAGATCATCAATCTAATTTAGATATTAGTCAAAGATAACACAAGCAAACACAAAATGCAGTTTTAAATGAAGGTTGTTATTATTAAGGGAAAACAAACAGTTTATGATGATGCAATAAAATGCAAAATATCTGTTTCAGTATATTTTTATCAGTGCAGGTGAGCAGAAGACACTTCTTTCAGACCCTAAACATTTGAATGATGGTGTAATTGTTAAAAACAGCACAGCACCATTTAGCTAAATATTTTGCCTTAAAACAGAAAAGTGTATGCTTTGTAATGACTGCGTGTGTGTGTGTGTTCAGGTGCGTGTGCTGCGGGAAAAGCTCTCAGCACAGGAGAACCTGCCATATAAAGAGGATCTGGAGACAGCGCTCGAGCAGTGTTTCTTCTGCCTGTACGCTTACCCCAGCAAGAAGAGCAAAGCCCGATACCTGGAGGAGCATTCTGCCCCGCAGGTCTCACACTCACTCTCACTCTCACACACACTCTCACTCTCACACACACTCTCACACACACTCTCTCACACACTCTCACACACACTCTCTCACACACACACACACACACACACACACACACACACACACTCACACTCTTACATTTCACTCTGATTTCATTTACATTCATGCATTTATCAGACGCTTTTATCATTGCATTCAAGAAACACATTGACATTCATATCACTTCTTACTTTCCCTGGGAATCAAACCCATGACCTTGATGTTGCAAGCGCTGCTCTCTACTGTTAGACACACAGGAAAGCTGTATATGACTGCGTCATTGTTCTTATTCTCGCATATTTCATTTGAAGACGATGTGATTAAATATGTGTGCGTGTACGGTGCTGGTTCATGTTTAGAGCACTAGAGTATGTTAAATATATCAATAAGAACTTGAACATGCTTACTCTAATCCAGGGGTCTCAAACTCATATGAGCCGGGGGCCGCAGGAGGCAGAGTTTGGGTGAGGCAGGGCTGCATCAATATTCCACACAAAAAATATTTTCTCAAACGTCATTATTGACAGTTCTTTAACTTCAATGGGTTCTTCTGAGCATGAACTGTCCTGAACATAAACAGAATATTGAAGAACATGATCGGTTCTTCTGAATATGACTTGTCTTGCCTACTTCTTGCTGCCAGAGACCTGCAGCGCATCCTCTCACACAGCTGAGCCACATTTGGCTTGAGAGAGGAAACAGTTGAGACTCTCAGTATAGCTTGAATATGATCGTCCGGAAGTAGAACTGGACTTGGACTTACTGAAGTTCAAGGTTGAGGGAAAAGTTACTAATTTTTTCGAGAAGTCATTATTATAAGAAACTTTCTCATTATTTTGAGATATTAAGTCATTTTTATGAAACTTTCAAATTTTTTCCAGATAGCCCTTATTATGAGAAATTTTCTCATTATTTTAAGATACTAAGTTATTATTATGAGAAACTCTCTCATTATTTCGAGATACTAAGTCATTATTATGAGAAACTTTCTCATTATTATGAGATCTGAAGTCATTATTATGAGATACGAAGTCATTATTTTGAGAAACCCTCTCATTATTATGACTTAAATAATCATTTTTTTCTCTCAACTGTGGCGGAAACGGGCTTCAATACTTTCCTGATGACATGAACATCGTAACATTTGTACATGGTAGAAATTACTGAGATAGGCGACTGTTACCGGGCTGATAATTATCAGCTGGGACTGTGGGACACCTTTATGTATTATATACAAACAATGGGATGAAGCCACTGAGCTGTTATTTACTGTATTTTATTTTCTATATTATAACCCCATGGGTTCATCGGGACAACACTGATGTCTTGTTCACTATGTAACCGGGGCGGGAAACTGAGGCCCCTGATGAACCTCAAGCCAGACTCTGAAGCGGGACGGCGGGCGGGATCTGGCTGAGTGTCCCAGCAGAGCTCCACTCCCCTCGGTGACACTGTCAACAGAGCATCAGTTGGTCGTGAATTTGCAGATTCGTCATAACATGTTATTCGCATGGATATTGGCGATCATATTGCTATCAACTTTTAAGCAAATATTATACAGTCAATTTCAAATGATGGAAAAACAAAATACAATCTGCATGACGCTAAATCCAACACCGATAACAGTAACATTCACTTCGTCCAGCTCAAAGTCAAAAATGCTCAATTTCAAACACAATAAGAAGTAATAATTATATGACGGCTTTGACAAATATGATGTTGCACGGGCAGTTCCATAGTTGTGAAATGTTTCTCGGTCTGCATCAAGCCCCGGCCGATGCCCCGCCCCCGGGAGTCATATACTCCACTGTGATTGGCCCCGGCAGTCATATACTCCACTGTGATTGGCCCCGGCAGTCATATACTCCACTGTGATTGGCCCCGGGAGTCATTTGCTCCACTGTGATTGGCACCGGTAGTCATTTGCTCCACTGTGATTGGCCCCCGGGAGTCATGTGCTCCACTGTGATTGGCCCCCGGGAGTCACGTGCTCCACTGTGATTGGCCCCCGGGAGTCACGTGCTCCACTGTGATTGGCCCCGGCAGTCATATACTCCACTGTGATTGGCCCCGGCAGTCATATACTCCACTGTGATTGGCCCCGGGAGTCATTTGCTCCACTGTGATTGGCACCGGTAGTCATTTGCTCCACTGTGATTGGCCCCCGGGAGTCACGTGCTCCACTGTGATTGGCCCCCGGGAGTCACGTGCTCCACTGTGATTGGCCCCGGCAGTCATATACTCCACTGTGATTGGCCCCGGCAGTCATATACTCCACTGTGATTGGCCCCGGGAGTCATTTGCTCCACTGTGATTGGCACCGGTAGTCATTTGCTCCACTGTGATTGGCCCCCGGGAGTCACGTGCTCCACTGTGATTGGCCCCCGGGAGTCACGTGCTCCACTGTGATTGGCCCCCGGGAGTCACGTGCTCCACTGTGATTGGCCCCCGGGAGTCACGTGCTCCACTGTGATTGGCCCCCGGGAATCATTTACTCCACTGTGATTGGCCCCCGGGAGTCATGTACTCCACTGTGATTGGCCCCCGGGAGCACACAACACAGTAAAGCGCTATTCATTAAAACTCGCGGGCCGCACTTACATTAAACTTTCGTATTGTCCCACGGGCCACAAAATATAGTTTTCGCCGGCCGCAATTGCCCCGCCTGCCGCATGTTTGAGAACCCTGCTCTAATCCATGTGTGATCCACGCTGTTACACTCATGCGTCGTGCGGTGCAGTGCTGGAGTTTAGAGTTCATCCTCAAGAATACATGCAGAGAAGCGCTCAGAACTGAAGACATTGAACCGTTCTCTAGCGCTGACACTCCGATTCAAGGATGTTGCTTCGACTTTGCTTTTCAACCCAGAAGAACGAAATGTTTTGCTTTAAAAGTGCTTTTTGTGTTTTCAGTAATGTACAGCACATATCTGTTTACATGGGGTTTCATGCCCCTTTAAGCATCGTAAGTTAACCCTAATCTGACTCCATTCTGCAGTGTGCAGTCGTTCTGTGTGTGGAGCAGTGCAGAGAGAGAGAGAGAGAGAGTGTGTCCTCATGCGGATGGAGAGCGTGTTGATGCTCTGATTCAGCAGAATTGTGTGATTGATTATCTGTTGGCAGCAGGAGTGGCATTGATCCGTGAGCCGCCCACACACTGCTCTGCACGCAGGGAACGCACAACACTGATCTGTTCTCTGTGTCTCTGGAGGAAGCGCTGGAGATGCTGCTCGTGTTATTGCAGG
Source organism: Rhodeus uyekii (assembly GCA_037043235.1). NCBI lineage: Eukaryota > Metazoa > Chordata > Actinopteri > Cypriniformes > Acheilognathidae > Rhodeus > Rhodeus uyekii. Next base: position 266,607 of record JAWRVZ010000270.1, on the reverse strand, counting down.
AAACGGCCAAATATTGAGCTCTAATTACAGTAGGGAATAAAATACATTTATACTGGAGGTTTATCAACCTTTCTCTTGACTTTCCCCCTATTTCTGGATGAATTTAGTGAGTTGTTGTGAGTTCTGGAATGGCCTGATCCACACAAGATACAAAATACTGCATAATTGCACATTCTTTTGGCCTACTTTTCAGAACCAGTATCCGGTTACACATTCCTTGATCCCGGATTGCTGAACAAAAGCTAGTTTCCATCCATAACTCATCCTAATTGTCTGAATGTTACCCTCTTGCTTTCCTCTGAGTACATTTACCAACAGTATAATCTAGTTCTCTTTAGTATTAACCATGTTTTATGTACCTGATCCTGCATTGTTAGCATTATAAATCAAAACAAATTAACAAATTTAACAAATTAACAAATTAATCTGTTCCAGATCCGTAACAATGGAAAAAAAGTTTTTATTGGTATAGACACACACACACACACACACACACACACACTCACACACAGTTATAGTACATGTATACAGTGTGATATCAAATGTGATTTTAATTAAAAGTTTTTACAGACAGTAGCAGCAGGTGTGAAGGAGGGAGGAGGGTGTTGGTACAGAGACACTTGATTCCATTACACGAACACTGCATAACTTAAATTAACATAGCTTACTTTTTTTTATTTCTATTTTATATTATTGTTTTTTCAATTTGTATTCTTTACTTTTGATCACTTTTCTTACCTTTTTTTCGCCTGACTACCCTCACTTTCCCTTTCACTTGGCGCAGAGTTTTTAACGAAATGTCTATCGAGTGAGATCTGCTTCTCCTTTATCCACAACAACAGAAGCCTCTCCATCTCATCATTTATATTCGAACATAACTTTGATATAATCGTCACGCCCTTGGAAGGATTTACACTCTTGATAACATCGTTCTGCTTTAGGATAGTACAGATGTACTGCGATCATAAGTGTGTGCGAGATCACTCAATTTCATGCTTCATTTCCATGGTCATCGTGCGTTTCTTCTTCTCACTACCATCCTTACCACTCACTTTCTTAGAACTCATCACTATTATGAAGAATAATGCACAAAATAGAGAGAAAATCAGCCACTCGCGGGCGATGTGTACAGAACACGTGAAGTGAAAGTGCATCGGTGTCAGTACGCGTGCTCGTATCTCGAATATTCACTCATATCTAGAAGCAAAAATCTGCCGGAAGGCTTGCTCGTATCTTGGAATACTCGTATGTAGAGACGCTCGTATCTCGAGGTATTACTGTAGTTTTGTTCAGATGGGTCATTAATAATTGTCTTTAGTCTCTAATTGGCTAATAGTTCTGATAAGGAAAAATATCTCCTTGTGGAATATAGTATTCTATTGCATGCCAGTTGTGTTCAGATTATTATTTTTCTTGTGTTGTGTTAGTTTTCCATTTAATGATACTTTTCAGTTTCTGTCTGAATAGACCTTCCTTTTAAAGTAATAACAGATATCTGGTGATGAGAGCGTATCATCGCCTCCTAATGTTAGCTAAAATTAATAAAGCTGAGTCTCTCTTCCTCTCTCTTCCCATCATCTCTGATCCAGGTGGAGCTTCATTGGAGTGATGCCATCTTTATGTTTGAGTACTTTAAGCCCAAAACCTTGCCAGAATTTGACAGCTATAAGACCAGCACTGTGTCTGCTGACCTTGCCAATCTGCTGAGAAGGCTTTCTGGAATAATCCCGCGCACTGACGGCCCCTCGCTCTCTGTAGACGACGTGTCGGCTTATATTGAAGGCGGTGCCGTTAAGGTATGAGCTCACTGACTGCGGTGCTTTCATCTGTTTTATCTGTTCATCTGTCACTTCAAGTGCTTCTCTTTGCTCCAGGTGCCAGCGCTTCCAGAAGGAGCGTCCCCAGCGCCACCTGTGGTGAACGAGCTGTACTACCTGCTGGCGGACTACCACTTTAAAAACAAAGAGCAGTCTAAAGCCATCAAGTTCTACATGCATGACATCTGCATGTGTCCCAACAGGTCTGCTCAAATTCTACATCTTTACTTGAGTCCCTGTGTGTCCAAAAAACAGGTTAAATTCAGTCTGATTCAATTTAAGGCCATGAAAAGCCTGTTTTTATGTCTTTCTATATGGTGGTTTTAGTAAGCTTTAAGACAAACCATGTGCAAATTCATCAGTCAACACCATTGCTGAACATTTTCTCCTTAAAGCTGCAGTGTAAAAAACAAAAACATGCTTTTAAATGGCCATTGTTTAAATATCACTAATGTCTTAATTGTCATCAGTTATTATTATTAAATATCGTCATATAATTATTAAAAGTCTTATTTATCATTTTAAGAGGTCTTGAATTAGAGGACAGAAAAACACTGTGCATTTTACAGTCAAAACATAATTGTTGCTTGTTCTACTGGCTCATGGTTTCAGAGGACTTCACAATCCATGAGTGCTGCACTTTTATGCCAAGCACTTATTTATGATAAACTGTTGAGGAATTATAAAAATGTGTTAATATTATGCACATTTTAAAAAGCTCAGCTTTTTTTGTGCATGGAATTCCCGGGGTAATTGCTATAATTATGTGTACACACATGTTGAGTTTTATGGGAACTAAAGGCTCATGAGAGAGAGAGACAGACTCTGTTTTCAAGGTTTGTTTCAGTTTCTATAAGTTTGTCTTTATAGATGGAAGAGGGCAGAGACTCGTTTTCCATAGACAATTATCTTTATACTGTACAACCCGTAAATACTATTCCTTAAACCTACGCATTCCAGCGCAGCGCAAGCGGGACTGTTCAAACGCCTCCACAGGCACAGCGCCACACTGCCACAGCCGCTTGTAGCCGTTTGAAGCAGCTCAGCTCCCGGTACCATTTCATTTACGGACCGTGCCACTTGCCACCGGGGGTTGGGGACCACTGCCCTATATGATGCGTGCATATATTTGAACGGATACCCTATATGATGCGTGCATATGTTACGACCCCTGGCTCAAGGGACGCAACAAAAACAAGGGACACATGCAAACCGAATATTTAAGCTCAAAAAAGATGTTTATTACTAAATTAAGATAACATTAAATCATTGAAAACATAATTAAAGAAAATAACTGTATTTCTGAAACCATCAGTAATGTCAACATGTAAAGCAAAGTGTATGGTTGAAAGTGTAATGTAATGTTGAAAGATAAAAGTGGAAAGCAATCAAACAAAACATAACCAAGTCCAAACAAACAAAGGGCAAATTTGCAGTCTTCAGACTCCCTCAGTCTCCCCCAGTCTCCAATCTCTCAGTCTCTCTTAAAGACCACAGGAAGTACTGGACACAGGTGTTAACGATCAGCTGCTAATTGATGGAAACCCACAAGCTGCAGTAACCAAGGCCCACAGCAGAGGCCGTCTCACATATATTTGAACTGATACCCTATATGATGCGTGCATATATTTGAACGGATACCCTATATGATGCGTGCATATATTTGAACGGATACCCTATATGATGCGTGCATATATTTGAACGGATACCCTATATGATGCGTGCATATATTTGAACGGATACCCTATATGATGCGTGCATATATTTGAACGGATGCCCTATATGATGCGTGCATATATTTGAACGGATACCCTATATGATGCGTGCATATATTTGAACGGATACCCTATATGATGCGTGCATATATTTGAACGGATGCCCTATATGAATGCGTGCATATATTTGAACGGATGCCCTATATTGATGCGTGCATATATTTGAACGGATGCCCTATATGAATGCGTGCATATATTTGAACGGATGCCCTATATGAATGCGTGCATATATTTGAACGGATTCCCTATATTGATGCGTGCATATATTTGAACGGATGCCCTATATGAATGCGTGCATATATTTGAACGGATGCCCTATATGAATGCGTGCATATATTTGAACGGATGCCCTATATGAATGCGTGCATATATTTGAACGGATGCCCTATATGAATGCGTGCATATATTTGAACGGATGCCCTATATGATGCGTGCATATATTTGAACGGATGCCCTATATGAATGCGTGCATATATTTGAACGGATTCCCTATATTGATGCGTGCATATATTTGAACGGATACCCTATATGAATGCGTGCATATATTTGAACGGATACCCTATATGAATGCGTGCATATATTTGAACGGATTCCCTATATTGATGCGTGCATATATTTGAACGGATGCCCTATATGATGCGTGCATATATTTGAACGGATGCCCTATATGGATGCGTGCATATATTTGAACGGATACCCTATATGGATGCGTGCATATATTTGAACGGATACCCTATATGGATGCGTGCATATATTTGAACGGATACCCTATATGGATGCGTGCATATATTTGAACGGAGACCCTATATGGATGCGTGCATATATTTGAACGGAGACCCTATATGGATGCGTGCATATATTTGAACGGATACCCTATATGGATGCGTGCATATATTTGAACGGATACCCTATATGGATGCGTGCATGTATTTGAACGGATACCCTATATGGATGCGTGCATGTATTTGAACGGATACCCTATATGGATGCGTGCATATATTTGAACGGATACCCTATATGATGAGTGCATATATTTGAACGGATACCCTATATGATGCGTGCATATATTTGAACGGATACCCTATATGATGCGTGCATATATTTGAACGGATACCCTATATGATGCGTGCATATATTTGAACAGATACCCTATATGATGCGTGCATATATCTGAACAGAGACCCTATATGATGCGTGCATATATCTGAACAGATACCCTATATGATGCGTGCATATATCTGAACAGATACCCTATATGATCCGTGCATATATTTGAACAGATACCCTATATGATGCGTGCATATATCTGAACAGATACCCTATATGATGCGTGCATATATCTGAACAGATACCCTATATGATGCGTGCATATATCTGAACAGATACCCTATATGATGCGTGCATATATCTGAACAGATACCCTATATGATGCATGCATATATTTGAACAAATATCCTATATGATGCATGTATATCTATCCTGTAGATTTGACTCATGGGCTGGCATGGCACTGGCACGCGCCAGTCGCATCCAGGACAAGTTGAACTCTAATGAGCTCAGGAGTGATGGACCCATCTGGAAAAACTCTCTGGCTGTGCTGACCTGTTTCAAACGGGCTCTGGAGATCGACGGCTCCAACCTCTCCCTATGGATTGAGTATGGGACCATGTCCTACGCCTTGCACTCCTTCGCTTCCAGACAGCTCAAGCAGTGGAAACGGGAACTTCCCGTGGACTTGATCAAACAGGTACTTCTGTTTGTATAAATGAAGGCTCATCTGAAAGAGAGAGAGAGAGGGATGTAGTAATGAGAGACTCTGTTTTCAAGATTCTGTTTTTCAGTTTCTTTTGGTTTGTCTTTGCAGATGGAAGAGCGCAGAGACTCGATGTTGGAGACGGCGGCGCAGTGTTTTCAGAGCGCGTCTGGCTGTGACGGCGATGAGGAGGAGTGGCTCATCCACTACATGCTGGGAAAGATTGCAGAGAAGCGCAAATTGCCGCCCAAAGACTACCTGCAGCTGTACAAGAAGGTGATGATCTAGGCTGCGCCTGCCCCAGTGGAGAATGTGTGTCATCTGCCGCCATGGGTGATTAGATCTCACATGGCAATAGTTCAATGATACAGTTTGAGAATGATTAGGACATTCTCTGACATAGGTGTGCTGTCAGTCAATTGACTGCAAATTCACCTTCAGGTCTGGCTTCGTTCTGGTATGTATTGGTCATCATTCAGTCAGTTCCTGCTGGATACTGTGTAGACAGATTTATGAAGCATGTAAAGCCATTGATGGGTAAAAGCGGTTTCTGACTTCCCCTTGTCATGTTTCTCCAGTCTGCACACTATCTGCACGAGGAGGCTGCCAGATACCCGCGCAAAATCCACTACCACAACCCGCCCGACCTCGCCATGGAGGCCTTGGAGGTACGCAGTGCATCGCTCTTTAAAATACACTGGAATTGTTTTGCTCACCAAGGCTGTATTTATTTGTGCAAAAATACAGTGATGATGAATATTATTGCAGTGTACTTAATTATATATATTTTTGTTAATGTTTTCTATTTTAATGTATTGCTATGATGGTAAATACACATGCACTGATTTACATTTTCTTGGCCAATTCCAATTTCCGATGCTTTTGTAAGTAATGACCTGCCGATACAAATTTTTACAGATTCATATTATTTTCTTCTAAGGACTATAATTGACAACATATGCAAATAAAAATCTACATGTCGTCAATGCAACAAAGATTTTTAATAAGACACTTGTAATAAGTCAAATAAACTAATCGCAAAGAACGGCACAAATAAATGCAATAGAATAATGAGAGATATGAAACAAACACAGCTTGAAGTTTTTCAGGTTTCAACATTATATTCAGGGAAGAAATACTACAGAAATAAAAGTAATCAACTGTAAAATAACACTGGATTTTAAAAATTAAATACTGATCAAACTTGCAATTAAAGTTATATGAGTTCTTCATTCAATAGCAGCGAGTGATTGTTGACATGACGGAGAGCAGCAGGAATATTAGAGTACTGTCACTTTAAGAGATTATGCATGGATCCAGTATCTTTCAACTCTTTATGTTCCGAAACTGAATGTGTTTAACTAAATACCTGCCAAGAAAGGCATTTTTTTATGCGTTTTATTATTATTTTGGTACTTCACTAAGCTGTTTAAGAGCTGGTTTTATGAGAGCGGCACTTGTATAGATCAGTAGTTTTAGTGTTAGTATGTCATTGCCTCTCAGAAACACATGAAACTGCCCTGGCCAAGCATGTGGAAAATCAGTTGAATCTGTTCCTGGACGGCGATCGGCGCGTCTCTAATTGCAAAGCTGTGTTTTCTGCATCATTACTCCAGACTTCAGTGTCACACTATCATTCTAACGTGAAGAAAGAAACCTTTCTTATTATCATCACTGTTAAAACTGCGTTCTTTAATGCACCCATAATGATTCCGACCTTTTGAGTGGTAATAAACTTCAGGTATGCAACAAAAAAGGTTAGTTGAATAAGGCATTTTATTTCCACTTGCCAGCTGTTTTTCCGGCTGAGCGCCACGATTCTGAAGCTGCTGGAGAATGAGGAGGATGCTGAGCCGTGTGAGCAGCAGCTGAAGCTCCTGGACTACGAGCTGTTCTTCAGCATGCTGGCCGACGCTGCCGTCGGATCCTTCGCTCGCGGAGAGGAGAAGAACATGCCCAAAACCAGCAGCGACAAGTATGACCGCAAACCTCTCGCTCTCCAGTCTGAAGCGCTTTAGAAGGATTCTGTAACTATCCACTGATTCACATTTCAGTTGATTTCAGCTGCAGGGTGACAAACCTTTAAAAAGAGGAGCAGAAATACCATGCTTTACACGTTGTAGTAATAACTAAATAGCTAATAACTAACCCTAACCCAGTGAGATAAAAGACTGGAAGGCTGGATTTGATTGCTTAGTGCAGAGTTTGATTCACAGTTCCTTCACAGATGATTCTGGATTGAATTAAGTAATAATTTTAGTTCATTTTAGTCCCAGACATTATCATTCTCAGGGAAAGCAGAACTGATTAGTATGTCAGTGTGTTCCTTTGGATAAAAGCATCTGATCAATGCATAAATGTGGATGGAGCAATGTTAAATGTATTTGGGCTAAGTCTACATTAAATATAGATATCTATAATATGCATCACATGACTAAACATGCATTATCATTTTCAAGCAGCTCAGTTTTCTCTCCCTGTTGTGGCCTTCCAGTGTGAAAAGGCCTGTGAGTCTGTGAGATTTGCGTGAATAGACAAACATGCCAGCATCACCCCATGGCAGATCTAGACAGGTGGATCTGGGGGAGGTGGAGGGTTATTCCTCCCGAATAACCCGTAAATGTTTTCAATCTTGATGTAATTTTTAGTTTGAAGTTTAGTATTTTAATAACTAAATATGTGCTTGATTATCACCAAACCTAAAGTCTTTATTTATATTTATTTTGTCATGAAACTGTTATGCTTGCTCAGAAATCAGTTTCGGGAGGTTCCTGCGAGCCTAAGCGCTTCCTGCAAAGCCAGTTTGATTGTAATGTGGTAGAGAACACACGTCAGATGCTTAAGCTTTTGTATCCGAGAGTTTCATGATTGAACTAGATATCATGATTGGACTAGGCCTTCGTATAATGAGTTTTTCGTATCTTGGAAAACATTTTACATGTAAAATGGCTAATCCGTTCCAAGCCCTCCAAAAACACCCCATTACATTTCATAATAAAGCTAAATTGACCTATAAACAATGAAATAACGTAAAATGTCGAAGCTTACCTTTCGAGTGAGGCTATCTCCGAAAGTGGCGGCAGAGGAGGACAAACGGCAGATAACGTACGTACACTTAACTTTACGAAAACATAAAAAATGTAAAGTTTCAGTTGCGGAGTGGCTGAGCTAAAGCACGCCAGCACGTACGTATAGAAGATGCATGATGGGAGGGATGCTGTTCAATTAGAGAGAAGGATCTCATGGCTTGGCTAGCATCAGGAACCAATGGGAGAGCAGGAGGATGGTGGCGAGTCTACTATAACTAAGATGGCGGCGCGAGTTTCAAAATTGTTATGGGGCGAATCTCGGACTTTCAGAAACCTTTCGTATCTTGAAAACTTTTCGTATGTAGAGCAGTAAAATTTTCGTCTTTGCTTTCGTAACTTGGATTTTTCGTAAGTTGAGCCTTTCGTATCTTGAGGTACTACTGTATATATATTTAGCTGAAATCCTAATTAAACACACCTGAACCAGCTAGTCCAGCGATGTGTCTATAATCGGCCCATACCCTTAAATAGGGCACTCTGTCAATATTGGTTTCTGAAACCATAGTGGATGTTATTAAATGCAGTCATTCAATCCCACAATGCACCACAGTAAATGATGTACTCTCAGCCACCAGCACATACCCATGGCACACCTCAGGCCTTCAGATCACTAGAAGCTCTGCAGGATGTTGGTCCTCCAGGAGCAGGACTGCACACTCCTGTTGACTCTTTAGTGTTTTAATTTGTTAACATAATCTTTTCTTTCAACAGGGAAAAGCTTCCGTCCGTTAACGATGAAGACTCGCGCTCCTCGGTCGGCGTGAGTACCTGTCCGGCGGCGCTGACCGGCGCGTCAGTGGCGTCTGCGGCGGCCGCAGCGTCTTCAGTGCCGGGCAGCGGTGCGGCAGGTGCGAGTTCTCCCCTGTACGTGGTCACTCCGGTCGACCACGATTACGTCAAACGTAAAAGCCTGCAGCAGAGGCACAGGCGGGGGCAGGAGCTCCAGCAGCCGCAGCAGCAGCAGGACGGTACAGTACCTGGGCCAGAGTATCACTCACGCACTCACTCACGCACGGGGAATGAGGATGATGAAGGGGTTGAATCATGGGCTCTGGTGTACAGTAACATCTCCTCCCACCCCTCCTCTTACCATCTCGGCACCAGGCCATAGAGGAGCATGGGAAAATGGGCAACATTGCTAACAGTGTCTCAGCACAGCTTTTAGCACTTTGTTTCAGTTCCACTTCAGCTACATCCACATTAATCTCTTTCTCTAGGTTTTGGTCACGGTAAAGCCCCTTTGACAGTGAGCGAGATTGAACCGTGTGAATGTACGACGCTCTTGAATCAAAACAACAATCAAACACGGCACGACAAACCAACACACTTCCTTTAACTTTGTTCTTATTTCCCCCCGTCGAGTCATCCAATTAGTTTCGCTGTCTTGAATATCTGTGTAAACCAATGAAAAGTGTTCCAGAAGCATGTTGATGATATCTGAGAACAGATTTAATCTTTACAGAATATGATTTATATTGATTTTCCACTGAATTGTGTGACCTGAAGAGCTTGAAGCGTGGTTTCTTCTGTTCTGAGTCAGAGAGCTTATTCGCTCATGTCAGTTGTGATCGTAACTCCTGCCCATCCGAATGATGATGATGGCTTAATTTCCCATCTGCACATTAACAGCTGAGAGAAACGTTTCTACTGATGAAACATGAAGCCAAATAAATATGATCACAATGATAAATTCTGTATGTTTAAAGTGGCAATAAAGAACGAGAAATTCTAAGCAGGTGTAGCATTGCGTTTATTATAAAACACTACAAATATTAAACGTGTGCTATCCATTTTAGTTCAAAGTTAAAACAGTCACTCGATTTCTGTGTAGTACCAAACTTTATACATCTTAATTTACTAGTATATGTTGTGCAGCGCCGCACAAGAGCCATATGTGATGTGATATCTGATTGTCAGCACCACCAATCGTTCTGGCCTGAATTAGCTGAAGGTAGTCAATCGTTTGGCGTTCAGTGTGACATCGGCGATTGGCTTAGCTTTATTGCATCACACTCCGTGTGAAAAGGCCTTGAGATCAAATTTTTGTCGCTAATTGTATAGATTAGAAAACGCAGTTGTACTGTTGAACTCTGTCCTGTAAGAACTGTGCTGTTCAACATTGATGCGTTTAGTCATGTGATGCGTATTGTACTCATTCTTGTACTATCTTCAAATCACATTCCTGTGAAGATGACATAAAATATACCCACTGCAAAGCACAAGGCCGATTGTGTCTTAGACTAGACATAGAGTGGGGATTGAGTGTGACCTGAAGCGGTGAGATGTTTTGTTAATAAAATGATCATTCCAGAAGAATAGCGTGAGGATATTATAGAGTCTGATCTTTTGGTATTATCTCAGTGTGATTTAATTGCATCATATTACATCACATTATGCATGTGCAGTAGCTTGATTGAAGCATTTCCAGATGTTTCAGTGTGGACAAAATGCTTGTGGGGACAGACAGTGTTTTAAAATGTAAATATCTGGATTAATGTGGACGTAGCTGTTGTCATGGCTTGCTTTCAGGTAATGAAAACAGATTTTCTGTATGAATGTTACATTCTTTGTTGTTTACGCTGTCCAATTACTTTCACGTTACGCACCCAGTCCTGCAAATTACAATCATTTTGTCTCTTTCGCCGTTTGATTTGCTCATGCCAGTCCTGCAGAGATCATAAATGTGCTTCGTTGTTGTTCACCCAGTAAATCACACTGTTATCTGATTTTTTTAAATTATTATTTGATTGGTTGCATCAACATCAACAACAAAAACAATATAATAAGGCAGCAGATGTTAGCTAACGTTAGTGGAAGCTACTGTGCTCTGCTGATCTTGCACTATCTAACTTCACTAGTTGATCTACTCATCACTAGTTGACCAGGTATCATCATTTGTTACATTTTAAATGGATTGGGAAAGAAGTGTAGAAACTTCTGAGATATGCAGTTTTGTTTGGCCATAGTGGAGTAGTACATTTTAATTTTTCATCTGTTGTGACTTACACTCATGCTAAAACTTTCAGTAGGGTAGCACCATTCGTAAGTACGTTCTTAATTAGGAATACCAAGTCAACACTAAAAGCTTAGTAACTACTCACTAGTTTGTAACTAACTAAATGTATTCAGTTGAACCAAAACTGAAAATTCTGTCACTATTAGCCTGTAAGACTTTTGTTCATCTTCGGAACACAACTGATATTTAACTATTCAAAAAGTTCATGAAGAGATTTTAAAACTAATCAATATGAATTGAGCGGTTTAATCCGAATTTTCTGAAGAGACTTAATCGCTTTATATGATGAACATATTCAGATGTAATATTCATTGATCATCAAACATAAACAGAAGCTAAAATGTGACTCGTAACACAAGAATGAACCTCATTGGTTCTCGCTGAAGCTCAAACGTGCTGCGTAATACCAGAATGAACCTCATTGGTTCTTGCTGAATCTCAAACGTAATGCGTAACACGAGAATGAACCGCATTGGTTCTCACTGAAGCTCAAATGTAATGCGTTACATGAGAATGAACCTCATTGGTTCTTGATGAAGCTCAAACGTGATTCGTAACACCAGAATGAACCTCATTGGTTCTTGATGAAGCTCAAACGTAATGCGTAACCAGAATGAACCTCATTGGTTCTTGATGAAGCTCAAACGTAATGCGTAACACGAGAATGAACCTCATTGATTCTTGATGAAGCTCAAACGTAATGCGTAACACGAGAATGAACCGCATTGGTTCTCACTGAAGCTCAAATGTAATGCGTTACATGAGAATGAACCTCATTGGTTCTTGATGAAGCTCAAACGTGATTCGTAACACCAGAATGAAACTCATTGGTTCTTGATGAAGCTCAAACGTAATGCGTAACCAGAATGAACCTAATTGATTCTTGATGAAGCTCAAACGTGATGCGTAACACGAGAATGAACCTCATTGGTTTTCACTGAAGCTCAAACGTGATGCGTAACCAGAATGAACCTCATTGGTTCTTGCTGAAGCTCAAACATAATGCGTAACGTGAGAATGAACCTCATTGGTTCTTGATGAAGCTCAAACGTGACGCTTAACACGAGAATTAACCTCATTGGTTCTCGCTGAAGCTCAAATGTGATGCGTAACACGAGAATAAACCTCATTGGTTCATTAACCAAATTAACAGAAAATAAACTGCTCATTTATATGGATTTTTTTAATGATCTTTTTTGAAGCGTCTTAGTAGCAGTTGTGTAACTGTCAGTGGAGGGACAGAGAGCTATGTAAATATGCTTAATTGTGTCTCTAATGTTTAAACTTCATAGTGCTCCATGTCTGCTTCTAGCCTCTTCTACACTGTGCTAATTTCAGTTTTCATGTTTATCCATGCTGTTGTGAAGTACAGTAAATGCATATTTCCAAAATAGTATTAAAATAACTTCTTAATGAAAAGTCATTAATTTCAAATTCACATAGTTGGAATTTTTGTGTTTCAGACATATGTTCTTTTATTTGGTTTAAATCGGGGCATTACACAGTAAACTTGATTCAATATTGCTGTGTCCTGATTTAATGAAATGGAGTCAGTATTTTTGAAACTGTGTCAGATGACTGCGTTGGCCTAGTTCTGGAGTGCAGTTCGTAACATTAATCACTCGCTTCAGTCTTAAGGTGGATCGTACCATGTGTGGCTGTGAATGGACATTCGTTTTTTATCATATAGACATTCATAATGCTTTTTACTGTAAGAGCTGCCAATATTTGCCGTCTTGCTACATATTTGCCTCCAAGTATGTTCATATTTATTTTTTATTACTAAATATCGTGACACAATCTAAGCCAATCAGAACATGTTATAGTTTCTTGTACAGCTGTGGATTCTGGACCTGAGATTCTGCTGTTTTAAATCACAAGAAACACAATATTTACTACAGAAAAAATAATCCCACTGGAGTTAAACTTAAATTTTTATTAGGGAGTCACCAATATTTCTGGGCCAGTAACAATAAGATACGGATAACTTTTAGCAATTTACCTCTTTTATTGAATTGAACTAATAAGCTAATTATATAAAACCAGGCACTTGAAACTAAATATGTATTGCTTTGACACTTTACAATTCACAGTGTGATCAACTTCTTAAGTGCAGCTTTAATTGTTTTGTTTCACAATTTAAGCAGTACAAAAAAAAAAAACAGAGTATAATATAGATTTATTTTTCGCTGCTTACTACACTTAAGCAGTCAAATACACACAGAATAATGTCAAAATGCTGGCCTATTGAATATTCACATACAGTCATTTCTGTTTTAAGTGAACAGTTGAGAAAGAAAACGCATGTGTAACATAAGAATGGATCTGTGTGTCAGTCTTAAAGTGACAGCAGCCTTATATTCCTTCTGCCAAATTATGAGATAGTATTTAAAATAACATGATTTTCACCATAGTATTAATGTCAAAATGGTGGCCAGTGAAAATGTTGAGCGGCTGGGAACTTTAGAAAACCTCGAGCCACAGCGACACAGCCACAGCAAAACAGCTCATGCCAAGCTCTAATGTGAAAACCCGTCAGATTAATTCTTTAATTCTTATAGTCTTCTAAGGCAGTGTTTTTCAACCTTTTTTGAGCCAAGGTACATATTTTCATTGAAAAAAATCACAAGGCACACCTTGTTAAAAATAACGCAATACTCTGTTGTTGACGGGTGGAGAGGAGCGCAATACTCGTTTGTTTACGGGGGGGGAGGGGAGCGCGATACTCGTTTGTTGACGGTGGGTGGAGCGCGATACTCGGTTGTTGATGGGGGGGTTGAGCACGATACTCGGTTCTTGACAGGGTGGAGGGGAGCGTGATACTCGTTTGTTGACGGGGGGAGGGGAGCGCGATACTCGTTTGTTGACGGGGGGAGGGGAGCGTGATACTCGATTGTTGACGGGGTGAAGGGGAGCGCGATACTCATTTGTTGACGGGGCGGTGGAGCGCGATACTTTGTTGTTTAAGGGGAGGAATGGAGCGCGATACTCGATTGTTGACGGGGGAGGGGAGCGCGCGATACTCATTTGTTGATGGGGGGGGAGCGCGATACTCGGTTGTTGACGGGGTGGAGGGGAGCGTGATACTCGTTTGTTGACGGGGGGTGGAGCGCGATACTTGTTTAAGGGGAGGAATGGAGCGCGATACTCGATTGTTGACGTGGGAGGGGAGCGCGATACTCGTTTGTTGATGGGGGGGGGGGGGGAGCGCGATACTCGTTTGTTGACGGGGTGGAGGGGAGCGTGATACTCGTTTGTTGACGGGGTGGAGGGGAGCGTGATACTCGTTTGTTGACGGGGGGTGGAGCGCGATACTTTCTTGTTTAAGGGGGGGAATTGAGCACGATTCTCGATTGTTGGCGGAGGACAGACGCGCACCATTGTCGCTTGCAGCCGCTCGAAATGTGTTTTTTAGAAAAATTTGGTGAAATTGAATAATTTTCCGCGGCACACCTGACGATCTCACACGGCACACTAGTGTGCCGCGGAACACTGGTTGAAAAACACTGTTCTAAGGGAACAGGATGGAAAATTGATGATTTTAAACCATTTTTAACTCGAGTGCTCATGACAAGATGATGAAACATGAACACTTGCTGTGTGAACAGCGCTAAGAAGTGTACCGTCTCATTTCATTTATTGGCTGCATTTACTGTGTGTGTGTGGATATCCGTGAATCAACTGTAGTAATGTGTAGTGCAGCTGAGGTTGTCCCAGTGTTGTTGTTGTTGCTGTGGCTGGCCTCATCTCATTGCTTTACCGATACTTTCATAAGAGTGATTTCTAAAGGTGAGCATTGTGACATGTTGCCCATGTTCCTCAGTTGTTCCCATGGCCTGCTTTAGTCTCCCTGTCTCCCTGCTGCCTCCTGCCTGCTCCCTCTCTGCCTGCCTCTGACCTGCTTCCCACCTGCTGCTTCTTAACGGATGCATGATGGGTCGCACCCCGATTCAACAAAGACTTCCCACAATGCACTCCGCACCGCTCTGTGTGCAGATTGACATCCGACCAGTGTCTGCCGTGGCTCACTTGTGCAAGGGAGGGGAAATTGTTCTCGTGGGTTGTTCTGAGTAATGTGTTTGGTAAAGACAGTGGGGTGTTTCAGCTGCTTTTCTGCAAGTGTTGGTGGGGGGAAGAGTTTAGCTTTTCGATCAAAGCTGATTCAACAGTTCAAGACTGGATCAATTCACTCTCCTTCTGTGTTTTTGCTGATTCTGAAGGGCCCGATAAACTCACAGCGAAGTTGTTTCTCATTCTTTGACGCATGTGATTGCAGCGATATACTCTTATATATATTATATATTCCCCCTTCCATGTAAAGTGCTTTGAGTGTCTGATAAAGCGCTATATAAATGTAATGAATTATTATTATTATATCCACTCATTGCTGCTGAGAGCGGCGTTTAGATGAAGTTTCTGATCATAGTGATGCATGAGCTCTGATATTCACCGCTCCACTCCAGCCGACTCACGTTTATAAATATATACCACTTTATCTGCCTTATAGAACTGTATTACAGTATTAAACATGAAAAACACCATTAGTGCTTTTACTTTCAGTTAGAATGACAATTTCAACTTCTGTTTCTCCTATAAATGAAAGGCAGTGTAATCTTGTTTTTACTCGTATCTTCACCATTACATAGGCGAGTTGTTTCGCAGCAATAATTTTTTGATTTCGCTTGAAGTTTATCGGGACCTTGATGGGTGAATTTCATGAAAATACTTGGGTCACATTTCACTCCAAAATCAAAAGAAACCCCATTTGGAATAAAGAAAGAAGCATGTTTTTGCTTTATCAACACGAGCGATTGCTCCCCAAACGTGCTGACGCATGATCCTGCTCGGTTTTCGTGAAATTCACTTAAATAACCTCTTAAAAGCTGCCCATTTCTCAGCTGAGCAGAATGAAAGGTCTGCTTCATTCACGACACAATGGTACCCAAAAATATACACAACTGTATTGCCTTTCTGAGTCCACATTATGAGAAATGTTCTAAACTGAATTTCCTCTACAGCCGACTTCTTACATGACCATGACTACTGCGTGTGTGTCTCTGCTTTGCGGCCAGGATTTGTGTATGGTACAGACAACCTTCCTCGCACAACCAATAGTGTAAAACTGCTGGCTCACCTGTCATGCCTCAAAAGCAGAGCTCAAGCTCCCCAGAGAACCAGCCGCTGAACGCCATAGAGATCAACAGTGACCAGTGAAATGTGTTAGTACATTTGTTATTGCTTTAAATCTGTTTTACGATGAAGATTTTAAAAGACATGGCTAACTTTTGAGCTCTATGCTTGGTCAGCACTCTTATGTCTTGATTCTCAGAGTTATTAAGTCTGTATGGGATGAGAGTTTGCTGTGTGCTCTGCTTTTGAGGAAGCTGTTCTGATGTTTACTGTGGGTCTCATCACCGTTTATCTGCTGTAGCTCTTGACATGTTCTTCTGTGCTTCAGTGTTACAACACTCTTACTCTATTGGTGACTTCCACCCTTAATCACGTTAGTCATTTCTGCCCACACACACACACGCAGCCGGCTCACGTCTGGACTCTCGTGGTGTGTATAATGCACTCTTGAGCTCCTGTTGAAGCAGCTAATGCTAGCAGTGTTGGGCTATGTTTGCTCATGCGCTCTACAGGAAGCTGCAGTGCTGTACTGGCGCAGTGTCATGCCCGCGCGCGGGTGCGTTGGCGTTGTCTGCAGGAGGGAGGTTGGTGGCGCCACTGCTCTCTGTTGTGTGATGGAGGTGATGGCGTGCGCTAACGAACTTCTACTCTCTGCGCCAGACGCTGACGCTCCCAGCTTGCTCAGCGGCTTCCTCTGCTCGACTGTGGGCAGCACAAGAGAATCACATTACCCTTCTTCTCTGGGTTTGTCCTCGAGAGCAGAGCTGTTTCACCCCACAGCCCTAGTTAGGGTTCAGTACGGCAGGGAAACGTGCTGGCTGTAGATTCACTTCCTCAGTCACTCAACCTGATGTCCTTCTACACCATGATCTTCTGCAGAACACAGAGAGAAGTTAAGGAAAGTGCAGATGTTTTTACGGAATCAGCATCATAAAAGCTAAATTACTTGTGTATTGCAGGTCTTCTAGAGATGTCACAGTCATTGCTGCTTTGCGTTCAGATAAACGCTATGCATCGAGATGCCAAAACTGCACCAGTTCTTGAAATCAAATGCGCCGAGTTTCGAATATACTAAAGTACAGTAGTACCTCAAGATATGAAAGGCTCAACTTATGAAAAATCCAAGTTACGAAAGCAAAGACGAATAATTGTATTGCTCTACATACGAAAAGTTTTCAAGATACGAAAGGTTTCTGAAAGTCCGAGATTTGCCCCATAACATTTTTGAAACTCGTGCCGCACGCCGCCATCTTAGTTATAGTAGACTCGCCACCATCCTCCTGCTCTCCCATTGGGTCCTGATGCTAGCCAAGCCATGAGATCCTTCTCTCTAATTGGACAGCATCCCTCCCATCATGCATCTTCTATACGTACGTGCTGGCGTGCTTTAGCTCAGCCACTCCGCACCCGAAACGTTACTTTTTTGTGTGTTTTCGTAAAGTTAAGTGTACGTACGAACGTTATCTGCCGTTTGTCCTCCTCCTCCTCTGCCGCCACTTTCAGAGATAGCCTCACTCGAAAGGTAAGCTTCGACATTTTACGTTATTTCATTGTTTATAGGTCAATTTAGCTTTATGAAATTGAATGGGGTGTTTTTGGAGGGCTTGGAATGGATTAGCCATTTTACATGAAAAATGTTTTCCAAGATGCGAAAAACTCATTATACGAAGGCCGCCTCGGAAAGAATTAATTTCGTATCTCGAGGTACCACTGTATCAAGGTGAGAATAGCTGTGAAATGAAATAATAACAGTGAATAACTACTGAAATTTCAGTCTTTTCCTCACTTAAATTGCATCTGACCTCTTGGAATATCATTTAAAGGGTTTTTACACATGATCTGGTGTCATGCTAAACCCCGGCTCACGGAAACCTTGCTTCACTTCTGCTCATAATTGAGCAGAGCTCAAGCCGGCCCTGGGAGTTCATGAAGCGTTGTTTAACTCCACGCTCCTATACACCGGGTGAACGCCCGCTTTTGCACACCCTGAGCTCCTGAATTGCGAGCGTGAAGCGTTCGTTTAGCTGAGAATGACAAGAACCCGGGATTAAACGTTCTTTTACATGTTTGCCGGTGTCTGTCTGCATTTACAGTGCATGAGAGAGCAGGCTGGAGCAAATCATCTGAACTCTTTGTGTTCTGCAGTAGAGAGTCAGTGACATGAGTTTGGATCGACACCATGATGAGTAAATGACTGAAGCTTCATCCTTTGGGAACAAGAGAATAACAGAGCGCTGCAGGCATTCGTCTTCTGGTCTGTAAATGTATGATGTTTTGATTTTATCAAGATAATTACACAAACTCGAAGAGCGAACCGCAGCACAGTCACATGACCTCAACATCACATTCATGCATTGATCAGACGCTTTTATCCAAAACACATTGACATTCACATCAGTTCTTGCTTTCCCTGGGAATCATTGCCATGAGTAAGAGTAAGAGAAGAGTGTGAGTGTTTCCTGTCCCAGCATCCTCTGTCCTGCGTGTAAAGCCATGATCGCACTGATGTATTCATGCCTTCAAACAAGAAGATATCTGAACTAAAACCCACTGACGCACTGACTGGTTTGCAGGCTTTCGGACTCGTTCCTGCAGCGCTCTGTTACTCTGCCGCTCTTCTCTCAAAGCTGTTCTTGTGCACAGAGTCTCAATCTCACTTGTGCTGAGATGATCCAGCTGCTCTTCAGGAGAATCTGCTCAGGGTTTATCACACTGTTCATCTGGGGGACTTGGGTGATCGATCTGACTGAAGGGTGTTTTGACTCATGTGAGTGTGTAGGGTGGAGGTGTGATTGAATGAGTGTAATCGTGTGTCTCCTCCTGAAGCAGAGCACAGTCAGGACAGTGTTGCTGGGATGTCGGACTCCAGCTCGCTGCAGGACGTGTTCATGGATCCCAGCAGCTCACAGGACAGCAGCCACAAGCGTGTGTTTCCGGAGGAGTCCAGCGCCGCGGGAAAGGAGAAACGGCCCACGGACAACCCAGGTAATGATCCCAGTTCTGCTGAACGCCGAGAGAGCAGAGAGAGATCGTGGTGTGATAGTGATGATGCGGTCATGACGATGAAGTTCACCAGGAAATATGATTAATTGGATTTAAGAACATTTCCCATCAAATTCTCATTGCAGTTAAAACAAATCTAATTATCATTTCTCTAATGTTATGTATAATTATATAATTCTGTTATGTAAATTGCAAAGTGTTTGCATGGTTTTATCTTCCTGATTTTTATTTTTTTATTCAGCAAGGAAATCGTTCATAAGAGTGAAACATTTTTATGTTACAAAAGATTTCTATGAATTCTGTCTTTATGAACTTTCTATTCCTCAAAGAATCCTGAAAAAAAGGTTAATATTTCCATAAAAACTGATAATAATCATGAATGTTTGTTGAGCATCAAATCATCATATGATACTGAAGACTGGAGTAATGATGCTGAAAATACAGCTTTAATCACAGGAATAAATGACACTTTACTATATATTCACATAGAAAACAGCTGTTTTACACTGATATAATATTACACTGTTTTACTGTATTTATCATCTAATAAATTCAGCTTTAATCACAGGAATAAATGACACTTTACTATATATTCACATAGAAAACAGCTGTTTTAAACTGATATAATATTACACTGTTTTACTGTATTTATCATCTAATAAATTCAGCTTTAATCACAGGAATAAATGACACTACTCTATATTCACATAGAAAACAGCTGTTTTACACTGATATAATATTACACTGTTTTACTGTATTTATCATCTAATAAATTCAGCTTTAATCACAGGAATAAATGACACTTTACTATATATTCACATAGAAAACAGCTGTTTTAAACTGATATAATATTACACTGTTTTACTGTATTTATCATCTAATAAATTCAGCTTTAATCGCAGGAATAAATGACACTTTACTCTATATTCACATAGAAAACAGCTGTTTTACACTGATATAATATTACACTGTTTTACTGTATTTATCATCTAATAAATTCAGCTTTAATCACAGGAATAAATGACACTTTACTATATATTCACATAGAAAACAGCTGTTTTACACTGATATAATATTACACTGTTTTACTGTATTTATCATCTAATAAATTCAGCTTTAATCGCAGGAATAAATGACACTTTACTATATATTACACTAGGAAATGTTATATAAATTCTTTTATGCATCATAAGTGTTGCTGCATCATGATGATAATAAGGTAATTAAAAATAATCTTAATTGTCATGAAAATGTCACAATCCCCCAAAACGTAGTCATTTTAAAAATAGTCTTGGATATAATATAACTTCTTAGCATTTTCATTTGATATTGGATTGAAAAATCCAGACATTGTGTGAAATGGCTCTCATCAGGAGGTAAAACACAGCAGATTCTCTTTCCTCTGATGATTTGTTCAATCGTTATGTGTAGCTGGCGGTCACTTCTGGCCTCTTCACGTCCCACAGGCAGCATGGAGGACAAGAACATGGACATCTGCTCTGCCACCCTGTCTCAGGAGTCTTCAGACGCCACCCTATCCATCGCCTCCCCTGAGGCGTGTGTCCCGAAGACTCCCGGCACGGACGCCCCGCCCCACGCTCCGTGCCAGACGCCGCACACACCCCACAGACCGCACTCACAGACCGGCTCGTCCGGCGAGAGCAAGCGCAGACCGGAGCCGCCGCCGCCGCTGGAGGTGATCGAGCTGCCCAAGTGTCTGCCCGCGGGACGGGGCGAGCAGAGGAAAACACTGGTGGACGTGTGTGTGCGCTCTCTGTTCCTGTGTCTCAGCCGCTTCCCACAGCATTACAAGAGCCTGTACCGTCTGGCACACCTGTACGCCTACAGCAACACACACAAGGTGCACACACACACACACACACACACACACACACACACACCTGTACGCCTACAGCAACACACACAAGGTGCGCACACACACACACACACACACCTGTACGCCTACAGCAACACACACAAGGTGCGCACACACACACACACACCTGTACACCTACAGCAACACACACAAGGTGCGCACACACACACACACACACACACACACCTGTACACCTACAGCAACACACACAAGGTGCGCACACACACACACCTGTACACCTACAGCAACACACACAAGGTGCGCACACACACACACCTGTACACCTACAGCAACACACACAAGGTGCGCACACACACACACCTGTACACCTACAGCAACACACACAAGGTGCGCACACACACACCTGCACACCTACAGCAACACACACCTGCACACCTACAGCAACCCACACAAGGTGCGCACACACAAGGTGCGCACACACACACACACCTGCACACCTACAGCAACACACACCTGCACACCTACAGCAACACACACCTGCACACCTACAGCAACACACACAAGGTGCGCACACACACACCTGTACACCTACAGCAACACACACCTGCACACCTACAGCAACACACACCTGCACACCTACAGCAACACACACCTGTACACCTACAGCAACACACACCTGTACACCTACAGCAACACACACCTGTACACCTACAGCAACACACACCTGCACACCTACAGCAACACACACAAGGTGCGCACACACACACCTGTACGCCTACAGCAACACACACAAGGTGCGCACACACACACCTGCACACCTACAGCAACACACACCTGCACACCTACAGCAACACACACCTGCACACCTACAGCAACACACACCTGTACACCTACAGCAACACACACAAGGTGCGCACACACACACCTGTACGCCTACAGCAACACACACAAGGTGCGCACACACACACCTGTACGCCTACAGCAACACACACCTGTACGCCTACAGCAACACACACAAGGTGCACACACACACCGCACAACACACACCTTAACACACACACCTGTACGCCTACAGCAACACACACAAGGTTAACACACACACACCGCACAACACACACCTTAACACACACCTGTACGCCTACAGCAAGACACACAAGGTGCGCACACACACCTCTCAACACACACCTTAACACACACCTGTACGCCTACAGCAACACACACAAAGTGTGCACACACACACCGCACAACACACCTGTACACCACAGCAACACACACAAAGTGCGCACACACACACACACCGCACAACACACCTGTACACCACAGCAACACACACCTGTGATTTTTTTGCCACACAAACACACTGATGCGTTTACATGAAAACAAACTTGCTTGTGGCCTGAGAACTAAATTAGAGACCATTTTATAATATCTTGTTTAAAAATACAATAAAAGCAACCTGTGTGTATATATATATATATATAAAAGGCATTTTTATAATTATCTTAGTAGGAATGAGAAAAACACATACTTTAAAATTAAAATAAGAAAGTCTAAATTTTCTAAATATTAACAGAATGTATAATATTATTTAAATAATACTAAACGAACACTTTTGCCAGTGGTTGAAATCTCCTGTTCTCTGTGGATGTGGGATATCTGTTCTGTCAGTGGAGTCATGTCTTTCACAAGATATGAAGCGCATGAGATTTATGTCAAGCACTTTCTGCACAAGAACTCCTTTATCCGCTCCAGATCCACGTTTATCTGTGATGTTATCCGAGAGGATGATGTCATATTCTGCTGTGTGTGTGTGTGTGTGTGTGTGTGTGTGTGTGTGTGTGGATGGCACTACCCACGGATGGTAGGACTGGGTGTTGGAATCGGTGCCCACTCGCCTCAGAGGCGCAGAAAGAGCAGCAGAGCCAAGTATATCTGGCGCCAGAATGTTGTGTAACGGCACTGACCGCTGAACACACCTCCGCTTGTGTGTGTTGTGTTGATGAAGCCCATGCTACACACACCAGGATCCTGCTGAGCTTCAGCATCAAGTGCTCTGTTGACTTTATCAACACTGAATACAGATATGATTAAAACAGTGTGTAATAGTTGCTCTCTAATGTGAATAGCTGTAACTGAACTGTGTTTTAGCATGAGTGACCAATCACAACAATCCTGTTCATAATCATGGTTTCATAATTACACACTAAAAACATGTTGGGTCGTTTCAACCCATGTTTGGGTCAAATATAGACCAACCCGACCACTGGTTTAGTGTAAGCTGGGTTTGACCATGTGGGGCAGAACATGAGGACGTCCGGCTGACACTAACCAAAGCCTGCTCCTCTTCAGCTTCACATGGGGAATTATTACTGTAAACCAGCAGTAATAATCATAATCATGATTGTGCTGATGTGAGTGTGTGGGAACCATCAAACGCTCTCCGTCTCATGGCCAGTGTGAAATATTAGTGTTTGGTAAAGTTGATCAGTTCTTGCAGCTCTAGCATTAGCGTTAGCATTAGCCAATGGGTTAAAGCTGCACGTTAGAACTAACACTTCAACTGTGTGTAACACATGGTCAAATAGTCCCTCATACGATCATCCCATTTTCTGCTTCCTGAACGTCTCAGTTTCCCGTTTGTACAGAAAAATAGCAAAGGCAATCTTGATTATAAATCCTAAGATGTGTGTGTGTGATATCACTGACTGAAAGACTGAACCTTCAGCTGGCAGAACTCTCTTTTTCTCTCACGCTCACGTCTACAATCACAATGACAAACAAGTTCTTCCATCTAGAATGACAGTTTTGTCATTATTTACTCGCCCTCATGTTGTTGCATCTTCCTTTCTTCCTCTGCATTACTGACACAAAACACACACACGCATCAGATGTTTCATAAAGCTTGTGCGCGGATTCAGACCGACTGAAATGTATTCTCTGAAGATCATGACATCTCAATCACACACACACACACACACACTCTCACACACCTCTGGTTCACTGTGGCTGTGTTCAGGAGTTATTAAAGTGCAGTTATTCAGATGTCGAGGGTCAGGGTTTCCTGCCGTTTCTGCATGAGTGTTTGTGCTCTTCTGATCTGAAGGTGTCTCTTTTGTCATCTCATTCCTTCACTCTGTGTTTATGCAGAGATTCTTCTGCTCTGACATGTAATCACCGTCATGAGCAGAGTTTTCGTGAGCGCCACAGCGCCTTTAATCCCGTCCGGCTGGAAATTTAGCTCTGAGATTGAGTGTGAGTGTGTGTGTGTGCGTGCAGTACAGCAAGAGATGCGTGTGTCTTTTTTTTTCTGTGACCACTGTAAAGCTGCTTTGAAACAATCTACATTGTAAAAAGCGCTATATAAATAAAGGTGACTTGACGTGTGTGTGTTTGTGCCGTAAGGCAAGAGATGCGTGTGCGTGCTGTACAGCAAGAGGTGTGTGTGCGTGCGCTAGTAAAGACTGTGGTGGTGTGTGTTCATTAGCAGTGTGTAGTGGATGTGATGAGCTGATACAGTAATTATGTGGAGTGTGGAGAGTTTGATTAGTCTCTGTGTTTAGCGTCTAACGCTTGCCTGCGGTTACAGTAGTTTGGTGGGTTTCCTGCATTTGATACGGCACATTTCTCTCTGTTTCTGCTGAAGACAGAATGCAAGTATTCCAGATTGTAGATGACCCACTGTGTCAGATTAGATTTACAGTGCTGTAGGCCAAAGGTCAAACCCTGGGTCACGACCCTATAATCAGCCTTTTATATATATATGTGTGTGTGTGACGTATGGCTTTAACGCACACATAAATCTCCGATACAACTAAGACGTTTCATCATTCATATATATACAGTAATACCTTTAGAAACGAGCGTAATCCGGAGTTCGTAACTCTAATTGCTCGTATCTAGAATCATGTTTTCCCATAAGAAATAATAGAAAACAAATGAATCCGTTCCAGATCCGTAACAACGGAAGAAAACATGTTTTTCATTGGTATAGACCAGGGGTGGGCAAACTATTCTCGCAGGCCACATTGGTGTCTTAAAATTGACAAGGATTCAAGAGCAAATGAGTGAATTTATTATAATAGTGCAGAAAACAAGCAAAGTGATAATCCAGAGTTAAAGTCGTGGAACACGGGAGCCGCGAACGAACAAACGCACGGGAGCCGCGGATGAAAGCAGGGAGATGATGCTCGCGACGATGCTGAGCGTTAGGACTTTTTCCACACAAAAATGCGCGTGGGTGAGGATGCTCGTACACCGATTTGACCCTCCATGCTCGATTTGCTCGTATACCAAGTCGCTCGTAAACCGAGGTATTACTGTATATATATATATATAATCTGTGTGTAACAGCACTTCAGATCAAAGCTTCTGCCAAACTCATAAATGCTAAATACATAGTGTTTTCCAGCCGGAGTCGAGGCTAATCGTGAGGCCATGCGGATTACAGTCACACAGGATCTGTTTCCATTGAAATGGCAGAAGTGTTTGGAGCTTCCTGCAGATATGTGTGTGTGTGTGTGTGTGTGATGTGTGCGAATCGCATACGCTGAACTCGCTGAAAACCTTTCTGTTCGTTTCCATTATTTTACAAAAGCACAATGTTTTATTGTCATTGTGAACCTGTTTTAAATGATGGATAAGTCCTATAAAAAATAGCCAGATATTTTAACTTGGTTCTGCTGTTATCAGGAAAAGAATGTGTGCTAATACTACACACACACTCTCACACACACACTCCCACACATACACACACACAACTGCCTTTCCTTGAATCCTGCATGCTGTCGTGAAGCGGTTCTCATGAGTGTGCAAGTGTGTGTGAGAGTGAAGCGTGCAGTGTTCCCTTCCCTTATACACACACACACACACACACACACACACACACACACACACACACACACAAACACAGCTGACTGAATATATCTGTGTGTGTTGCAGAACCTGCAGTGGG
Source organism: Rhodeus uyekii (assembly GCA_037043235.1). NCBI lineage: Eukaryota > Metazoa > Chordata > Actinopteri > Cypriniformes > Acheilognathidae > Rhodeus > Rhodeus uyekii. The sequence continues at coordinate 240,236 of JAWRVZ010000270.1, read as the reverse complement.
CACGGGATGTGTTGCTAGGGAGCAGTGTCCCATGGCAACAGCTGAAGCACATGCCGGCACAAGGCCTTTTCTGCGAGAGGAACAAAACCAATCTGTTCAACGTAAGTCGCACGCAGACCCTCCTGCAGGTCAGAGTTCAGCGCTCCCTCACACACTCAGAAGATATTAGTGCTGCTCAACATCTGCTCATACACACGTGTGTGAGATTTATGCCCTCATGTTCCTCTGATTCAGTGCACTCAAATCCCTCACACACACACACACACACACACACACATCAATCCAGAGAGATTACGACTCCTCACTGAAATGCCTCAAACTGGCTGGATTACAGTCGTGCGGCAGACAGATGGCATCGCTATGCTGTGTGTTCATATGTTGCTGTTTTGCCCAGTGCCCTCTTGGCACGCGGTGCCGTCCCCCCCGGGCGAAGGCCGTGCCTTTGGCTGTGGATGCACTCGCTGGCAGGAAGCAGCCTGTGTGTGTCAGTGTTGGCACACAGCAGTGTAGAAGAGCCTTGCCCACTCAGATGCACCGAGCCTCATGCCCACCTGTCCACAGCTCATGGGTAAATCCTCACACACACGGCAGCATCCGGCGGCTCACAGCGAGAACACTGCCTGCTTTTGTGCTCATTTCAGGAGTTCTGGTGTTGAGACGCGTTTCGGGCGAGGAGTGATCAGAGAACATTGTGATTAGTGTTTCATCTTCAAACCAAACCTGAGTCTCCAGCCGACAGTGTAGATCCGTCTGGGTCAGTTCAGAGCGTTCAGATCCACCAAACACTCTCACTGTCAGCCGCACACGGGCGGAGAAACGCTTCAGACGCAGACTCTCACACAGCCAGTAACGTCGGGAAGTGGATGACCAGACTTTCAAACTCAGCTGGTGCAGAACTGGAACTGGTTTCCCAGTTTTATCCTTCTAACTATGTGCAGATTTAAGTTTAGCAAATAAATTGCAGATAAAACAAAAATTTACATTTCTAATCACTTGTGAATACTATTAATGAAGTCAAAGGACTTAATAGTGATAAAGAAAATGTATCACAAATAGTAATTACATTACTGTGAGAGAAAAGCTACGTTAGTAATAATAATAGTTAATAAAAATATTTGTGAAAAATATCAATATAAGTTTATGAATATAAAGTTGCGATTGCAACTAAAGCTTCAATAGTCACTCGGTTTATTTTCCTGACTCTCTCTTTAAATGTTGATGAATGGATGAAATGCACGGCTTTCTCTCTCTCTGTGCGGAGATGACCTGAAAACAGGATTTATATGAAGAGTCAAACATAAATGATGTTTTGAGAAACATCACAATCACACATGGATTCATAAACTATATTTTTATGACATTCAGAAGGATTTAATATAAAATGCTCCTATGTTTTTCATTCCTTTTTCATTTTTTATGAACTTCACAATTTTCTTTTTTGTTTACATAGAAATGGCAAATTAATTGTTGACTATTTTCATTATTGGTTAGTTTTTGCAAGTGTGAGTAGTTCACTTTTGATGCAAAGAGTGTGAAAGAGAGATTACACAGGAAAAACTGTATACTGTATTTTGTTTTCATGAATCGCACGCCATTTCCTGTTATTGTTCCTGCAGAACAGGAGAGGGAGACACTTTGTGTGTGTGTGTGTGAGTGAGTGTGTCTGAGTGAGTGTGAGAGTGAGTGATAGTGATAGTGTGTCTGAGTGAGTGATAGAGTGTGAGATAGTGATAGAGTGATAGGGGTCAGACTGCTCTAGTTTTTCTTGGCCTCTGGCAATGTTTGTCGGCCCAAGCCTTAAACGCATCACACAAACACAATTCCTCTCTCACATCCACTCTCATTCAGGCATATGTATCCTCTCACTCTCCCACCCTCTTACCCTCACTGTCCCACCCTCCCACTCTCACCCTCTCTCACTCTCCCACACTCTCACCCTCTCTCTCTCACTCTGTCTCCCACTCTCACTTTTTCCACTCTTCCACTTTCTCATTCTCCCTCACTCTCACTCTCCCTCACTCTCACCCTCCCTTTCCCACTCTCACCCTCACTCACTCTCCCACACTCACCCTCACTCACTCTCTCACTCTGTCTCCCACTCTCACTTTTTCACTCTTCCACCTTCTCACCCTCCCACTCTCCCTCACTCACACTCACTCTGTCTCACACTCTCACTTTTTACACTCTTTCACTTTCTCACCCTCCCACTCTTACTCTCCCACTCTCACCCACACTCTCACCCTCACTCACTCTCTCACTCTGTCTCCCACTCACTCTCTCTCACTCTGTCTCCCACTCTCACTTTTTCCACTCTTCCACTTTCTCACTCTCTCACTCTCACACTCTCACTTTTTCCACTCTTCCACTTTCTCACCCTCCCACTCCCACTCTCTCACCCACACTCTCACCCTCACTCACTCTGTCTCCCACTCTCACTTTTTACACTCTTCCACTTTCTCACTCTCTCACTCACTTTTTTACACTCTTCCACTTTCTCACCCTCCCTCTCCCACACTCTCACCCTCACGCATTCTCTCACTATGTCTCCCACTCTCACTTTTTCACTCTTCCACTCTCTCACTCTGTCTCCCACTATCACTTTTTCACTCTTCCACTTTCTCACCCTCCCACTCTCACCCTCACTCACTCTCTCACCATGTCTCACTCTCACTTTTTCCAGTCTTCCACTTTTTCACTCTTCCACTTTCTCACACTCCCACACTCTCACCCTCATTCACTCTCTCACTATGTCTCACTCTCACTTTTTCCACTCTTCCACTTTCTCACCTTCACTCTCTCACTCTCCCACACTCACCCTCACTCACTCTTTCTCACTCTGTCTCCCACTCTCACTTTTTCTCTCTTCCACTTTCTCACACTCCCACACTCTCACCCTCATTCACTCTCTCACTCTGTCTCCCACTCTCACTTTTTCCACTCTCCCACTCTCACCCTCTCTCACTCTGTCTCCCACTCTCACTTTTTCACTCTTCCACTTTCTCACCCTCCCACTCCCACACTCTCACCCGCTCTCACTTTTTCACTATTCCATTTTCGCACCCTCCAACTCCCACACTCTCACCCTCACTCACTCTCTCACTCTGTCTCCCACTCTCACTTTTCCACTCTTCCACTTTTTCACCCTCCCACTTCCACTCTCCCACTCTCACCCTCACTCAATTTGTCTCCCAATCTCACTTTTTTACTCTTCCACTTTCTCACCTTCCCACTCCCACTCTCACTTTGTCTCCCACTCTCACTTTTTCACTCTTCCACTTTCTCACCCTCACTCACTCTCTCACTTTGTCTCCCACTCTCACTTTTTCACTCTTCCACTTTCTCACCCTCCCACTCTCACCCTCACTCACTCTCTCACTTTGTCTCCCACTCTCACTTTTTCACTCTTCCACTTTCACACCCAAACTCACTCTCTCACTTTGTCTCCCACTCTCACTTTTTCACTCTTCCACTTTCTCACCCTCCCACTCTCACTCTCACCCTCTCTCACTCTGTCTCCCACTCTCACTTTTTCACTCTTCCACTTTCTCACCCTCCAACTCCCACACTCTCACCCTCACTCACTCACTCTCTCTCTCTCTCTCTCTCTCTCTCTCTCTCTCTCTCTCTCTCTCTCACACACTCTTCAGTCATCAGCACACCTGTAATCATTGACCACAGAAATATTCGGTTTTGTGTTTTTTTGGCATTGAAAGAAAACTGAAGAGGATTTAATTTTTTTGCCTTGTGTACAATAACTGCAAAATATTTTATTTTAACAATGTTTCACACAGGCATAGATGGATATACTCACGCAGATATATATGTATATATTTATATATGCATATATATATGTGTTTATCTATTATTTTATAATATATATACTGTTTTGTTTTTGTTTTGCAGTTGCTGTACAAGAAAAACAAACACTCCTGTCCAGTTTTCTATGGATGCCTGAACAGTTCATTCATCATCACGCCTGTAATTGTCAATATTTGGACTTTTTTATTATTATTATATTTTATAATTTCATCATTTTAAGTTGTTTTGTTCAATTTGTCTATATTTAATTGTAGTTTGTGAGTGAACTAACCAGTTTTGCTGAAATGTCTGATTTCTCTCTGTTCAGCTGATAGTAATTGGGAGTTTAGTGGAGTCGAGCTGTTAGCGTGAGCGTTGCTCTGCCGCTTTTGCGTTCCGGCACGTCTGCGGAAACGAGTGTGTGAACGCTGCGCTCAACACCTGTGCTGCACATGTAGAGATACGGTCAGCAGCATTTGCATCTCCACTTTCCTGTTCGCTTCAGGGGGTTGGAAATGCCAGATGTGTGAGTGTGTGTGTGTGAGAGAGAGAGAGAGAGAGAGAGAGAGTGTGTGTGTGTATGTGAGTGTTTGTGTATGTGAGATTGTGTGTGAGTGTCAGTGTAAAAGCACAAACATTTGCAGAGACAGAAGGGGTGGATGGCAGAGGTTGTCTCTGTAACACACACACACTTCACCTCTCTTGTTTCTTCTCTTCTCTCAGTCTCTCTCTCCTTTATCTCATGTTCTTCTCCTCTCCTCCTCCTCCTCCTCCTCCTCTTCCTTCTCTTGTTTGTTTTCTTGAGTTTTCTCATCCTTTTCCCTTCCCTTCTCGTCTTAGTCTTACTGTCTCATCTCTGTTCATTTCTCTCCTCGTTTCTTAACGTTTCCCCTATTCTTGTCTCTTCTGACCTTCCGTCTTAATTTCTTCTCTTTTATTCTTGTTTTAAACTCATCTCTTATCTTAGTCTCCTCTTTACTGCATCTACTCTTCTCGTTTCTCCTCTGTTCTTTTCTTGTCTCATCTGTGCTTTTATTTTGGTTTCTTCTGTTCTCACCTCTATCTTTCTCTTCTTGTCTGTGTTTTTACCCGTTCTGGTCTTGCCTCAGCTTGTTTCCCTCTCCTCATATCAGTGTGTTTGTGTTCATACGCACCCTTTCCCTCTGACCCACACTAACTTCCTGTTGCATGTTTTATGTCTGCTGTCGTTCACCTCTGTGTGTGTGTGTGTGTGTGTGTGTGTGGGTGTGCACTGCTGGGCTGAGAAACAGAGCCTTTCTCTGATTGGCTGGCTGCGTTGTGAAGGGCTGTCTTTCCACCCTCAGAGAAGGAGAGAGGGAGGGAGGGGGAGAGAGAGAGAGAAAGAGAGAGGGAGGGAGGTAGAGCACGAGCGAGTGCACTGAGAGAGAGAGAGAGAGAGAAAGCGAGAGGGAGGGAGGGAGCGAGGGAGGGAGAGCACGAGCGAGCGCACCAGGGTCAGAGCAGAGAAAGAGAAGCGTGGGCGTTTTGTTTTGCGATGGCAGGGCTGGAAAGAGAGGAGAGCGAGCGCTAGTCTGTTTGAGGCACACTCGTTCAGCCATCTCTCCTTCTCTCCTCTCCTCCCTCTGCACGCGTCCTGCCCGCTCTCTCCAGCCTGGACTACAGCTTGCCTTCTCTCGCTGGAACATTAAAAAATCAGAACATCCCATTTACTCACACGCTTCATACAGGCAGAGCGTGGAGTAGCTCTCCTCGGTGATGGTGAGTTTCTTCCTTCTGTTTTCCCGGTTCGCTTTCCTTTTCCCTCTGTTTTTGCTCGTGGAAGTGAATGTGGAAAGGAAAAGTGTCGGCTTGCTGGTGTTTGTGGTTTGTGGAAAGAGTTGTTTGAAGGGAGGGAGAGTTCAGGGAGTAGAGCAGTGTTTTGACTGTCACGCATGACGCAGATGATGTTAGCTGGAGCCGGAGTCCTGCGTTTCCTCAATGCCAGCAGCAGTAATGACCAGAAATGGAGTGATGAAGTGCTCTAGGTGAGTCAGAAGACTGGGAACCTCCTCTCTCCAGCTTTTCTTCTGAAGCTCGTGGTTGTGGAGTGCAGATGCGTGACACTTTTAGGAGTGCTGTAGGGTGAGTCCCTGAGCCAAAAGTTACACAAAGCTTCTGATGTTCACATTTCGCTCTGTTAGGCAAGCGTGTTGTTCAAGCGTCTGTAGGTTTGCTCTATCTGGCCGTCTGTAGGTTTGCTGGCCATCTTGTAGGTTTGCTCCGGCTGGCCGTCTTGTAGGTTTGCTCTGGCTGGCAGGGTGTCCACGGGGTAGTAAAAGGTAATAAATTAAATTAGCTAAAATTAAGGCCGTTTTCGCGTGTTTGCTGCCGCTGAGCTCGCGATGCACTCGCTCAGTGTTTGCCATATATCACAGCTATTCAGTGCTTTCAACCACATACTTTTATTTTCAGACATTTAAACACTCATAAGTACCGTTTTTTAAATATCAGACACACATTGCAATGGTAACTATAAAGTTCACTCTATTCTTCTCCCACTTCACCGCACACTTACAGAAGAAGTGCTGAATTGTCGTGTTACAAATCCGCCAGATCAGATTCTCCAATCTGCGACACAAACTATCAGCGAACATGATCAATATAAAGGTTTTTAAACAATAAAAACACATTCACTTTCACATATTTGAGAAAAGGAATATCAGACAGTTGATGACAGCCAACAAGTTGGTGAATATTTTAAATAAGAAAAACTAAATGCATGCTATACGTTTTTGTGGCTGCGGTGCGTCATGTGTCGTCTTCTGTCACCTGTCCTGTTTTCGCCATGGAAACAACAAGAGGAAACCTAAACATTTCACGCTGTGGATCAGCAAAAATATTATAAACTAACGTGCGAAAGGGTCACTAACTTAACTTAAAACGTTTGAAAAGAATCTAAGCAGAAAACTGGCGAATAATAATCTCACTGGAGCGAAGTGAAACAATATTAATCACAGACACGAGATGTTAGGAGAGACGAGTTGAAACAATGTTATTTACCCGTTTATTGAACTCAGTGTGTCTGGTATCACCATGGAAACACACACACACACACACACACACGGCTACATAAAGCAGCAGTTTTGAGACTCCTGAAGGAAAGCATGTCGAGTAATACTGACCTTCAGCAACATTCATTATTATTTAACTTGATTTATAAATTCAATATTTTAAATGCATTTAAATGTATTTTTGACTGTCTTCTGAGGCTTTCTTACTTTTAGACTAGTTGTTTAATCGGTTACAAAAATTTAGTTTAAACGACTAAAAAAATAGTCGAAACACACATCCTTAGTGTTTAGACCTAGCAACTAAACACCACTCTGTCAATTCGATCGATGACTTTGGAGAGCTGTTTAGAAATGTTTCCAGACTCTGACAGCGAAATCCTTCGCTTTAGGCAAGGATAAGTCTGCTTGCATGATCAAATTTGGTATTCTACGAAGAAAACTGGTGGAGACCGTAAACAAAGCAGGGCTGTTCATCCTAATGTTCAACAAGTAACTCAACCAATCCTAAACCCCCCCCCCAAAAAAAACACATTCATATTGGTTTTTTGGAGGATGGTTGTGTCGGTCAAGATAGTTGCAGTCATGCTGGTATTAAACAATAATTTGAAGGTAGTAAAAGGTATTAGATTCACCGTAAGAAGTTCTGTATAAACCCTGCTGGTGTTTGAGGGGTTCAGCAGCAGGACTGGGGAAGCCCCGTGTGTGCGGCGCTCAGTTCACTCTTTCTGCTGTCAGTATAATGACGGCATTAGCAGCAGCTGCAGGCCTGAAGCAGACGCTCTTCTGCTGCTGCTCTTCTTCTGTATCAACAATCTCACGATGTTTTCTTCTCATGATAATGGGAATATGCTAATCAGAAGCAGATGCTGCTATGAGTTTTGATTGCTGTGGAAACATAATTTTTATTGTTTTACAAACTCATATGAACATGGCTACGGTTGTATTTGCGTTCCCAGACCTGTGGGAATTCCCAGAGAAAAGAGCTGGACTTTCCTGTCCTGAACTCATGCCTCTCATTTATCTCTTCCTGTAAACAATCATCTACAAAACACACCTTGACATGAATAATGTTTTAATTATAACTGATAAACCTAAATTCAAAGAAAGGATTGACAGGAAGAAAAGAAAGAGGACAGTATAAGTTTGCGTCTGCTGTCTGAGATCTGCTCTAACATCACAGGCGTAATCAACATTAACTATAACTAACATTATCTGGACATTATATCATGGTGCTACTAATGCAAATCCACAGTTGTGAGGAAAACCCATCTCTATTAAACATGCAAATCAGAAGCGCAGTTACTCCAGTGAAGGAGGGTGTGTGTGTGTGTGTGTGTGTGTGTGTGCGCGTGCGCGTGCGTGCGTGCGTGCGAGAGAGTTTGTACGAGTGTGTGTGTGTGTGTGTGTGTGTGTGTGTGTGTGTGTGTGCGTGAGTGTATGTGTGTGTGTGTGAGAGATCTGGCCGTAAAGCTGTGTTATTTGGACTGGCACAGTGGTTTGAGGGTCTGATGCCAAAGTCTAATAGCATTCCATCCTGCCATCCATCTGGACTCCTCTTTCCCAGATCCATCCGTCAGAACACGCCTCCCTCCCTCTCTCTCTCTCTCTCTCTCTCTCTCTCTCTCTCCCTTCTCTCTCACGCATCCATCCATGCATTGCATCCTGCTGGAGGGGCTTTGGGTAATCCCTGCAGCGAAAGCCCTCTCTCTCTCTCACTCACTCACACTTTCTCTCTCTTTCTCTTATACACACACACACACACACACACACTCACTCTCTCAACATACAGACACACACTCGCTCTCTCTCTCTCTCTCTCTGACCATTGTTTGACGTTTGAAGCGCTGAGGCTGGCCTGTGATATACTGGTCATTGTGTATTTTAATCCTGAGGTGATTTCATGAGTCTAGTCTGTCAGTTTTAGAGTATGAGTGTGTTAGCGTCTGATTATGAGAGTTTTGGTAAGTCTGATTCATAATTTTCTCGCCCTGTTGATCCAAACCTGCATGAGTTTCTTGTGTTTCTGGATCAGAGACGATGACGGAACAGATTAGAACATTAAATGATAAAATACTGCAGAAATCAATATATCCATCAAATTATTGCTTCCTGGCATTCTTCAAAATATCTTCTTCTGTTCAGCAGAAGACAGAAACTGCTGCAGGTTTTGATGCTCTTGACTGTGAGGAACAGGATGATAGTGCCATACTCTCAGAAACATTTGTGGAGTTTCCCTGCTGACGGATATTAAAGTTATCGCTATAGTATCGCTATAAATGAAACTTCTTCCTTGTTTAGTAATATATTACGGAAGCCCTTAAAGGTCATGCATTAATATTTGTGTGTGTGTGAGATCTCGACATGAAAAAAGTCGTTTTTGTGTGATGGCAACTTAATTTTCACGTGATCTCGACATAAGCTGCCGATGTCTTGTGTAATTTGATAAAGCCAACGATGAAATTGGTTTGATATTGGACTAAAAGTATAATTCAAAGCTGTTTAAGCAGAAATCCTACACAGAAGAAACGGTACAGATCTACAGCTGAACCGGATCTTTCTTTCCATTTAAAGGGATGAAAACCGAGAGAAAAACATTATCAGGCAACCTTTATATCGCAGTTTAGAAATCGCCGTTTTGTTTGCTCTTATTTGTTCTCCACATCATTTAATGTTGAATAAAAGATTGAATGTTATAATCACAAGTCGTAAAAGCCCCATAATGCACAGCTTCTTAAGAGTATTCCATTTAAATATGAATTAACTATACTGTATTTTATTATTAAACACTTTGAATATACATTGACTAAAATGGCTTTTTTTATTGCAAATCCTCTTATTAACTGTTTAAATATTGAGATTTTGTCAGAAAGATGGAGATGCAGAATAACAGTAGTTATGGTGTGAGTGCATTCAGAGGCAGAGCGTTTCCACAACCTCCTTTACAAAACATCAACTTTAAGAGTTTCTTCAAATTCCTTCTTCAGTCTTTCTTCTTCCCTTCTTCTCAGGCTGATCATGATATCTGTCCTTCTGCTCTGGATTTCCATCATGCTGATTATCATTTCCTTCTCTCCTCATGTGTTGTTCCTCCTGGGATCCAACTCGTCTGGTTTCACGTGTGTTCTGCAGTCAAATATGAAGTAAATCAGCTGGTAGAAAGTGTGATACTGCAGGAGAAAAGCTCTGATGGGGATTTAATCTTGAAGCATGAGCGCTGCTTACAGTCTGTGATGTTGCGTATGTTTTTGACAAACAAAGCGTGAAGTTCTTCTTTCTCTGTGTTTTCATTCTCTGCATGTTGTCAGTCACAGTGGTTGAGTTACACCGGTGTCGTCTGGAAGGAAAGAGTGGTTATAGGGTCAGTCATGCGATGAGCGGGACAGAAGGGCGTTTCATCCGCACACACTCATGAGTGTGTGTGCTGGTGTGGAAAGATGCCATTACATTTACATTAAAAGCAGAAGTTGTGTTTGTGAACGGCACACAAGCGCACTGCTCGTTTGTGAATCAATACCTGAAGTAATGAAACCCTGTTGTGAAGACTTACCAAAAACACTGGCTTTATTCAATCAACTTCTTGTTTTATTATGCATACATTTAAAGTCCTTTATTTTTTTAATAGTATAACCAGTAATATGGTGGAATTATTTAATAGTATGTCACAATATTAGCTCTTTTAGTTGGTTTCTCATGCAGTGCAGTCTTGCTGAACATCAGAGAGCATCTGTATTGCTGTTGAGTGATGGTGTGTGAAGATCTTCTGCTGTGTGATGCGTTTGATTCGAGGTGTTGTCGCTCACTTCCTGCCTCACGAGATCCACTCAGCTCTGCCACTGCTGTTTCTGCTTACAGACGTCAACTGGGTTTCAGGATGACTGTGATCTCATGAACTGATCGTGATCTGCTGACGCCTAGATGTTCCTCAAGCTGTTGCTGCGCTGTGACACTCAGCAGTTGATCTGAGAGACAAGCGTCTCTGCAGATGTGTGCGCAGATGTGTGCTGAGATGCATCGAGCGTCAGAACGAGAAGCCAAGCGTTCGTTAGTTCATCTCTGTCCATGAGCTGTTTGGTCTGCTGCTTCCAGCCGGGGGCAGTTGATGAACAGATGAGCAGCTGGAGATGAAGCAGAGGCTGAGAGGGATGGATGGATGGAGAGAGAGAGAGAGATTTGTCATCAGTGGGCAGATCTTCTTCATGGCCGGAGACCAGCACATCCAGAGCCGAGAGCAGATGGCCTCACAACAGCTCCTCTCCGTTTCTCCCTCATCCCTGCTCCCCCTCTCTCTCTCCTCCATGAGCTGGACCTGTCCCCCTCTCGTTCACCCGCGCGTCCCCCTCTCGTTCACCCGCGCCGGGTCTGAAGCCTCCGCTCTCGCTCAGACCATCTCCTCTTCTCTGCTGACCTCTCCTCTCTTCCTCCTCTCTTCCTCAGGGCATCTGGCGGATCCCGGTGGATGAGATCGATCGGCCCGGTAGTTTTGCGTCTCATATGAACAGATCCATCGTGCTGCTGCTGGATGTTCTGTCTCAGCTGAGAGATCACCACACGCTGCTGAAGATCTCGCTCATGCTGCAGAGGACGCCGGACCAGGGAAAGTAAGAGTCTCTCCGTCTTCTCCTCCTTTAGTTCAGCAGTGCTCCTTTATTCAGGGGAAGGAGCTGCGCGGGACAAATGCAGATGTCTGTGAAATTGAGTTTCTGAGTGAAAATTGTTTCTTTCTCCAAGCACATCCTACAGCGTTATTTTAACATTGATGATCTCGTCTGAAGTTACTGCTTATTCTAATGAGAGTATGAAGTATTACAGGAAAAGGGAATTCGATATAAGCCTTTCATTATAGTTCACCATTTTGTTACTTTTCTCTTTTTCTATAAAAATAAATCAATTCTGTAATAAAGCAGCAGTTCTTTGATACAAAAATAATAACTTTTCCAAACGTTATACTAGTAAATAAAATGAAAATGAATAAACAAGAACAAATGCAATAGAAAACAAAATAATAAATATATGAAGGTTTTTTAGGTACAGTAATCAAAACATTTTTCCGAAGAAATACTAATTAAATATTCAAATGTAAAAATAAAACTGTATGTTCTTCACTGTAAATGATAAATAATGAAGATTCAAAAGTGATTCAGTCAAAAGCAGGTAGTGATTTCAGGGTTTTTTGATGAACATTGATGAAAATTAAAGCGTTTATTTGGCTTAATACTGTGATTAATGCCGCTCTACGTGTTCATAACTTTAAGCAGAACTCGCACGTTTAACACACGTGACGCTCTTGAACATCATTTGAAGTGAGTAGAAGACAGATTTACCATTTATGTGTGAATTTATTTTCTTCCGCAAAGTCGTTCTCATCTCTTTGATTTATGAAGAACAAAGCTTTTTATGCAAAGGCATTTCATCTTTAGCAACACTTTAGTTTGGTTATTAGGATAATGTCTGTTTATTATTACTCATAAAGCACATATTTATTGGCTTATTCTGCATGCGCATGTTCTGCGTCCCTTAACAACATCTAAACGTAACGACTACCTCATTAATTATTGATCAGCAGTGTTTAGAGTGAGGCAGAAGTCACGGTTAATGGTGAGAACTGGGCCGTAAACTACAGTGATCGTGTGTGTGTGTGTGTGTATATTACAGGAAGTACTTGCGAGATGTGGACAGACAAGTCTTGGCCAAGCGAGCGTTTTTCTTCACTGTGAAAGTGCTGGAAGACAATCTGGATAAACTCACAGGGGTAAGACGACGCCCGGCCCGTGTTTCTGAGAGCACAGGAGCGCTGCAGGAGCTCTGCAGTGGTGTGTTATCGTGTGTTTCCAGTGTCTGGGATCGAGACTCAAGCCTGTGTGTGTGTGTGTGTGTGTGTGTGTGTGTGTGTGTGTGTGTGTGTGTGT
>JAWRVZ010000270.1:0-220000 GCA_037043235.1 Rhodeus uyekii | reverse complement strand
CTTTACAGGAAAAACAATATAAACAAAGTTTGTTTGGCTGAACAGAAGCCCCAAAAGAGCAGGCGAATCAATACAATTGATGAATTTTAAGTGTTAAGTTTCCCCAACTGAGCAAGCCATAGGCGACAGCGGCAAGGAACCAAAACTCCGGCAGGTGACGTAATGAATGAAGAACAGAATGGAGAAAAAACCTTGGGAGAAACCAGGCTCAGTCGGGGGACCAGTTCTCCTCTGGCCAACAGCCAAACAGTGCATGATTATTATACAACAATTCAAGTCCAATATGAAGTCCAATTTGGTCCGGTTAGAGATGGGCTCATGATCGTCACAGGGGAGGGTCCAGTAGAGTCACGGTCTCAGCAGACACTTCAGGGCAGTGCTGTGCTCGTGTCCAGGTCCTTCATCTGATCTGGATACGGCCCGGATCCAGCTGACCACGGTAACCTCGGAATAAACAGAGACCAATATCAGCGTAGATGCCATTCTTCTTCTGATGTATCGAGTACATCAGGTGTTATGGGAATGTTCCTGTTGTTCCTGAATGGGATAACTTATTTTAGTTGGCAAAAGTCTGGTTAATATTTAATGATTACATATTAAAACATGTATATAAACAAACTTTTGAAAGTAAGACTGTATGTCAGCGTTTCATCAAGGCTGCATTTATTTGATCAAAAATACAATTATATAGTAATATATCAGCACATGGTCTTCAGAAATCATTGTATGATAATTTGCTGCTCAAGAAACGTTTTTATCAGTGTTAAAAACAGCTTTGTAATTTTTATGGCATTTATTTAAAATACAAATGTTTTTAACAATACAAATGTTTTTAACAATACAAAAGTCTTACTGTAACTTGATCAATTTGATGTGTCCTTGCTGAATAAAAGTATTAATTTCTTTAAACATATAAATCTTACCTACCCTAAAGTTTTTAATATTAGTGATTTAATGTGGTTATGTATTTATTTAGTGGTTATGGTTCCAAAGTTGTTATACTATATACAGTAATACCTCGAGATACGAGCGTCTCTACATACCAGTATTCCGAGATACGAGCAAACCTTCGGCAGATTTGTGCTTCTAGATACGAGTAAATATTCGAGATACGAGCACGTGTACTGACGCAGATGCCGACTCACTTTCACTTCAGTGTTCACTGACTTGTACGCATCGCCTGCTTTTTGCCCGTTTTCTCTCTATTTTGTGCATTATTCTTCATAATAGTGATGAGCTCTAAGAAAGTGAGTGGTAAGGATGGTAGTGAGAAGAAGAAACGCACATTGACCATGGAAATGAAGCATGAAATTGAGTGATCTAGCACACACTTATTCGCAGTACATCTGTACCATCCTAAAGCAGAAGGATGTTATCAAGAATCTAAATCCTTCCAAGGGCATGACGATTATATCGAAGTTATGTTTGAATATAAATGATGAGATGGAGAGGCTTCTGTTGTTGTGGATAAAGGAGAAGCAGATCTCACTCGATAGACATTTCGTTAAAAACTCTGCGCCAAGTGAAAATGAGGGTAGTCAGGCAAAAAAAGGTAAGAAAAGTGATCGAAAGTAAAGAATACCAATAAAAAAAAATTAAAACAATAATATTAAATAGAAATTTAAAAAAACACGTAAGCCAAGTTATGTTAATTTAAGTTATGTAGTATTCGTGTAATGAACGTGTCTCCACCCCCTCCTTCCCTTCTCCACATCTGCTGCTACTGTCCTTGAAAACGTATAATTAAAACTACATTTTATTTGATGTCTCAAATGTATCACACTGTCTGCATGTACTATAATTGTGTGTGTGTGTGTGTGTGTGTGTGTGTGTGTGTGTGTGTGTGTGTGTGTGTGTGTGTGTGTGTGTGTGTGTGTTTTATACCAATAGAAAACATGTTTTCTTCCATTGTTACGGATCTGGAACGGATTGATTTGTTTTCTATTATTTCTTAAGGGAAAACATGATTCTAGATACAAGCAATTCGAGTTACGAGCTCTGCCCTGGAACGGATTATGCTCGTATCTCGAGGCTCCTAAAGGATTATTAGGAACACCTGTTCAATTTCTCATTAATGCACTTATCTAATCGACCAATCACATGGCAGCTGCTTCAATGCATTTAGGGGTTGGTCCTGGTCAAGACAATCTCCTGAACTCCAAACTGAATGTCAGAATGGGAAAGAATGGCGATTTAAGCAGTTTTGAGCGTGGCATGGTTGTTGGTGCCAGACGGGCCGGTCTGAGTATTTCACAATCTGCTCAGTTACTGGGATTTTCACTCACAACCATTTCTAGGGTTTACAAAGAATGGTGTGAAAAGGGAAAAGCATCCCGTATCCGGCAGTCCTGTGGGAGAAAATGCCTTGTTGATGCTAGAGGTCAGAGGTCAGAGGCCGACTGAGTCAAGCTGATAGAAGAGCAACTTTGACTGAAATAACCACTCGTTACATGAGGTTTGCAGCAAAGCATTTGTGAAGCCACAACACACAACCTTGAGGCGGATGGGCTACAACAGCAGAAGACCCCACCGGGTGCCACTCATCTCCACTACAAATAGGAAAAAGAGGCACAATTTGCACAAGCTCACCAAAATTGGACAGTTGAAGACTGGAAAAATGTTGCCTGGTCTGATGAGTCTGGATTTCTGTTGAGACATTCAGATGGTAGAGTCAGAATTTGGTGTAAATAGAATGAGAACATGGATCCATCATGCCTGGTTACCACTGTGCAGGCTGGTGGTGGTGGTGTAATGGTGTGGGGGATGTTTTCTCGGCACACTTTAGGCCCCTTAGTGCCAATTGGGCATCGTTTAAATGCCACGGCCTACCTGAGCATTGTTTCTGACCATGTCCATCCCTTTATGACCACCATGTACCCATCCTCTGATGCTGCTTCCAGCAGGATAATACACCATGCCACAAAGCTCGAATCGTCACCAGATCTCAACCCAATAGAGCATATTTGGGATGTGGTGGAACGGGAGCTTCGTGCCCTGGATGTGCATCCCACAAATCTACATCAACTGCAAGATGCTCCTATCAATATGGCCAACATTTCTAAATGCTTTCAGCAACTTGTTGAATCAATGCCACGTAGATTTAAGCAGTTCTGAAGGCGAAAGGGGGTCAAACACAGTATTAGTGTGTGTTCATAATAATCCTTTAGGTGAGTGTATATGTATCTTTTATTATAACAAAGGTCTTTTAGATTGAGTATGAGATGCATGATAATTACACTACTGTCATACACCAGTCAGAAAACAGATCACTTGTAGTTGGGTTTGTTTAGTCCTGGTCCGCTTGGGTTTCACATTGGCATTTGAACACAGCAGCTGAAGCACAGGGATGTGTTGGTTGTGTTTTATCACTTGTATTATGGACAGAACTCACCGCACATCCAGAGCAGCGCTGTGTTCTGGTTGTTTGTTTCTCACAGAGCGGAGCGAGACTCATCTTTCACTAGCTCTCTGTGCGCAGGTTTAGCTTTGATGTTCACGCTTATTCAGAGCAATCGCACCCGGTTCATTTTAATCCAGCCAAACACACCAACTGTGAACACAACTCAAGAATCACAAACCTACATATCAGTTTAGCTAATCAGACTGAAGTTATTGGTGGGAATCATGAACTGAATCAGTGTAAGAGGTTATTTCTGAGACGTTAAGCTCGTGAAGAGTGTGTGAGATTGAACTCTTGACGGTCTGAGGCGGTTTGGTTATTCAGCAGGTTTCCTTGTTTTTGTTGTTTACCTCAGAAAACACAGCGCTGAAGCAAGCAGACAAACAGGAAGTGTGTGTGTCGGTGGAAGCGTGGGTTCAGAGAGAGAGAGAGAGAGACAGCTCATCTCTCTCAGCTCTTCTGTGTATCTTATATACTTGGAGCACTAAACCTGCTCAACGCACACACTCATCCATCAGTCGTCATCCACCTGTTTTCAAGGGTTTCTCTGTCCAGTTCAGGCTCTTTCTTCACTGATTGCTCATTAACTCATTAGTCACGAGTCTGACTTGCATTGCGTTTATTACGGGGATTTTCCCTGCAGCTCTCGATTGTCGTCAGTCTCTCGCTCTCATGTCGTTACAAACTCGTATGACTTTCTCTTTGTCTGGAACACGGAATGAGATGTTTGTCACAATGATCTGTGGAAGTGAATGCAGCTCCAGAACTGAGGAACAGCAGCGTAACCGTAATCTGCACCATATCCATCGTGTTCTGAACTCATTTCTTTGCCACAAAACTCAATGTCATTCTCATTCGACTGCACTAACCTTCAAAACATCATCAAAAATGAATTAATATTACAAAAATATACTGATTCGTGATATTGAAATATTACAATTTTATTTTTTCTACTTGAATATATTCTAGAATTGTTTTAGAAAGTAATCTGCGATTGTATTTTCAGCATCATTACTCTTCAGTGTCACATGATCTTCACTAATCAGTATAATATGATGATTAAATCATTAATGATTATCAATGTTGAAAACCGCTTCATCGGTGATGAGTCTTGTATGCACCAGTGTCGTGGGCCAGTGCGACCTCTGACACAACGTGCTCCCGCTGGCCAGGGAAAGGTCAAACAGTGACCGTCAGCGGTCCGTCCAGCATTCATCACGCCAGCCAGATGTTCACGCAGCAGACACACATTACGCCTCTGTAATTCCTCAGTCGCTGTAATTTTTGAAACTCCTTTTGCATGTTTGGAGTTCAGGATCTTCCTGTCAGAGAGTTCAGGCTACAGGAGAAGCTGCTGCTGTGTTGAGCAGGTCTGATGGGTTTGAGTCGCCGTAGGGCTGTGAATGTGGGAGTGTTTGTCCTGTGCATGGGGATGGAAAACCCTAGTATATGACGAGAAGAACTCCATGGAAATGATTATTTGTGTATTATTATTATTATTACTGTTACAATTATTATTATTATTATTATTACTGTTATTGCTATTATTATTATTATTATTATTGCTATTATTATTACTACTACTGTTATTGTTATTGCTATTATTATTATTGTTATTATTATTATTATTATCATTACTGTTATTATTGTTGTATAGTTCAGTGGTTCTCAACCAGGTGAATCAAAATTACTCAAAATGATTTAAGGCAAAACAAGCATTAAAATAAGTCAAAACAATTGAAAATTAAGAAATGTCTTATTTTAATTCATGCCCTTTTCTTAAAGAAGCCTGATTTTCATCTGGAAAACCTGGTTATATATGGTGTCTAATTTTAAATCTATTATTTCTAGACCTAATTAATGATGTAAATTGATAACATTTTATTACTCCTTGGACATTTTATAATGAATTTATGTTTTTTTTTTTAGTTATGCCAAGCTCTTAAATTATGCATCAGTTTGAGATTGTGTGTAAAATCCTCCATCCTCATCCAGTCAGAGCAGGAAGAGTCCGGAGGCGTTTAGATGTGTTTGTGAAGTAAACTCTGGACCGATGTCTCAGACTGACAAACGTGAGATCCTCTGCTCCTGCTGAACTGGGGAACCAGCTCTCTGTTCTGTTTGTCCTCGGCTGATCACATGCCTGCTGTTGCGACAGACCATAATATCATAACAGCCTCATAGAAAATGTGCAAAAAAACATGTAGAATAGCTGAAATAGCCAAGCCATGGCAACATCACTCAGATCAGTCTCAGTATAGTGTGGCGTCGCTTCAACTCTTCCTCTGAATCCTCCGTTCACTGCGGGAACAATAACTGTTGCTGTGGAAGGGCTTTGGATAAATAAATATTTTAAGGGTAGTTTACTTTATGTTGGGCTGTGTGTTTATAAGATTATATAATCACTGTGTCAGATGATCAGCTGTTTGCAAACAGTCTGTTTACTTGCAGTTCTGAGATTCAGCCTCTTATGCAAATTGCGGCTCACATTTCTGACACCATGCCTCACATCACTGCTGTTTAATTTGCTGTGTACGGTATGTTAGAGGAGAGCCATGTTTAAGCACATGGCCGAACACATGCGTGTAATGTTATAGCACGCGGTTGTCATGGTTACTGGATTGTGCCAGCGCATAACTTTACACATGTGTGACTGAAGCCCTCCGTTTCAGGACTAGCCTCTGCTTTGCTGTGGCCACTCGGCCCTCTAGTGGTCAGTGTGCAGATTGAGGACAGGTGTCCTTTGCTTTGAGCCAAGAAACTAACAACTTCTTACCATAGCAACACGCTAAAACCAGTGAAACCTCTTAGCAACGCCCTGGCAACCACCTGTACCACCCTATCCTGCTGGGAATGAAAAACAGTCGCATGTTCACAGAGGATGTAAGATGTTTTGCTGCAGGACGTTGAATCAGTAGTTGACCTGTACAAAACATATCCCATAGATGCACTGGAGGGAGTTTCATGAGTTCATAGAAACTTGTCGTCTTTTGTCCTGGTTTAAATGCAAAACTCAAGTTCTATCTTTTATCCTGTGGTTTCCTTCCTACTGGAAGCTTTTATTGAGCATTAGTGATCAAAACCTAAGCAACGTGATCTGCACGAGTGCATCTCGAGAGAGACGGAGCCGTTAGACGCTTCAGTGGGACGTTTGAGCCGCTGTTGGCTACGGTTTGGCTGTGTTGCTATGGCAACAGCTGTTGGTGTATTGTGTTTATGTAGCCGTGAGCACGTACATGAGTGCTTCGCTCCAGACACACACACAAAAAGGACCCAGAGCTTTTTAGTTTGTTTGCCTGCTCCCTGCTGCTCCTACTGAATCCTCCGCCGGAATGAAGCACTGGTTGACCGGTAAGTTAGGGTTAGTTAAGTTAGGGTCAGGTAGGTTAGGCTTTGAGATAGGCAGAGCTTCCGCCTGAATATCCTACCAGGCTTATTCAGGTCAGGTAGGTTAGAGTCAGGTAAGTTAGGGTTAAATGGGTTAGGTACGTTAGGGTTAGGTAACTTAGGGTTAGTTAAGTTAGGGTTAGTTAGGGTTAAATGGGTTAGGTAAGTTAGGGTTAAATGGGTTAGTTAAGTTAGGGTTAAGTAGGTAAGGGTTAGTTAAGTTAGAGTTAGGTAGGTTAGGGTTAGTTAGGGTTAAATGGGTTAGGTAAGTTAGGGTTAAATGGGTTAGTTAAGTTAGGGTTAAGTAGGTAAGGGTTAGTTAAGTTAGAGTTAGGTAGGTTAGGGTTAGTTAGGGTTAAATGGGTTAGGTAGATTAGGGTTAGTTAAGTTAGGGTTAAATGGGTTAGGTAAGTTAGCGTTAGTTAAGTTAGGGTTAAATGGGTTGGGTAAGTTAGGGTTAGGTATGTTAGGGTTAGGTAGGTTGGGATTAAGTTCACAGGTAGGCCTAAGATTAGATGATTAAGTTTGTTGCATGAGCATTTGCTCAACAAGTGTGTTTCTGTGTTTTAGTAGCTATATTGCTGTTATACCGGTTCTAAGAGTTACAGTGCTGCTTTCTGATTTGTATTTGTTTAATAATGCTTATTTATTTTGAATCGTGTCTTATTGACTATGAGAATCAGTGGCGTCAATTCACCAAAAGCCAAGTTATGGCATACTCATACTCGTGTGTGTGTTTGTGGTGGTTCACATGTAGCTTTGATCATATCTAAAGCAAACCGTCATGGTGGACAGTTTTTTCTATTGTTTATTATGAAAGATGGGTGATTCCGGCACACATTTAAAGGGGGAAAGTTGCCAACCGGTAGAGATTTTGGACTATTGTCTCTATTGCGGTTACGCTATTCTAACGCTGCGCTGTTACAAAAGCCCATCGCTTGCTTGTGTTTAAAAGCATTGCGGTTTAAAAAGTTGCAGGTGAAGCACAATTATCAGGGAAAGTATAGTATACTATCACTGAGTATATGCAGTGAGACGCACACGCACACACACAGCACGTGAGAACTGAACCGGGACGTTTCCTGCCTAATTGGGCCTGATTGGTTAAATGCACACACTGATGTGTCGAGCATGTGTTTATGTCTGAAGTGAATGTGTATGGAGGAAAACATGGAGTGTATTGGATTTAAAAAACAAATACTGGCACATACTGGCATTCAACGAATAAAGTGTTGTATTTATAATCACTGAAGTCAATCCTGTTTTAATCAATGAATCTGACTAAACTTCACAATCAATCTTTTATTTACGTCGTGTCCGCTTTGTTTTTTATGATAAGAGGATTTGTGTGTGTAAAATTTGCAGTAAACAAACTCTTTTGGGCAGAACTGAAATCCTCTGGTCATGATTTCGGCAGACACAAACACAACAAGAGTTGCAGTTGAACCGCTTTTATTTAGAAAATGCAGTTTCCTGTAGTAATGGAACTTTTGATAAAGCCGTCAGTCATCAGCTTCTTTCAGTCTGTTTCTATCCCTCGTTCTTTGTGTGGGTTGCCAGCGTTGTCAGTGAGGTGTTGTTCTGTCCCGCAGGGCTCCGGTGACGC
Organism: Rhodeus uyekii; assembly: GCA_037043235.1. Classification (NCBI taxonomy): domain Eukaryota; kingdom Metazoa; phylum Chordata; class Actinopteri; order Cypriniformes; family Acheilognathidae; genus Rhodeus; species Rhodeus uyekii. The sequence continues at coordinate 211,607 of JAWRVZ010000270.1, read as the reverse complement.
TCCCAGCACTCCCAAGTTCAGTAAAGAGCAGCGAGACATCTTCTTCCCAGCATCCTTCTCCACGCCGTCCCTCTACACACACTCGTTCCCGGCGCAGGACGCGGAGGCCAAGCTGAGCAAGAGTCCTCGGCCGCTGCTCCTCCAGACGCACGGCGCTGCGCCGCAGATCTACTGCCAAACCGACCAATCACAGCAGCGCAAGACCTCCAGCCAGCCAATCACGAGCGTGGCCTTCCTGCCCCACACAGGTACCTGATCCTCTAACGAATAAACCATTAATGAGCGCGGGTCGTTATGACGTGTGACACAAGCCTGTTGTGTGTGTGTGTGTGTGTGTGTGTGTGTGTGTGTGAGAGTGAGTGTGTGTGTGTGAGTTAGAGAGTTCACTGCACTACAGAAAGAGCAGGAGTGTGGTGTGTTATTAGGAACACACTCTGTTTGTGTGTCACATGCGTGCAGAAGATGGTGTGTGTGTGCTGGTGAACTGACACACACACACTCGTGATGTGGGATCACTCCTGCGTCTGGTTTAGGATGATGGGATCTGCTTCATGCTCTGTTGCTAAGGAAACAAGGATGAATACTCAAGCACATGATTGTGTTACGTGCGTTTACTCGACTGTGTGTGTTCTTGAGAGGCAGTGTGTGATGCACTACAGACACTCATTTTCATGACACACACACACACACACTCTCTTCATCAGAGATCACTGCTGTGACGTTCAGAGTCCTGCACATCTCATGAACACAGGAATCACTGACTTACACTACTGATTCACACACAACGCCCTACAACAATTCAAGCTTGTTTTAGTAAAATGAATTAAAAGCTGACGGAAATCTGTTGGAGGATGTTTTAAAACTCTGAGATATTTCTCCCTCGACATTTACATCTGAAGAACAAATTGATGTTTTGTTTCCTTCAATTTATTCCTTACATTTATTTAAATCTGCAGAAATCTTGTGTTCAGTAAAGCTAATAAAAACATCTTCCTTAGTTAAAAAATAAAACAAAATATAGATGTTTTAAAGAGATCAATTTGAAACTAATTTAAAATGAACTGAAAACGAAAACTTTTTTTTAAAAAATAAGACTAAAGTATTCATCTAAACTTCAAAAGGGAACTGTACATATGCAGGTTTGATGCATTAATACAGAATTGAGTTGATTTGCCCACAGAGCAGTGACGTGTGTGTGTGTGTGTGTGTGTGTGTGTGTGTGTGTGTGTGTGTGTGTGTGTGTGTGTGTGTGTGTGTGTGTGTGTGTGTGTGTGTGTGTGTGTGTGCAGAGGAGCGGGAGGAGGGGCTGCTGTACCGTCAGCACGAGTCGCACCTGTGTCAGCAGATGAGGATGGCCAGCGTCTCTCAGATCCACAGAACACAGGAGTGTGTCGCTGAACCACCGTCCTGCTCCACACACACAAGCACAGGTAACACACACTGATCAGGACATTACTTCAATAAATCCAGCTTTAATCACAGGAATAAATGACACTTTACTATATATTCACATAGAAAACAGCTGTTTTACACTGATATAATATTACACGTTTTACTGTATTTATCATCTAATAAATTTAGCTTTAATCACAGGAATAAATTACACTTTACTATATATTCTCATAGAAAACAATAATAGATAAATAATAATAGTTAAACTAAGAAAAAAAAGTATTTTATAATTTTTTTTGATATATATAATTTAATATTTTAAGCCGTTTTGTTCTTGTACATAAAATTAGTCTATTGTTATTTAATATTCTTTTGATACTAACTTTTGTGTATGTCTTGTTTCTAAAACAGTTTGATTTGTTTGTAAGTGTGCTACATAATCACCATTGAAGTGTTTTGTGGTGTCTGCAGAAAGTGAGCAGTTGAAGCAGGGCGACGCGAGTCGCATCCGCTCCAGAATCCCACCCAACATGCCCAAACTGGTGATTCCCTCCACAGTCAGCAAATTCCCCCCCGAGATCACGGTCACCCCCCCCACACCCACCCTGCTCTCGCCCAAAGGAAGCATCTCTGAGGAGACCAAACAGAAGCTCAAGGTTGGTGTTAGTTCACGGATCACACTAGAAAGCAAAGCAGCAGGTTGTTCATTCACTCTCTGACACAAATCCACACACAATGAACACTTCTGAAATGTCTTTAATAGACGTGGAATGATACACTCATGTCACAGTTTCATAAAAATCTCCATATGATACTATTGCAAATATAGTTTTGCCATTATTATTATTACTTTTTTATTATTGAAATATTATTATTATTATTAATATTAATATTATTACCAGTGTTGGTCACATTTTTCTTTTTCTTTTTTATGTTTCAGATCATCAAACTATTTTAAATATTAGTCATAGACAACAAGTAAACACAAAATGCAGTTTTAAGTGAAGGTTGTTATTAAGGGAAAACAAAATCCAAGCCTACATGTGAAAAATGTGTGAAAAAGTGTTTGCCCCCTAAACCTAATAACTATTTGGCCTTTAACAGCAGCAACTGCACTCAAGTGTTTCCAGTAACTTGCAGTGAGTTTTACAGCTGTGGAGGAATTTTGTCCCACTCGTCTTCACAGAATTGTTGTAATTCAGCAGCATTGGAGGGTGTTTGAGCTTGAACTGTAATCTCAATAGGATTCAGGTCAGACTAGGCTAATCCAACTTTGACTAGGCTAATCCAAACTCTTAATTTAGTGCAGGGGTGTCAAACGCACTACCGGATCCGGCCCGCCAGGGGGTTCAGTCCGGCTTGGGGGATAAAGAAGTAAATTTTAAAAAATCCTTTTAGGCAGCACTAACAGCAGATGGCAGCACTGAGCTTCAGGATCTGAATGGCATTTAGTTTACCCGCTTTTCTGTTGGCCCGGCACCCTCTTCATCAAAATGTCTTTGTCAAAAAAGAGAAAAGTGGACAGAAAAATGGACCTCTTCCTATATGTTCACGGAGATGAAGGGGAAACCCGTGTGCATGCAGCAAGTTTGGGTGCTTAAGGAATATAATATTTGTCATTACTATGAAACTCGTAATCATGGATTTTAGGTGCCTATATTCAAAAACCAACAAAACCGTTTTAATCCAACATCTACACGGGATAATGTCATTGTTTCGAAATGGGTTTCGGAACACAAACCCGTGAGGATGGAAATAGGATGCATGACGTGCCAAACTGTGTTTTAAGTTTGCGTTTGGCACGCGTCCACATATTCTCATCGTTGTTCATGTGGATCTCCCTGTCATTATGATCTCCGAGGTTGTGCTGATGAACCACAGCGTCATGAGTGTAGATTCCTTGTGCCGTAAATTGGAAAGATTTGCATATGCCACCCAGTCGTCTGAAATTAAGCGATCTGTGGCTATTTGAATATGAGCACCTAAACTCCATAATTACCATGAAACACATCTCTTAGACAGGAAATGAGCAGGTAATAAGGTAACTGTCTCTCAGCTCCGGGTCAAAACAGATCGCTGTTTCCGCAGACCCACCAACATTTCATTTAGCAAGCGTTAATCCTGGCGAGAGACGGCACAAAGACAAGATTTCAGAGTTGTTGAGGGAGTTTGAGCAACGATTTCAGGTCTTAAGCGAACTCAAAACAGAACTCGCATTTTTGCAAATTGCAGTTTTCGCAAAAAGTTAATTTGTTTACATTAACAATCAAACATGCTTATCTATAAACTTAGAAATTTTAGGAATATTTTCTTTTTAAAACAGCTGCCACTTAAGATGTGACGCCAATTCATGTGTTCAGAATTGCTTCCCAGAGTTGGAAAGTTGATTTTTTTTTTTTATTAATTTTTTTTTATTGATTTTTAATTACAATTCTATATTTTGATATTTGATTTGTTAACATGCAGGACAGCGTTTTTAAGTTAAATGCTTTTCGTCATTGTTCAATAACTGATATTTTTATGCATAATGCACTCAAATGTTAAACTGAGTAATAGTGTTTTTGAAATTGCACGTACTACGTAGGTTGTTCATAATATATTTTGTAAAAGGAAAATTCATTTAATTTAAAGATTTTTATAATTTACTACTACTTTGCACTTATACAAAGAAAGAAAAAAAAAGTGGACTGTTAAAAAGTGGATTGTTAGTTCTGTGTAATTTTGCTATGAGTTCACTGGTCTGGCCCTTTTGAGATCAGATTAAGCTGTATGCGGCCCCCCGACCAACATGAGTTTGGCACCCCTGCTTTAGTGTTTCTTCAGTCATTCAGAGCTGGATTTGCTGGTGTGTTTTGGATCATTGTTCTGCTGCAGAACCCAAGTTTGCTTCAGCTTGAGTCTTCCAGATCCTGAAGCAGCAAAATATTCCCAGACCATCACACTACCACCACCATATTTGCTGATGGGATGATGTTCTTTTTCTGAAATGTGGTGCTACGCCAGATGTAACGAGACGCACACCTTCCAAAAATTTCAACTTTTGTCTCATCAGTCCACCGAGTATTTTCCCAAAAGTCTTGGTGATCATCAAGATGTTTTTTGGGAAAAATGAGACGATGCTCTTTTTGCTCAGTAATGGTTTTCTGCCATGCATGTCTCTTTCTTCTGCTGGAGTCATGAACTCTTCGCTGAGGAACTGAGGCCTGCAGTTCTCTGGATGTTGTTGTGGGTATTTTGTGACTCTTGGATGAGTCGTCGCTTGGGGTGATTTTGGTCTGTGTTCTTGGGAAGATTCACCACTGCTCCATGTTTTCTCCATTTGTGGATAATGGCTCTCACTGTGATTCACTTTAGAAATGGCTTTATAACCTTTTACAGACTTATAGATCTCAATTACTTTCTCATTTTTTCCTGAATTTCTCTGGATCTCGGCATGATGTTCAGCTTTTGAAGATCTTTTGATCTCCTTCACTTTATCAGGCAGTGTCAGTAAATCAGGCTGGTGTGGCTGGAGAAACTGAACTCAGGTGTGATACACCACAGTTATGCTTTAACATGTAGGGCAAACACTTTCTCACACATGGCATGTAGGTTTGAATTTTGTTTTCCTTAATAATAATAACCTTCATTTAAAAATGAAGTTTACTTGTTATCTTTGACTATTATTTAAATTTACGTGTGACAATCATGCACAAAAATAAGAGATCAGGAAGGGGCAAACACTCTTTCACAGCGCTGTATAGAGTAGTTTAACGTAGTAATGTCACTGAAACTGTTCTTTCATTTGTTCCTCTCACAGGACTCACTCGTTCACTCTCTCCCGCTGTTCATGAACATGTAAAATAACCATCCACAACCCTCTGATCGCAGTTTACTCAATCGGTTCTTATCGCAAGAAAGCATGTCAAAATGACTTTTCCCAAACTGTAAATAGTTAGTTCATCCAAACATTCAAATTCTGCATTTATTCACTCGCTCTGTTATTTTCGGGATTCACGCAAGCATTTGAACGTCTGTATTTATTACATTTGTGTCGTTGTGAATGTTCGTCACATAAAGCCTCGTCTCTGAAGAAGACTTGGATTCCACCACTCGATTAATTATTTCTGTGATCCCTTTGACACTTTTAATGTTCTCAGGATTCTTAAACATTTGTTTGGAAGAGAGAGAGAGTGTGTGTGTGTGTGTGTGTGTGTGTGTGTGTGTGTGTGTGAAAATCTTCTAGGTTTAAAATGGACGTGAGGTTGAGTACGAGATGTTTGGATGAATTATTCCTGATGAATACAGTAGCTGAGCTTTGGATAAGACTTTAACTCTATACCGTGACTCGTATTGTTTACCTCAACGATACATTGTCAAATTTCTATGACAGCGCTAGTGTGTAAGAGCTCTCTCTCTGTCTCCATCAGAATGTGATCCTGTCCTCTCAGTCGGCAGCTAATGTGAAGAAGGACACGCTCGCCCAGCCGGCTCTGGAGGTGCAGGAGACGTCGAGTCAGGAGTCGTCGCTGGAGAGCGAGTCGGACGAGGAAGACGACTACATGGACATCTGACGCTCATCGCTGGCCGTTTCTCTACAGCGCGTGTTGCACGGTTTCCAGCGAAAGGGCTTGTTCTCCACTGACTCTTGTCCTGGTGTTTCTGCTGCTACGCATGGACTGGGTTACTTCCTTCTGCTGTGTTTTATCGTTGTGTACAATCCTGCAAAGTGCCATTTTTACAGCTGACCTTAACGAGCATGGTGGATCACGCAGAGCCGTGACAGCATATTCCACTTAAGGATGGTTTGTGTACTTTTGGCAGTTTGTGTAATGCAATTTACTCCCTGGAGAGTGTCTTGGGCATTAGATCCATTGCGCCGTTGTTTACAGATTGAACAGAAATACGCTTCGCTTGCTGTAAAATAAACACCATTCATATCACTACCAAGTTTGGGTGGCATTGCAGCCAAGCGAGGATTATTGTCAGCATGCAAAAGTGTGTTTTTCCAGCCGCCTGCCGCACACGTCTGTTTCTCTGCGTGTGTGTGTGTGCGATTTCTTCTGTTTTCAGCCGCTCCATGCTTTAGCTATAGGCTTTTTAAAGAGCGTTCTTCACGTTTCTTCACAGCACAGAGTTCATTTATTAGAGATTACTGTATTGGTAATCTGTATTTGGTTGTAAAAATATATATGAAGTATATGATATTTTAAGACGCCACAGATATCACTGCTGTTCGTCTCTCATTTTTAACCTGATTTCATTACATTCTGAAGATCGTGAGCGCAGCGGCTGAAGAGCCTCGTCACCAGCACTGAGCAGATGTGTTGATTGTTCATATCACCTCTCAATATGAATGTGATCTGTCGAGCGACAGAAGAGGACAGTTTCTGCTTCTGAAATGCCAAACCGTCTCAGCCATTCTTCTGTTTTAATGAGATGAAAATGGTGCTGATCCCTTATTTTTGCTTCTTTAAGTAAGCCTTGGTTAAATGGAAAGTTCACAGAGAAGTGCCAGTCCTCTTTTCTTTTCTTTTTTCCCTCACAGCTGTAGGAACACAAAAGCAGAACTTTAGCAGAATGTTCATGCTGCTCTTTTCCATAGGATGAGAGTGAATGACACCAGCAGCTGTCAGCACTCAAAAATGATAAAATACTCCATATGACCATGTTTTCATATGCACTTAGATGTGTGTGTGTGATTAGCAAGCTCTCCGCTGACGTGTGTGTGTGATGACCGTATGTCACACCAGGTTATGGAAGAAGCACGTTTTCTCACACAAGACAGAAATCTAGCGCACACAAGATTCACTTTCATTGCATAAAGAACCGCATTAACATTCTGCCAAACATCATGTTTTGTGTGTTTGAGAGTTATTATGGTTTCTGACACACACACGTGTGTATGAGGATGGGGATCATGGCTGGCGCTGGACGTTTCTCCCATTCTTATGTAACGAGTACTTTAGACGCAGGAATGTTTTTTACGAGCGTTTTCTACTTGCAGATGGATACATGGCTACCAGTATTTTTGGAGTGCAGATTTTTTCAATACGTACGAAGAAAAGACAGATGTTTCAATGCACTGAGCATGCGTGACCAAACTACCTGTAAACATGAAGAGATGTCTCTATTTTTCCTCTTTGTAATATGTGTTAGTTGTTGTGTTTAAATCCCGTCTCTGCTTGTGTTGAGGAGGATGAGGATGATGATGTTTCTTGCGCTCTCTGCAGAAATGTGGGTTTCTTCTGTCCTCAGGCTTTTCTGAGAAGATCGATATTTCTGACTTGCTGCATTGATGATTTCACAAAACCAAAAATACACTTACAACATTTTTACCTGCTCTTTGGTGTTTGTTTGATTTTTTTTTTGTTTGTTTTTTTTGTTAATTACAAACCCTCTAGAAATGAAGTTGAATGATTTTAGTTCTCGTTTGTTAGTGTGCAGACAGTCATCATGAAGGGGAAGTCCTGCCTTCTCTCTGCTGAACTTCTCCAATCATTTCATCTGCTTAAACTCCTCTTTCTTACAGAAAATCTACTGTGAGCTCATGTTCAGATCTGCCTCCATCCAATCAAGCTCAAGCTCTGCCCATGAAGTCCAGAGAGGCGGAGCCAGATGTGGTTTGGTGTGCAGTAAGCAGCACTTGAACTCTTGACCTGTAGTGTAAATACATACACACACACACACACACACACACACACACACACACACACATATATATATATATATATATATATATATCTAGAGAGAGAGAGAATGGAAAGCTGCATTATAGCTGGAGCTGTGAGTTTCCTTTGCAGAAGTGCAGCTGGATAATGAGAGCGCTGTGTAATCTGGCTTTGCTGAGAGTGAAGGCTGTAAGGAAGGGTTTATATGGAGATGTTTAGGCATATTTAATGCAAATGACTAACATTGGGCAAGTCGATGCTCATTTAAAACACCCCAGATTCATTACCATTAGAAGATGGTTAACAGATTCATATGCAAATGCTCGTGAAACTCGTTACAGTTCCTGCTTCTAGCAAACTGAGCACTATCAGCTGTTTTAAAGAGTGTTGTCTCTCTATCTGAACAGGACATTTGTCAAGTCAAGTCACCTTTATATAGTGATTTTTACAATACAGATTGTTTCAAAGCAGCTTTACAGTGGTCACAGGAAAACAATATAAACAAAGTTTGTTTGGCTGAATGGCAGCCTTAAAAGAGCAGGCGAATTAATACAATTGATGAATATTAAGTGTTAAGTTTCCCCAACTGAGCAAGCCATAGGCGACATCGGCAAGAACCAAAACTCCGGCAGGTGACGGAATGAATGAAGAACGGAATGGAGAAATAACCTTAAGAGGAACCAGACTCAGTCGGGGGACCAGTTCTCCTCTGGCCAACAGACAAACAGAGTGCAAAAGTGCATGATTATTATATTGACAACAATTCAAGTCCAATATTAAGTCCAATTTGGAGATGGGTTCATGATCGTCACAGGGGAGGGATTAGTAGAGTCACGGTCTCCGCAGACACTTCAGGGCAGTGCTGTGCTCGTGTCCAGGTGCAGGTCCTTCATCTGATCTGGATACGGCCTGGATCCGGCTGACCACGGTAGCCTCGGGATAAACAGACTAATATCAGCATATATGCCATTCTTCTTCTGATGTATCGAGTACCTTCGAGTATCTTCTGATATGAGTGTTATGGGAATGTTCCCGGTTCCGGTTGATCTAAATTATGCAGCCTAACAATCATTTTACATGATTTGGATTAAAAATGTATGTATAATGTGTTATGTGCATGCCAGGTTGAAGAGATGTGTTTTTAGTCTACGTTTAAACTGACAGAGTGTGTCTGCTTCCCGAACTGTATTAGGAAGTTTAGGAGCTAAATAGGAAAAGGATCGACCGCCAGCAGTTGACTTTGATATTCTAGGTATTATAAGCTGGTCAGTATTTTGGGATCGCAATAGACATGAAGGTCTATAATGTGTTAAGAGATCGCTCAAGTACTGTGGAGCTAAACTATTTAATGCTTTGTAAGTCATTAGCAAGATTTTAAAATGTATTCTGTGATTAATAGGAAGCCAGTGCAGGTTTGACAGAACTGGGGTAATATGCTCATACTTCCTGGTTCTAGTAAGAACTCGAGCTGCTGCATTTTGGACCAGCTGGAATTTGTATATTAAGCGTGCAGGGCAACCACCTAGTAGAGCATTACAATAATCTAGCCTTGAACTCATGAACGCATTAACTAACTTTTCCGCATTTGTCTTTGAGAGCATATGTCGCAATTTATATGTATTTTTAAGATGGAAGAATGCCGTTTTACAGATGCTAGAAACGTGGCTTTCTAATGAGAGCACACCCAGGTTTCTAACTGACGACGAAGACTTGACAGAGCAGCCATCGAGTGTTAGACAGTAGTCTAGATTATTATGTGCAGAACTTTTTGGTCTAATAATTAGAATCTCAGTTTTTTCAGAATTAAGCAGTAGAGAGTTATTAGTCATAAATTATTTTATATCAGTTATGCATTGTTAATTTAGTGAATTGGTTTCATCAGGATGAGAAAAAAAATTTTTTTTTATATATAATATATGTATATGAGTATCATCAGCGTATCAGTGAAAGCTAATGCCATGCTTCCTAATAACTGCACCCAAAGGAAGCATGTACAGGGTGAAAAGCAATGGTCCTAGTACTGAACCTTGAGGAACTCCATACTGAACCCGTGACCGATGTGACATCTCCTCATTTACATCTCCTCTACAAACTGATAACGGTCAGATAAGTATGATTTGAACCAGGCTAATGCAATTCCACTAATGCCAACATAATTTTCAAGTCTATTCAGAAGGATTTTGTGGTTGATTGTATCAAATGCAGCACTAAGGTCCAGTAACAACGATCGGATGATGAGAGCAAATCATTTGTAACTCTAATGAGAGCAGTCTCAGTACTATGATATGGTCTAAATCATGACTGGAAATCCTTGTAGATGTTGTTTCTTTCTAGAAAGGAACATAGTTGTGAAGATATTGCCTTTTCTAGAATCTGACAAAAAAGGTAGATTCGATATCGGCCTGTAATTAACTAATTCTGTAGGATCAAGTTGTGGTTTTTAAATAAGCGGTTTAATAACATCCAGCTTAAAGATGATTGGTACGTATCCTAAAGGACAAAGATTAATTAATAATATTTAAGAAGAGGATCTATGACCTCTGGAAGCATCTCTTTCAGTAGCTTAGTTGGTATCGGGTCTAGCATACATGTTGTTGATTTTGATGATTTAACTAGTTTACACAATTCTTCCTCCCCAATAGCAAGGAAGGAGTGGAATTTATATTTAGTTACACTAAAAATTTACTGTATTTTGTGATATTGTAGTAAACAGTTGCATGGTTATAATTTTCTCTGTGATTTTATGAATTTTGCAAGTAAAGAAGTCCATGACGTCATTACTGCTGTTCTGTTTTAAAGCATCTGGGGTTGAGGCTTTATTTCTTGTTAATTTAGTCACAGTATCAAATAAATGCCTAGGGTTGTATTTGTTTTCTTCTAAGAGGGTAGAAAAGTAAGCAGATCTAGCTGATTTTAAGGCCTTTCTGAATGCAATAGAGCTGTCTTTCCATGAAATGTGAAAAACCTATAGCTTTGTTTTTTTCCAGCTCCGCTCCATTTTTCCGGCTGCTCTCTTGAAGGCCCTGGTGTGCTCATTGTACCACGGTGTTGGACTATTTTCTTTTATCTTCTTTAAGCGCAAGTTCTTCTAGGCTATCTGAAATTTTGAGTAGATTAAACTGATCAGGAAGATTATTTATAAAGCTATCTTTTGTATTAGGAGTGATAATTCTACTATATTTGTAACAGGGAGTTAGTTTTTTGACTTTGGCTAAAGGTAATCTACACACAACTAAGTAATGATCTGAGATGTCATCGCTCTGCTGCAGAATTTGAACAGTATCAACATTGATCCCATGCGACAATATTAGATCTAAATTATGATTACGAGAATGAGTGGGTCCTGATACATGTTTTGTAACTCCAATAGAGTTTAAAATGTCTCTAAATGGCAATCCCAATGCGTCTTTTTCATTATCTACATGGATATTAAAATCACAGACAATTATGACTTTATCTGCAGACATTACTAATTCAGAATCAGAATCAGAAAGAGCTTTATTGCCAAGTGTGCTTGCACACACAAGGAATTTGTCTTGGTATTGAAGCTTCCAGTGCACATATACAACACAACATGAGTTTACATAGCAAATAACAATAGCAATACATAACATACACAGTACATGTGGTCACATGCTGGGATTTTTTGTATGGAGTGGGAGAGGGGATAGATTGTCAGCCATAACATCCGTCTGCATTTTTTCTCTTTCCCTGCGCTCTGCCTAGCATTTTATCTCTTATTAATTCAACTGTTCAAGAGTGAAATGGCCTGTGGAAAGAAACTGTTCCTGTGCCTAGATGTTCTAGTGGCCAGTGATCGTAGTCGCCGTCCTGACGGTAACAGTTCAAACAGGGTGTTTCCAGGGTGAGCAAAGTCTGTGATGATTTTACCTGCTCTCTTTTTCACTCTGGAAGAGTACAGGTCCTGGAGGGCTGTCAGGGAAGCACCAATAATCCTCTCTGCAGTCCGGATTGTGCGATGTAGTCTCCCGATGTCAGATTTGGTAGCTGAACCAAACCAGACAGTGATGGAGGTGCACAAAACAGACTCAATGACGGCCGAGTAGAACTGTATTAGCAGCTCCTGTGGGAGGTTGAGCTTCCTCAGCTGACGGAGGAAGTATAGTCTCTGCTGGGCCTTTTTTACAATGGAGTCAATGTGATTGTTCCACTTCAGGTCCTGAGAGATGGTGGTGCCCAGGAACCTGAATGACTCCACTGCTGCCACTGTGCTGTTCATGATGGTGAGTGGAGGTAGAGCAGGGCTGTTCCTCCTGAAGTCCACTATCATCTCCACCATTTTGAGCATGTTGAGCTCAAGGTTGTTATAACTGCACCAGACAGCCAGTACTAATTCTGAGAGAAAATAAGCAAATTCTTTGATAAAGTCTGTATGGTGCCCTGGTGGTCTATATTAAAATAGCCATCACAAAAGTTAAACAGGAATTATTACTTGCACTAGATAATTTTACATTAAGGACCATCACTTCAAAAGAATTATATTTCAAATTAGACCTTTGAGCAGTACTGATCGTGTTACTATAAATTACAGCAACACCTCCTCCTTTACCTTTCAGACTCATTTAAAGTAATGTAATCGTCTGGTTTAAGCCAGGTTTCTGTCAAACACAGCACATCTAGTTTATGATCTGTAATCATCATTTACAATAAGTGCTTTTGAGGAAAGGGATCGTATATTCAGTAACCCAAGCTTTATCATTTGTTCATTTGTGTTATATCCGTTCTTCATTGTTTTTACATCAATTCAATTTTTACCCTTAAACGGTTTTGAGAGTTTTTTGTATTTGCTAATTCGGGGAACAGACACAATCTCTATAGGATATCTAGGAGAAAGAGTCTCTATGTGTTGGAATTTATCTGACCTCTGTGACGTAAGACAGCTAGCAAACGGTCGGTTTAGCCAGTTTGTCTGCTTCCTGACCTGGGCCCCAGTTAGTCAAGGTTCAGCTCTAAGACTATGCCAATTACTAGAGAGAAGAGCGGCACCATCCCAGGTGGGATGAATACCATCTCTTTTCAACAGGTCAGGTCTGCCCCAAAACCTTTTCCAATTGTCTATAAACCCTATGTTATTCTGCGGGCACCACTTAGACATCCAGCCATTGAGTAAGGATAATCTGCTAAGCATCTCATCACTCCTGCGCATAGGGAGAGGTCCAGAGCAAATTACAGTGCCTGACATCGTACTTGCGAGTTTACACCTCTTTAATATTAGTTTTAGTGATCTCCGACTGGCGAAGTCAGACATCATTAGCGCCGACGTGTATAACAATCTTAGAATACTTACAATTAGCCTTAGCCAGCACTTTTAAATTTGCTTTGATGTCAGGCATTCTGGCTCCCGGTAAACATGTGATTGTGTGAACACTGGTCAGAGTCACGCCTTGAGATATGAGCATAATCCGGTCCAGAACAAGCTCGTATTTCAAGGCATTGCTGTACGCATTTTAGATTATAATAAGACTTTATTGTTTTTATGGTCAGTATTCTCTGTCAGGTCAGTTACTATCATAACTTCTGTCATTACTGATACACATATTTTTGTGCTGTGAAATCTTGTTTGAAATATAATTTTTATCAAGTAAATGTAAGAATAACTTTTATATTAGTAATATTTCAAGATGAACACTCACATTTGAACATGTATATGTGCTTTTGTCCAGTAAGCCTAAATTATTATATCAGGCTTTTTTCATCATTGCATTTTATGTTTTAAAACTGCAGAGCTTTGATTATAAAACTAAGCGTTTAGATATCGTCTATCTTAGACTCTTTATTGCCAGATATAAAGTGATGACTGATATTTCAGAGCTTTGATTATAAAGATCTCATTGATTTACGTTAGAAGCATCAGAATTTCTCTTTCATTTTGGGCCGTAACATCTGCATGATTTTGCTGCTCAACTCTGACTCTCTATTTCATGCGCCATAAAGCATATGATATCAATTATTATACTCAACCAATATACATATACAAACCTTCGTTGTCTAGGGGTTCAGTAAAAAAGAAAGTTGTGTTGTTTCCTCCCAGGGTTATGGTTGATGTTTATGGACCGACATCCAGCGTTCACTTGCATCCTTGGAGCTTACACTCATGATCGTGATCACACTCCATCACACACTGATTCAGATCACATTATTAATGCAACTCGCCCATCAGCACTTACTCTAAATGACACGCGTGGTCCATGATATCTCTTCCATGAATCACAGGAATGAATGAGAGAAGAGGGAAACATCATCTGCTTTCGGGTGCAGACCACCCCGTGTCTTCAGCAGGCCGTGTCGAGGGAGTGTGAAGCCCTCAGACTCGAGCAAGGCCATTAAGACCCATTAGCAGCTGCCAGAGGTTTCTTATGAAGTGCTGCCGATGCGTCGTTCTCTCCCTTTGTCAGGAACACTACGCTGAGGGTTTGTTTTCTTACATACGGACCAAATGTGTGTCAGATCTTCTCTAGAGGAGGTTGGGCGCTTTTATCCAAAAAGGACTTTCAAGAGACACATTGAATCAGTTCTTACTTTCCCTGGGAATCAAATCCATGACCTTGGCGTTGCAAGCACTGCTCTCTACTGTTAGACACAGAAAAACTTAATTTCTTGAAGTTGTTGCTCATATGTGATCAATGAGCTGTTAAATCATAAGGTCCTCTAAATAAAACTACATGCATTTTAACCCTGAAGAACCCACGGGGTCAAATTTGGCCGCTGTTAATTGCTGCTACCCAAAATGAACAAAAAAAAAAACAATTATCAGAGTGCCAGAGTGGTAGTAACAAGATGGCTGATCACATGCTGTTTTGTTGTGTTGGAAACCTACCCAAACAAAATCGTCTTCTCAGCAAACCATTGTTTGTTAAAATGTTTTATTTTTTGTTAACCTATATAGTATTAGCTTGCAGAATGCCTAGAAGTGTGTTTGAGTTGCTTTGATGGAGAATGGTGACAGTCCTGTATTTGGCTAAAGCCTTGAAACAAAATTATTTTGTATAATCTATTTTACTAAGTTACCTCTGTAGTACAGAGTCAGAGACTAATAAAGTAGTATATCTTTTCAGGGAGTATGTTCGGTCCCTTTTCAGGACAATGAAAGCAACAGAGATCAATGTAAGACAAGTATTGGAGCAACTTGAAGCTGATGATAGTGACTTTGGCCCTGAATTGGACAGTGATCGTGATTCTGATGAATTGTTTCAACCGCATGAAAGTGATTTTGGTGAATCTTCTGCCTAAGACAATGACTTGTCCAGTGATATTGTTGAGCCTACCAATCAATACAGTGTTTAAAAGCATGGGAAATGTGTAGACGCTTTAGTAAAGGAGATAGAACAAGTTCTAAGAATGTATCTCAGGATGGGATTAACTCAAATGTCTGGAATTTTAAAATATAATTTAACTAAATTTAAAATACTTTGGTACGCCTAAAGCCCAATGGGTCAAATTTGACCCTAATCCTAAATTAGGGAATAAATGGTTAAAATTGAAAAAGTGGACATTTTGGTGTTCAGTGAACTTATAGCAGTCATTTATTGCATAGTTCATAATTTTCCAAAGAAGAAAAGGGTTCTTGGGTTCTCCAGGGTTAAATAACTAATAATTTATAGTATTTTTGTGTTCAGTAGGTCAGTATCGCTATATCATTAACAAAAGCTAAAGTGTATTTTATTCCCTGAAATATAGCTGAGCTAAAATAAAATATAAACATTATATGATAAAAGTGTAGCACTAAAAATGTTGCACTGAAATTAAGTTTAAAGTACTAAATTACAAACAAAAAAAATAATTAAAAAGTGGCAAAAGCACTTCAAATTAAAATTAAACAAAGTATGAAAATAAAAACTAATTCAAAATATGAATACATGCTTTAAAATTGGCCAGTCGTTTAAAATAGTCCAGGCAATGAATTACACTTGTTTTTGGCATTTTATCATGCGTTCCCTGGGCTTTAACCTGTGAACTTGGTGTTGTTTTATTAAACGCAAATTCATACCATTTTAAATATCATGTTCCCACAGTCTTAAAATCCTTAGAGATGTGAGGGAATTTAAAGATGTCGAAGATCTACTGCAGTATTATTCTAGAATTATTTACGTTTAGCATATGCATTCATATTTTAATTAGTTTTTATTTTGAATTTTTCATTTTGTGAAGTGCTTTGTTTTGAAATATTTCTATATCGCATTAATAAGTAACGCGCATTAACCCTGCGTTTCCCCTTGTCCCCATGACTCACGCTGACCAGAGCATCAAAAGGGGAGATTGCAGAGCTCATGCCAGGGAAGGTGTGAGCTTTCTCGTCCGCGCTCGGCGGGGGGCTCTTTATGGACCCGTCTGATCCCAACACAGCGCCTGTGTATTGGCAGCTGTTAAGCTGTTGAGTGACGATTCGTCCACACAAGGCGCAGCAAATGGCAAAGGTGGCTAACACCTCTGACTTCAGCGTCTGCGATACGAGATGCTACAAATCTGACCAACTGACCCTTTTGTTCCTTTACTTGCTTCCTATTTCTTTAAACAGCCTCTCAGGTGAAGGACACATCTCTGGATTTATCAGAATAATAAAGCTTTGTTTTCTCTTTCTCGCGCATCCTAAAGTGTTCAGGAAAGAGCTTGTGGTCTTGGCCATGACATTGCCACTTCCTCCGGTTCAACCTGTCACCCGTCCCAAAAGCAGCGGGCAAACTGGCCTGAGGTCAGCTGCGGGCGTCCCGGAGCACAGCCTGAGTCTCTGCGGGACGCTCTTGATCCCTGTGGGGTCTACAGTAGGAGATGTTTAGAGACCACACTTCACGCAAGCATACGTTTCCTCCGCAGAGCCGCGATGTGTCTCCAGTTACACATTAATGATGATTTAACCTGATCAAAGGGGATCCGGATCGTTTTATGACACGTTTCACAGATTCAGAGGTTTCAGGAAGAGTCAGTGAGGGAAAGTTTGACTCAAGTTTGCATGGGTTTCTCAAGCTAAATAAGAATATTTAGTCTCATGTGGCTTTTTATTAATACAGAAGGTAGAGGAAAATGAGCTGATAACAGAAATGGCTGCTAGCATAATCTTTGAGGAAGAGCATTATTGGCTTCAGGAAACAATCAGTGGCTCTCATCATAATTAAACACGTCTAATGCATCTGATCAGCACCTCGCAGGTGTTAATAAGCTAGCGAGTCTTACATGCCTGGCCTTAAAATGGAGGCTGGTGTCCGATTCAACGACTGACTTGTTTCAAATGACAGCGTAGCAGAAGACATTAGCGCTTCACACACTCCTCTCACGAGCACAAGCTGATCTCATGAGGAGTGTGTGCATGAAATACCGTGGTTTTACGACACAAACAAGCATGAAGATCCACCAAAATTATGCAACAGACTCGCCAAAATGGAGAAATGTTGCAAAGATTGTGATTCTTCCTTTCTGTTTCTCTGCTCTCTAGTGTTTGAGGATCGTAGTTTCCTCATGTT
This sequence comes from Rhodeus uyekii, assembly GCA_037043235.1. Taxonomy (NCBI): domain Eukaryota; kingdom Metazoa; phylum Chordata; class Actinopteri; order Cypriniformes; family Acheilognathidae; genus Rhodeus; species Rhodeus uyekii. The sequence goes on along the minus strand of JAWRVZ010000270.1, from coordinate 194,089 downwards.
TACTGCTGCTGACCTGCATGCTAACCCACACGCACACACCTTCACCTTTCCTCCTGTTCAGAAAACTACTCTTTCTCAGAGCCAGTGGTTGTGAGCGTAACAGGGACAAACAATTCAGCTGAAGTGATTATATATTAATGCATTGGACAGACACTTTTATCTAAAGTGACAGTATTCAAGCTGTGCTTTTAATTCTTGTGGTCTCAAATCAAACGCGTGACCTTTGCTCGCCATCGCTGTCCTGAGCTGAACATCTCAGCTGTCTCACAGTATCTGAAACTTTCAAAACTTTTCAAATGGGATCTAATACAGAACTCTAGGGTTCTTGACTTTTAAAGGCTTTTACATTCACATTCATGCATTTATTTATTCAAAGTAACTTGCATTGCATTCAAGAAACACACCACAGTAGAGAGCACCACTCTCTACTGTTAGACACACAGGAAGGCCATGTCTACGAGCTGCTTAATTCATAAAACATAATAACTAAATATAAGGATCACATGATGAAACCCCTAAAATGTTGTAAATGCAAAGCATCTGGCAGAACCTTTAATATATGAGTATATATTATATATATATATATATATATATATATATGAATGTATATATGAGTGTATATAAAATGTCTCTTTCATCACAGTTTCTCTGCGTCAGGGATCGGTTTCTTCCGACACTGAAATACGGAGTGCATTTACGTTGAAACAGTTTCCACTAAAGAATTGCTAGTAAATTTCACAAATGATTAGAAAGAAATCGCAAGTAACTCATTGAATTAATTGTGAAATTTTGGAGTAGAAAGACTGAACAGTAAAACCTTCTCCAATAATCTTTGTACAACTTCATTGTAAAATCATTTTCACACTGTGGGAAACTGCAAATGGCTAAGGCATCTGATTGAGTTGTTTGACCTTTAAATATAGTTATGATCATTGAACATGTTCACGCTTAAGCCGTGTTCAAAACATTCATTTCCATCAGTGCATATGCTGTGCTGACAGATGAACTGTGACTATAGTTAAATCCACATATACTTTAGACTGAAATGTAAGTGGCTTTTAAACTCAACAAAAAGGAGAGTTTAAGTTATGATAATCTGCCAAAAAATGACTTTGTACTTTGGAAGTGTGAGTGAATGAAAAGGGTGAAAGTATAATTTTGACTCGAGTAAAACGTCAATTCACAAAAGATTATATGCAATTGAATTGAAGGACTAAATGCAATAATGGGTATAATAAAGCTGTAAGTAATTTTCACCAATAACATCTAGTCTAGTGTACAACCTGCACTGGAATGACATGGTAATGGGTGCGGGTGCTAATATAGTTATCCTGCTACTGTTGGATTAGCTTTAGGAAAACGATACGCCGGAGCCTCAGAGATGTGAGGAGAGCCACGCGTCATGTGTGAATGAATGACCAGCTGCAGGTGAAGGAAACGCAGGCATCACACCTCCATGATGGACAGATCACTGGACGTGAGCTTGCTAACGTCTTCTGCTCTTCCTCCAGATCGCTGGACGTGGGCTTGCTAACGTCTTCTGCGCTTCCTCCAGATCGCTGGACGCGGGCTTGGCTAACGTCTTCTGCGCTTCCTCCAGATCGCTGGACGCGGGCTTGCTAACGGCGCTTCCTCCAGATCGCTGGACGTGGGCTTGCTAACGGCGCTTCCTCTAGATCGCTGGACACAGGCTTGCTAACGTCTTCTGCGCTTCCTCCAGATCGCTGGACGCGGGCTTGGCTAACGTCTTCTGCGCTTCCTCCAGATCGCTGGACGCGGGCTTGCTAACGGCGCGTCCTCCAGATCGCTGGACGTGGGCTTGCTAACGGCGCTTCCTCTAGATCGCTGGACACGGGCTTGCTAACCTCTTCTGCGCTTCAACCAGATCGCTGGACGCGGGCTTGGCTAACCTCTTCTGCGCTTCCTCCAGATCGCTGGACGCGGGCTTGCTAACGTCTTCTGCGCTTCCTCCAGATCGCTGGACGCGGGCTTGGCTAACCTCTTCTGCGCTTCATCCAGATCGCTGGACGCGGGCTTGCTAACGTCTTCTGCGCTTCCTCCAGATCGCTGGACGCGGGCTTGCTAACGTCTTCTGCGCTTCCTCCAGATCGCTGGACGTGGGCTTGCTAATGGCGCTTCCTCTAGATCGCTGGACACGGACTTGCTAACCTCTTCTGCGCTTCATCCAGATCGCTGGACGCGGGCTTGCTAACGTCTTCTGCGCTTCCTCCAGATCGCTGGACATGGGCTTGGCTAACGTCTTCTGCGCTTCCTCCAGATCGCTGGACGTGGGCTTGCTAACGTCTTCTGCGCTTCATCCAGATCGCTGGACATGGGCTTGGCTAACGTCTTCTGCGCTTCCTCCAGATCGCTGGACGTGGGCTTGCTAACGTCTTCTGCGCTTCCTCCAGATCGCTGGACGTGGGCTTGCTAACGTCGTCTGCTCTTCCTCCAGATCGCTGGACGCGGGCTTGCTAACGTCTTCTGCGCTTCATCCAGATCGCTGGACGCAGGCTTGCTAACCTCTTCTGCGCTTCCTCCAGATCGCTGGACGCGGGCTTGCTAACCTCTTCTGCGCTTCATCCAGATCGCTGGACGCGGGCTTGCTAACGTCTTCTGCGCTTCCTCCAGATCGCTGGACGCGGGCTTGGCTAACGTCTTCTGCGCTTCCTCCAGATCGCTGGACGCGGGCTTGCTAACGTCTTCTGCGCTTCATCCAGATCGCTGGACGCAGGCTTGCTAACCTCTTCTGCGCTTCATCCAGATCGCTGGACACGGGCTTGCTAACAGCGCTTCCTCTAGATCGCTGGACACGGGCTTGCTAACCTCTTCTGCGCTTCATCCAGATCGCTGGACGCGGGCTTGCTAACGTCTTCTGCGCTTCCTCCAGATCGCTGGACGCGGGCTTGGCTAACGTCTTCTGCGCTTCCTCCAGATCGCTGTACCCGGGCTTGCTAACAGCGCTTCCTCTAGATCGCTGGACACGGACTTGCTAACGCCTCCATGATGGACAGATCACTGGACGTGAGCTTGCTAACGTCTTCTGCTCTTCCTCCAGATCGCTGGACGTGAGCTTGCTAACGTCTTCTGCTCTTCCTCCAGATCGCTGGACGTGGGCTTGCTAACGTCTTCTGCGCTTCCTCCAGATCGCTGGACGCGGGCTTGCTAACGTCTTCTGCGCTTCCTCCAGATCGCTGGACGCGGGCTTGCTAACGGCGCTTCCTCCAGATCGCTGGACGTGGGCTTGCTAACGGCGCTTCCTCCAGATCGCTGGACGTGGGCTTGCTAACGGCGCTTCCTCTAGATCGCTGGACACGGGCTTGCTAACCTCTTCTGCGCTTCATCCATATCGCTGGACGCGGGCTTGGCTAACGTCTTCTGCGCTTCCTCCAGATCGCTGGACGCGGGCTTGGCTAACGTCTTCTGCGCTTCCTCCAGATCGCTGGACGCGGGCTTGCTAACGGCGCTTCCTCCAGATCGCTGGACGTGGGCTTGCTAACGGCGCTTCCTCCAGATCGCTGGACGTGGGCTTGCTAACGGCGCTTCCTCTAGATCGCTGGACACGGGCTTGCTAACCTCTTCTGCGCTTCATCCATATCGCTGGACGCGGGCTTGCTAACGTCTTCTGCGCTTCCTCCAGATCGCTGGACGCGGGCTTGGCTAACGTCTTCTGCGCTTCCTCCAGATCGCTGGACGCGGGCTTGCTAACGGCGCTTCCTCCAGATCGCTGGACGTGGGCTTGCTAACGGCGCTTCCTCCAGATCGCTGGACGTGGGCTTGCTAACGGCGCTTCCTCTAGATCGCTGGACACGGGCTTGCTAACCTCTTCTGCGCTTCATCCATATCGCTGGACGCGGGCTTGCTAACGTCTTCTGCGCTTCCTCCAAATCGCTGGAAATGAGCTTGCTAAAGTCTCCTCCGCTTCCTGCAGCGTCAGGCCTCTCGACGCCCGCAACATGTTCGGGGTTTAGATGTGTTTTGCTTTACTTGTACAGATGAATTTGAGAATAAGACTAATACAAATGCTTTTAGACTTCCTTACGTTCTCAATCAATACATTCACAGCTATTGAGGGCTTTTAGCTCGTAAAAATGCAAACTCTGATTTAACTGCTGCTTCAAGAGCAAGTGTTTTAATCTGCTTTATTACAAGCATTAAAAATAACAGTTAAAGCACACTCTGGGATCATTTGCTGCTGATCAATAGGGAGAAATGCACTCAATATGAAAAGACGACGGCACTTTGTGTTAAGCGTACTGTTACAACACATTTAATATAGATGAATCACTCATTTATAAACTAATAATGCCATGGTAATTTGCGCTAAATGATTACTATATTCACATACCATAAAATGTACATCGTTTTCCAAGGTCCTGTAAAGAATATCCTGCTATTGTATGGCATGTTGTGTGGTAAACTTTACCCTTGTAATATTGTTGCACTTTTAGGACATGGAGAATAAATGTTCATGAATTGTAGCTGTTAGAACCATTTTTAAGGTTGATAACGACAAGAAAAGACATACATTATACATTATCCTTGACTTGAATGTGCAAAAGAATATTCCTCTGAACAACACAGCAACATGCTGTCATGTATAGCAGTCATTCTGGGCTCTTTTGTGTACGGCAGTGTTTGTTCTCAGGCCTTTCAGAGCTCGTGCACATTTAGGAAACGGCGGTGATTAGGAGCCTGTTCTGCTGGAGTTGGTGTTTAGCATGAGAAAGAGTTGTGTTAACAGTGCTCTATACCCAGTGGAGAAACACAACACACTGCGGATTGTGTTTTCTGAGGGTTAAAACATCATAACCAGTCAGTTTCATCCTTTAGGGTTTTAAAACACAATATAAAGGAATATGTACAGAATTGCACACGGAAGCTCTTTGAATCAATCCTAAAGCATCACATTTGTGTCTCGTTTTGATGGGAAACCAATAATTCGATTATTTTTAATACATTTCCAAATGTCTTATTATTTGTTTTGGTCCAATTTTACTGTAAAGGCATTTGAGTCAATGTAAAAAATAATTAATAATATTGAACATAACTTTATTTTAAAAAAATTTCTCTGCCTCTTTTGGGCGCCATGCCTGCATTACCTTTAACCATTACTTTAGCATATTTTCCAATCACTTCCTCTACTTTATCTATTATTAGTGTACAAATATATACATTTATTCATTCTTTCTATGTTATTCTTAACGAAAGGAAAACATCAGCATTGCGGTTCCTCCGTTTGTGTTCAGTCAGTCACTCATTCAGTGTCACCGACGTATAACAATGACTGACGCTCACGCAAGGAAACTCTCCCTGTCTGTGTTTCATGAAAACTGCAGCTCAGCGGCGCTAACAGGCTGTGAACTACTGGACTGTCTCTATCTATCTCTCTGTCCCTCTATGCATCTCTGTCTCTCTGCATGAATAGAAAGCCTGCTGCCTTCAGAGAGCATTTCTTCTTAATGAGATTAACCATCAAGGAACGATCATGTCTAGACACCCTGAATACGCAACCCTCCCCTCCCACCACACACACACACGTGCGCTCCTGCTCAGGTGAACCTCACCTGCAGATTTATCCAGGTTCTGCTTTCTGTCATAACTCTATAATGCATTTATGTGACGACGATATCTGCACCTTCCCTGAGACGATCAGTGGCATTATTCTTTCAAAATAATACAGTTTATGTTCCATGATTAATTTGAAACATTGGTGCATGCAAGCAGTTTGTTTTTGTGGCATTAAAAATACACACACACACACATCTATGTTTCCATGGCCATAACCTTTAATATCCATAGGAGCTTTCAATTGCACAAAAGGTTCTTTATATTCTTAAAATGTACTTCACACTCAGAAGAAGGTTCTTTGGGGAAGCCAGAATGGTTCTGTTGTTGCATCAGTGCAGAATGCTTTAATGTAAAATCAATCCTCTAAAGAAAAGGCAGAAATCAGGATTTTAAAGCATGATGCCACACAGTAAAAATGTGCATGATCAATAAGTTACGACAACATTTATATTATAACATTATATTGCTTTAACTGATCAAAATAAGCGATTTTCTATTTTTTTATTTTGTACAAGATTCAACCCATTCTTTAAAAAGTCAGTTTAATGTCATTTAAATTGAAATCCAAGTTGATTGTATTTAAAAATTCAATGCAGCAACTTTTTTTTTACAGTGTTTAGCATAAGTTCCACGGTTCTATAAAAACAATTGAACTGGAGCTATAAAGATTCGTTTTACTCTGTCTCTTAATGGACGATATCTTTGTAATACAACTAAAACAAAGTAATCTGCAGATTACAGAACCACTCCAACAACTCCAAACTGCAAATAATGATTAACCATTGAGAAGCTTTAGTTTTAAAACTATATGTAAACTGCGGTTGCCAAAAGAAACCGTTCTGCCACCGTAGTTCTGGCGCTCTTTTGTTGTTTCTGCCAGGTTTAAGATGCTGCAAATTTGTTCAACACACTGTCTAAAGTTGTGAACGCATGGCCATCAAATTGATTGAGTTTAGAACATATAAAAAGCAAAGCAAGTTCAGAAGAACTTCAGTGACAACATCTATTGCATTTTAAATTATTTACCACGGTTGTAAAAAGCCAGGAGCTGCTGTCTGTAGCATCAGTGAGAATTAGTGGATATGTGTGTGTGAATTAGCAAACCCGAGTGTTGAGTGTGTCAGATCATGTTTGCGTGAGGAGGTCAATGCTAGCAATTAGAAGGTGAAGTCTTTGCTCTTCCTCACATTAGCTGGATTAATGAAGGGAGTTTGTGCTTAATTTGCCATCCTGTATTCTTTGAGCCTGTACGTATTTGTTTTAAAGTCCTTTAGCAGTTCATAAAGACATGTTTCCTCCGCTTGTCCCCTTCCTGTTGGGACTCTATCAAGGCTCTGCCAACTCTCTTTGATTCTGCCCATCAACCAATAGGATCATGACATTGACTCATCAGCCTGTCACTTCAAAGGCTGCGAATGGGGGTTCAAGCCCCGCCCACATCCCAAACCCACTTAAAGGTGTGGGACACCTACCCTGCATCTGTATCTGTGGCAGGAGGAACAGACCGACACAACGCACTGAAGACCTGCATCTCTGGACTTAAACACTGGAATTAACTTTGAGTTATTATGGAGAGCTTGTGTTTTAACTGAAGCATCCAGGTAGTGCTCATTTATCATCCGTCTCCTTTACTTCGGAAGGACATACTTTGAGAAGCCTAAATAATGCAGGCTATCAGAGGTGAGTGTTTGTCTTAACCTCAGTGCTCTAATTCTTATTGCACTTGATTTATTTTCTATGTCCTTTTTGGACTTGGTTCTGCATGATTGAATGAAGTTCCAAAACTTCTTTGGGAAACATGACAGAACTTCTCAAATATCCCATCTTTCCTCAGACCTCAAGCACAATTTCAGCCTGCCTCCTCCGCCGTCCATGGCCGGAGCCGGGGATTCCTATCACCAGGGCAACATCCGCATGACTCTGGAGGATCCGGATCTGTGGAGATCCTTCCATGAGATCGGCACTGAGATGATCATCACCAAACCTGGCAGGTATGTCTACTGAAACTGTAACCTAATCTGTCGACTCAAGTTTTGGATTCTTAAGAACGGGAATAGACGTTAAGTTGAACTTTACTTTTCTATGCTTGTATTACAGGAGGATGTTTCCACACTGCAAAATCAGCTTGTCTGGACTGGTGCCGTATGCAAAGTACATCTTACTGGTGGACATGGTGCCTGAAGACAGCCTCAGATACAAGGTTAGTTCATTGATCACATACTGACTGACTCAATGTAGTGATTGGCAATTTTAAAGTCATATCCATTTAAATGGTTTGGACCTGGCTTGTCTAGACTGTTAGTGGCCTATAGAGATGAGGAGCTGTTGAATGGGCAGTCGATCTGAACGGCCGTAGCATTGGGGGACGTTGTCATATGTGTCTCCTGCAACGTTCTCACCACTGATTGTGCTCCTCAACTTCAAAGAGCCCCAACTCTTCCTGTTTTTACAGAACCCAATGGGGGGGGGGGGGGCTTCAACACTCACTCTCGTTCACACATGCTCTTGCACCCCCGGCGCCTTATGTCACGGCCAATGTAGAAGCTGTAGTTTGATATTCAGTGGTCAATGACTCAACTGAATGCTTCTCTTCTCATAGTGGAACAAGGACAAATGGGAGGTTGCAGGTAAGGCTGAGCCTCAGCCGCCCTACAGGACGTACCTGCACCCTGATTCGCCTGCGCCTGGCAGCCACTGGATGAAACAGTCCGTGTCCTTCCTCAAACTCAAGCTTACCAACAATGCTCTGGATCAGCACGGACATGTGAGCGCCCCACTCTACATCTGACGTTTGCTCAACAGGGATTTGACTTAACCCATGCCTCTCCTTTTGATTCAGATCATCCTTCACTCCATGCATCGCTACCACCCGCGTTTCCATATCGTCCAGGCTGACGATCTGTACAGTGTGCGCTGGAGCGTCTTCCAAACCTTTACCTTCCCTGAGACGACCTTCACCGCTGTCACTGCTTACCAGAACACAAAGGTAAGAGCTTTATACGCTAAAACATTAAAGTTTAATCATCAGAAGACGAAAACCCTTTAATTGGCTGCTATCTTGAATAATGGGGAGAGCATGTTCCCCTCATTGTGAAGCATCTCTACATTGTACGTACATGGTTTTGAGGTTGAATAGATAAAGCAATATTTTATTGGATTTAATTGCGTTATCTCTCTAACAGATTACAAAGCTGAAGATTGACCACAATCCCTTTGCCAAAGGATTCAGAGATGAAGGTACAAACTCTAAAAGGTAATATAATTTTGACATTATATTTAGTTCGTAAAATAGATTTTTAACTACTGTATAAAATGTAGAAAACAAGGCATAAAAAAATATTAACTCATGAATTATAGCTGATAAAAGAGTTGATTAACTATACAAAAACAAAGACAATAAGTAAAGAAAATTGTAAAATTGTTCGCCATTTTCCTTTAACAGACGAGCAAGCAGAAATCTGTCTGATCCTGAGAGGATTGTAAAAAAAATGAGCATGCCAAAAGACTCTGACCACGGAAGCCCACGAGGTAATTGTCTTCACATTTGAAATTTTTAACTCTGGTTTAACAAGTATAGATGGTTTTAGTACAAATTCAATTCTCCTTGATATGCATCTCCTCAGATGTCCTGCAGTCCTCCTGTGAAGTTCTGGATGATGAGCGCGTGGGCCGGAAGGAGTCGGAGGTGAAGGCCGAGCGCTACTCCCCATGGGAAGGTGTGTGTGAGCGGGACAACGGCCACAGTCAGCGCGCAGAGTCCCCGCTGGGCTCGGACCCCCGAGACCTGTACAGCTCTGAGCAGCTCGTGCCTGGACAGAACACATGCCAGCCGTACAGGTACCCACTACTGACCTCTATTCTGCTGTGCTCTTCCTTGCCAATGTCTCAGTGATGAAATCTGGATCTCTCCTCAGATTTCATGAGTATGGCAAGTCCCCCTCGCCGTCCTCCTCCAGTGCTGCCAGCAGCAGTGGGTTTGGCAGCAGCGGCCGCTCCAGCTTTGAGTCTCGTGTGCCGGATGTTGCCACCGTGCCCGACCACGACCCCTCCAGTAAGCCCTCCGCCCCGGAGTTCAGCCACCCCCCCTGCCCACCACATCCTTCCGTGGGGCACCAGGAGTACACAGGGGTGCTGAACATGGCCATCGCCCAGGCCAAGCCGGGCATGCTGGGCCACCATCCTCTCTACACCCCCTACAGCACAGAACAGTCTCTGGGACAGTGGAGCGGGGCCGCGTCCACTCAGTACCCGCCGCCACCCCCTCCCCATCACCACCTGCCCAGCGAATACAGCACCCAGGCCGTCCATCACGGGTATCACCACGGAAATGTAGGGGACTGGAGCCAGTACCCGTTGTTCTCTTACTCGTGTTGGTGAAGGAGACGGGACGAGATGCTTTGTAAAGTCTGCACGATGAGGTCTGGTGCTTCATGCCCTGACGCAGATGATGGTGCCCGCGGGTACCACGCAAACTGTACAACAGGAAGTGAATGTAATGAGGAAGTGGCACTAACTGAAATGTTGTTTGTGAGTCAACTTGGATGCAAAAGCTCAAATCGAAAATAAAGAACCTGCTTCAGTTTAAGTGAAGAAAAGTCTGTGTGTTGATCTGAGGGTCTCTGTGTTCCCTCCGCTTAGAGAAAAGACGTGTGCTTGTGCCAAAGGATGTGACATTAAATGCATTTGAAAATGCTGTTTGTTTGATTCATTTTGACTTTAAGCCTCCAATGCCTGCATACGAGGACCCAAAACGGACTGGCTTTGTTGTTAAGATGTCTATTTATTCTGTGTTTGACTTTGCTGCTACTTAATATTATTTTTGTTGAAAAGAGAAACGTGTAGTGTAACATGCTGTTTGGAAATTACAATGTTTATGTCTGAAATACAGAATGGTCAGTAAATATCTTCAAATACGTTGTGGTCATGGTCTTTTTCACAGAAAGAAATAAGCAGCTAATAAGCTCATATGTGCGGATATATTGATCGGGTCATGAAGCTGAGTTTAAAGGGAAGTGAAGCAGACAAACATCTGCTGTAAGAGTTAATGAGAGCACTTCGAAGGTCTGTGTGAGATCCTAATCGCAATTTGGCATAATCTCTGTAGTTTATTGGCTCATGGTCGAAAAGCACAGATGTATTCAAATATAAGCCAAACCAAATTTCTAGTTAGTATCATTATTATAAGAAGCTCTTTTAGCTTTATAGAAATACATTTGCAGACAATAACAAAAAAAGATATATTAATGCGTTCTTTGTGACAGAAAATATTGCAAACACCTGGTGGATGTTGTTTAACCCGAGAGTTCAATACGTTTGCCAAATCATACAGAAACCAAACTATGGGTTAAACAACATCCACCAGATATTTGGAGTATTTTCTGTAACAAATAACACAAATCTTTTCATTCTCCATATTTGATTGTTCATTTCTGTCAAGTTCTTAAATCTAACTTTCACTGTAACTTTGTATATTTGTGTTTTTCTTTCACTTTCCCCTCCTTTTGTTGGCTCTAATTGGAGCCCCACCTCTCTCTGTCTGTCTACACACACATTATTTGATGTTGCATCCTCAGGACACTTAAGGTAATAACTTACATAACAAAGCATGTCATGGGTCCCTCTGTGCGCATGAAAGGGTCTTAAGAGGCGTGAAACTGGGGGGATGTCGGGCTCTTTTCAGCTCTCCAAACTGCAGACGGGGCTGATGGCTGCCGTCACGGATGTCAGGCGCTAATGACTGCCGTAAAGGGTGTGTGTGTGTGTGTGTGCTCGGTGGGAGAATAAGCCAAGCTCAATTCATTACAGTGCTCTTTAGCATCTTTTGGACAAGCTTAGCAGCTGTTTGGCACTCACACACACTACAGATAAGCCGTGTTTGATTACACTAAGCTGCTTTTGACTTACCTCGCATTTGAACACTATCAGAAATAACTGATTTTAAATTCATATACTGCTGACAACATTAATTAGAATGTGCTTTCATCTGTTTTATACTAATGAGCAAGACTCCTTTCAAGAGCTGAAACTCATTAAAATACGTGGCAAGAGCAAATAAACTGGTGTATTTTTATACAAAAACTAAAATCAAACTAAAAATGTTGCAAGGAGAGAGCGAGAAAGTTCAGTTCATATTCAACTATTAGAAGTAAAATACATGTGATGGAGAGGAAAGTTTGGTTACACTTTATGGTGAAATAGTTACATTGTACTTAAGAAATATTTGAAATAAATAAGAAATGTTTGCAGGAACACATTCACAAATGGTGTTTTGTTCTAGCGGTTGTCTAAAAGTCAAAGAATACACTGTTTTTGTTGTTTTGTAGTACTTTATTAGCTCACATCTCAGGTTGACTATTTAATATTTCATGTAGAACATATAAAAACACTAGCTTCACAATTTGAACATCTTAGGAGAAAAGCTTGTGTTTGCACAGCGATCGCCTCTGAAGTGTGCCGCACATCCTCACACACGAGATCCAAACCGCACACCATTACACTGGAAACCAATCGTCAGATTATCTTTTCCCAGAAACCACGGTGGTATCTTACCAATATTATGAATTTAAAACGTGTCATTTTATTAGGATTTGACTGTTAATCACTGTAACTATTATACAGCACCAATGTAATGAATTTAACAAAAGGGTTTAATGTACTTCAGTCACTTAATTGGCATCAATCAAATATATCAAAGATGTTTGATTGTAAAAGAAGCCGTGGCATGATGTATGCCATAGAAACTTACTGTTATGTGCAGGAAATACACGATACTCCCTGTGAGACTGTCGTCCGAGGGAGAGGAAATCAGCCAAACAAGACGCTGAAAGGGTTTTTATGTGCAAGTTAAGTGAGCGCATGAGACGAGTGTGCAAGACAGACAGAGAGTATAAATGTTCAAGGTGTAAAAACCCATAAACCGCATTTAAGTGAGGCTCTAAAAGAGCTCCTCTGGGTAAGTTTAAAAAGAGAAGCATGCGTTAATGCAGTGAGGCCGTTAAAAGAGCATCTACTCTCCTGCATCAGTTTCACAGCAACCATAGAAAATATGCCCTCTTTATTACTTCCCTCGCTCCTTCTCATCTTCTGTGAACACGGATTCAGATTATTCAGTTATTAATCCAGCCCTGAGTTAAAGTCACCTAAACAACTGCAGTTCTGCAACCGTTGCTCTTTATTTTATTCTCAATGAGATTCATGAACCGGTAATGATGCAGTTAATGCATTTCCGAAGGAGAAACACAATTCACAGCAACTGCACACAATCCCAATATCTATTGTCAAAATATAGTTCTGTACTATGAAGGAAGAGTGAATGCATATTTATATCATTTTATGTCATATGAAACAAAAAAACTAATCTTCCACTAATCATTTATTTAAAATTAGAAAAATCAATGATTTTCAGATTTAATATGCTGATGATTTATGACATTCAACAAGTTCAAACAGAGGGAATTTAGTTTAAAGAGGCAATAATTCTGATATATTGAAGATAGAAAATAAATAAAACGAAAAGCAAACAGTAAGAAGCAGTGCGTTATATCAGTGCATAATATTAAAACAGAATCGCTTCTTACATTGCAAAAGACAGCAGAGGAACACTTGAATAACCGTTCACGTTAAACGAGCCCAACATAACTTTACAACTTTCTCTTTGGAGAAACTCAACAGCCGTTCAGCTTTCATTAGAGCAGAGATCGGCAACCTTTCCGACACAAAGAGCCATTTTTATATTGGTGACAGAATTCCTGCTCCATTTGTTTATACAAAACCATTCAAAAGTTAAGAATTTTTGCTTCTGCTCACACTGAGAAAAAGTACTTTCAGTTTTCTATTTGATCACATTATAAAGCTGAATTTATTAGATGACACAGTAAAACTGTAATATTATATCAGTGTAAAACAGCTGTTTTCTATGTGAATATATAGTACATTATAATTTATTCCTTTGATTAAAGTTGTACTTTCAGCATTATTACTCCAGCCTTCAGTGTCACATGATCTTCACTAATCACTCTGATATGATCCTCATAATATTACAGTTTTTGTCAAATGGAGTCAAAACAAATCAGGTAATTGGCACGAGTCGTGATGTTTAGTAGGCAGTTTGTATGCGTTTCATTTGAAACCGCACAATCACTTTTGCGGCTTTCTACTGTAGGGATATTCGGAAATTAATTACCGCTTGTGTGTGTGTGTGTATATGCATATATGTACCAGATAGAACATGTTATCAGAATGTTTTGTGAAATCTTTCTGTTGATAGTTGGAGCCTGAGCCGAGTTCAGCCTTGGAGAAGCTGTATATCTGTGTGTGTGTGTATCTGTGTGTGTGTGTGTGTGTGTGTGTGTGTATCTGTGTGTGTTAATATGGTCTGTATTGGTGAGGTGAATAACTGGCAACAGGAGACAGAATAACATGTTGTACTCGATAACCCACGTCACTAACCCGTGAACCATGTGATCAACGAAGATATGCTTCAGACTGTCTGCTTTTGTGTGGAAAATTACTAGTTTTGTTTATCTTTCTTTCTTTCTTTCTTAGCCAATCAGAATCATGTAACCGCCATCATTGATGTAGTTGGTAGCCTCTGTTAGAGTATAATTGCTGTAACAATGTTATTGTATGTGGGGCGGCCTACGAACTCCTTGTGAGACCTGAAGCTCCTGCTGATGAAACTGCAAACTAGCTTAAATTTCTTCTTTTTGACTGCACTTCTGACTCCTGGTCTTCATTCAACACATCTGGTCCTCGGGTCTTTACTGTAATTCCCCTACACTACCATTCTAACATAACTAGTTAAAATGAGCATCACATAACACTGTGTGTTTGCTGCTCTGTCAGTGGAGCTCTGCAGGCGTAAGGTTGCCGACCCCTGCACTAGTGCCTTCATTTCCTTTACTCTTTTGAAAAATGTTATTGCACATAATTCAAATCTATTAATAAAAAAGGCTTTGGACTTTTAAAACACATATGTAAAATAAAGGCACCATCATTATACACAAAAACAAATAATCTGCATTGGTAAAGTGCATGTACATCGTTATCATCCCGACAGTTTCCCATGGTTCTGGACAGACAGAAAAAAAATCCTCAACATGACAAAAACAACCTAAAAGAGTCAGTAAAATTAACCCACAAACAGGGAAGAGTGCGATTTGGAGATGATCTGACCCAGAATCTGGCAACAAACAAAGTCTTCACCAACTCCACATTGATGGGTAACACACACTGCTCAATCTAAGGCCGTTTACACCTGCTATTAAAGATGCTTTTTGATTGCTTGGATCACAGGTGGACGACACTGAACGCTGGTTGTAAACGGGTTTAAAACGTTTTGAGCATGTTCACTTTCAACCACTTCCAGAGGAACTGGAAAACATGTTTGACCAGATTGCTTTCATAGTGGAAACACTCATGTAGTCAAACGCGTCTGAACTGCCACTAAAAGACCATCTACTGATCTAATGCATGGACATTATGGGATGCGCTCTAGCCAGACAGGATTTACACTTAGTCGGCTGGAGACTCAAGTTTGATTGGCGATGAAAAATGTACAAATCACAATGTTCTCTGATCACTCCTGATGTCTAACACACACTCACAGCGTTCGGCTGGTCTTGTGTCTGTCAGAGCAGAAACTAAAGCTGAAACATGCTCTCCATGTGTTTCCATCACAGATCCTCCTCTTAAAGAAATCAGGACAGAAGTGATAGAAAGTGGACAAGAGAAGATTAAAACAGCAGGTGTAAACAGGAGTGTGTCTCCCTCGTCTACTTGAGATCGATCAAAACACATCTGAACACCCGGAGTAAACAGAGGCAAAAAAAAATCTGATTATAACGCCCTCCAAACTTGACTTAATTTTGCATGACTCTAAGCACACCATTCCCTCACTTTTGTCCTTCCCAGCCTACCTGAGCATCAGTCCTCGCTCGAGTTGTCCGAGTCATCCCATTCCACCTCTTCCCATGATGCTTTGGCCCTTTGCTCCCAGCTGCGGGCCTGGGCCATGGCTGCTTGTGGCAAAAGCAAGACGCATGCTGAAATCCCAGACACACGGTCCTCGAGGGCTGTTCCACTCTCCCATCGGTCCTGCCCTGCATTGTAAATGTGAACGTACTTCATCCGACTGCCCTTATCATGCGACCTTCCACCCAGGATGTAGATGCTTCCATCGAGGACGGCCATACCCGGCTCTCCGTGGCCCGCGGGCAACGGGCTCACCACAGACCACACATCTGCAGTTGGGTTGTAGCTCGCCACCTGCACACACAGTCAAACCGGCTCATGACTTGCGAGACAGTTATTTTCCTGTGTGTCTAACAGTGGAGAGCAGCGCTTGCAACATCAAGGTCATGGGTTCGATTCCCAAGGAAAGCCAGAACTGATTAAATGTGTTTCTTGAATGCAATACAAGTTACTTTGGATAAAAGCGTAAATGTAAATGTATGTAGGGACTCGACAACAGATTTCAATACTCAAATTTCATATTTTCTAACCTTTTTGTTATGAATACTTTCTAGACTAACGATAGGTGCTTTGTGAAGTTTTGAAACCCTTGCTTGTTCATGATTCAGAGCGCATATCAAACTGCCAAAATCACTTGATTCAGTAAACAAGGCTGTTACATCACAACTGTTTCAATGGTTTGCCACCAGGGGGCGATGATCTCTGTGAGCCTGTGAACCAGTGACTTAAAATAATAATAATAATAATAATAATAAAAATAACAGAAAAAAAATAATCAGAGCCCTCTAAAAAAAACTCCCTTATTAGTGCTAATAACAATGGAAAAACATATTTTTAATTGCTACAGAGACAGACACACACACACACACACACACACACACACACACACACACACACACACACACACACACACACACACACACACACACACACACACACACACACACACACACACACACACACACACACACACACACACACACACACACACACACACACACACACACACACACACACACACACACACACACACACACACACAATTATAGTATGTAAGGATTCCTGTGATATAAAATAAAATGTGGTTTTAATTATGAGTTCTTTTGAGATTTATGATTATGAGATTTTTTCTGGGCACACTTTGGGCCTCTTAGTACCAATTGAGCATCATTTGATCGCCCCAGACTACCAGAGTATTGTTGCTGATCATGTGCGTCTCTTTATGCACACAGTGTGCCTGACCTCTGATGACTTCTTGATCAAATGATGACCAAATGATCTCAGACTGATTTCCTGAACACACAGTGTTCACTAAACTCAAACCCCAGTCACCAGATCTCGGTCCAATAGAGCAGCTTAAGGAATGTGGTGGACTGGGAGATTCACATCACTGATGCGGTCAGAGGAATCAATGATATCAGAGGAATATTTCAGGAGATTGATGAATCAATGCAATGAAGAATTAAGGCCATGGTGAAGGAAAAAGGGGTTCAACCCGATACCAGCAATGTGTACCTAATAAAGTGGCCAGAGAGTGTTGTGTACATTAAATAACTTATCTTTCTAACCTTTTGAGCGATTAATTGCAGTTAATTTGAAATTAAGCATACATCACTTATCTTGTTTAATGTGTTTTTGTCATCATTTGCTATATCCGCTAAGCAAACTATGAAGAATCTTGATGATTCTCATAAACCTGTATTTCCTGCCACTTTTTTCAATGAAGATAAGAAAATCAAGAAAACTTTCTTAAGAAAAGATAACATGTTACATTTTTGAGTCGCATAACATGATATTGAACTACCCTTTGCCTTAATTGTCATAAATAGTCAAATTATCTGTAATTTTAAAGCCCTGTTTACCTTGATACACACTGACATTTGGAGCAGGAATCACATCAGAAGGAAAGGCTATGATGCCTCAAAATGCTCTCTTGGTTGGCAGCTCATTAAGTTTTGGAGATTTGCTTTCTCTTAATTTAAATGTATGCGATTTCTACATCAAAACTGTAGCTGTTTCCAAAACATGCAGTCCTTGTTAACTGTACGGACAGGGCAGGTGTTTCAGAAGTCCAGTACCTTGAGGACATCTCGTCTGTACCCGCAGCCATCATTGCTGCCTCCAATAACATAAGCGCGGCCATGAAGAGCTGCCATGCCGTGCCAGGCACGCTCCACCGGGCCCTCGGCACACAGGCTCCAGTGATTGCCGCTAGGATCGTAACAGTAGGTCTCCTTCAGATAAGCCATTCCCCGCCGCCCGCATGCGATGTAGATCTTCCCGTCGATGACAGTGCCAGCGTGGGCATACACCTGCACTCAGAGAACACACGCGTGGACATTCAGCTGAACGCTCAGAAACCGCTGCTAGCTGTAACCATGTTTAGCGGCTTACACTTCAAGAAAAATAGCTTGGAATAATGACTTTTTTAATGAAGTTTCATATGCTCACCAAGCCTGCGTTTATTTGATCAAAAATACTGCAAAACAGTATCACTGTGAAAATGTACTATAATTAAAAGGTTTTTTATTGGAATATATGTACAGAAATGTTCAAAATAACAGCAGTACTATGTGACTAAGCAGAATAATCCAAGTTTTGTAGTATATTTTTTATTACTACGTGGCAAACAAGTTACCAGTAGGTGCAGTAGATTCTCAGAAAACAAACCAGACCCAGCATTCTTGATGCGCACGCTCTTAATGCTGTGCAATTGGGCAATCAGTTGAAAGGGGTGCGTTCAAAACAACAGCAATACGCTACGTTACGTTACAAAACTGAACCAAAGCAGACTGAACCATCTGACCAATCAGAGCAGAGCAGCTCTGGAAAAGGAGGGGCTTAAAGACACTAGTTCATTTATCAAACAGACACTGTGCAATGTATATTATTCAAAGAGTTGTGTTTTTTGATCTTGGATACATGTAGACCTATTGTAGGAATCTCCAAAACAAAAATAGGAACCTTTAAAAAAGCAATGGAATATAATGGAATGGAATATTACAGCCTAATTATAATATTGCTGTTTTTACTGCATTGTTCTGTTTGTAGATGAAATAAATGCAGCTTTGGTGAGGATAGAGATTTGGCTGGTCTACAGTGTTTCAGCACACAATAGTTCACATTTCAGGAACAACGGTGTGTGATTTATTAATAGGAAAGAGATTTTTGAAGTATCTGAAATGCATTTATAAACGCCTGACGTCCAGCCTAGATCACATGACCTGTCTGAACTGATGCGTTGCTCAATTATATGAGAGACTAATAGCAATATATGTACAGTGGAGTTCACTTATCTTGAGTCATGGTTAACTCGGCAATCCTATTATGTCGACGTTTTTGAAGTGGAACCGCCAAACTCCCTATTTGTCTTAGTACTTTCGATTCTTTAATGTCGCTGAAATCTAATATCTCGAGCACAAAAAAGGACAAAATCGCCACTTCACATGGTTATGTCGTGACTAATTTGCATACCTAGTTCACTGCGCATGCGCTGAGTTTGCGTTGCATGTGGATCGCGGTCCGCTCACGGTTCACTTCCTGTCATGGATCTCGTCTGAGGGAGAACACGGTGTAGCATCCCGCACGTTTTTTGTGATTTTGTGAGCAATCTTTGTGTTTACATGGTTGGAGAATATAATTAAACGTTTGTATCAAGAGTCGAAGAAAGTTTTTATTGCGGTGGTTTTACATATGCCTATTGTTAGCAAACAAATCGCGGCAACACTGTTGTGTAAAAAGGGTTGTTGTCTTTGGCGCTTGCAGTATCACTCTGACAGCTGCGCTGATTGGCTGTCTGACCTGTCAATCATGCAAGAAGACGTGATTGGCTGTGCTGCCATGAGGGCGGGCTCTTCTCATCTCATCCGACGCTTCTTAAAGGGACGTGCGCTAAACAGCGCAGAGGGGGAGACTGCCTTTTCTTTTTCTTCTGATTCTGACGTGTTTGTTTTTTATTGTGTGAATTTCGCACATAAGCACTGTGTACCGAGCCTGAACAGTTATGAATAATTGACATCATGCAAACAACATTTGAAATTTGAAATGTGATCTTACACAAAAAAGTTCAGCAATCTATGGGTGAGGGTTATGCCAACGATTTTTTACACAAAACCCAAAACCCGCTGGCTATATGAGCGTGCGGATTATCTGCGTCTGCGGGTTATATGTTATCTCGATGCTTTTTTGCAACCCCCGAGGCCGTCGACATAACCAAACTCCACTGTATATATTAGCACATCTATAGATTACCAATCTAAAAATGGATGTTATGTTTGATTTAAAAGTCTCGAGTGGTTTATCTAAAAATCCTCACCTCTCGTTTGAGTGGCGCCACATACTCCCAGGTGTTGGTCTGAGGGTTGTAGCGCTCCACGCAGTCCAGCTCATTGGTGTAGTCTCGTCCTCCGATGGCGTAGATGTATTTGTCCACCACACAGACGCAGTGATCCGCATGCGGCTGCCGCAGAGGCTCGATGGCGCACCAGCAGTTGTGCCGTGGATCGTACCTTCATGACAATATAAAATAAAATAACCACAACATTTTCAGAATCCATCAGTTCAGGGATTAAATTACAATCGTAACCCCGTTTCCCGAAGGAGGAACAGAGATGCTTCATCAGAAATAAACTGATGGATCTCGCCGAGAGACGGATCATCTTTGAGAGCAACTAAACAAAATAATGCATGCGAGATCTGCAGATCTGAAGTCAGTCCTCACGCCTCAAGCTGAAGGAAACATCAGGTTTCATTATTGTGCCTTTGTTCATGTTCCTGAATTTCTTTGCAGTTTAGTTCCTGTTTCTATAGTTTTCCTTCTCTCTAACCCTGGTTACCATCCCTCCTGTATCTCGTTTAGTTTTCTGTTTGTTTTGTTCATTCCTGTTGTCAGTGAAATAACACACTCTTAATGTGATACGGTTATTTTGCTGGCAAGGATTCCCCATGGTTATTACTCAAACTGCATCATGATCTAGCAGACACAGGAGAGCCGGAGTAACTTGGGTAACTTATTTGAAAAAGTAACTCTTCCTTTACTAGTTCCTCAAAAACTGCAATCTGATTCTGCATGACTTGTAATGTAATGCACAGTAATGTAATGATTTCAGTTCTATGAGTGATTGCCCAACTACTGATCTCAGATTTAGATTATTTATAAATCCAATAATCCAATTTGCACATATTGGATTATATTGGCCTCTGATATGGATATATTACAAATCCAATAAACATTTACACAAGTAGCTTAAGTTCAAGGTGAAGGTCACACACCTGATCTCCACCCTGAGTAACGACGTCAAGCCAGAGACACACCACACACACACACACACCAGTGTCCCTGGCTTGATGCGCCTGGGCTTCAAACACACACACCGACTGTGTGAGGAACGAACGTCTACATCAGCAGGTGTCAGTCTGAAAGGGAAACTGAAACTAGGACTGCCTGTATTCACACCGCAGGAGCAAAGGAGTGTTTCCTCACCATTCTGAACATGTATAATGTTGACCACTCTCTTCATTTCAGACGCTCATGTCATTATGCCAGTATTTGTGTATGGGAATGCACAAGAAAGAGGAATTCACCGTTGGTGCCGTCTTTAATCACTTTCTCTTTCATTCTCATGCACTTCTTTGCTAAACTGAGCCAAATCAGAGTCCTCTTTGCTGACGCAGTTGAACACACTGCAAGATCTTCACTGACAGATGCGCAGCGATGGAAACCGCCAGCTTTGTGTGTTATGCCTGCTACGGATTACATACAGATCCCTACAAAAATCACACTGTATGACATGGATCTCATGAACTCGGGTGCGACATGCATGTGGATTGTGTGATGAAGACACCTGTTGCATTTACATTCATGCGTTTATCAGCTGCTTTTATCATCGTATTCAAGAAACACATTGACATTCTAATCAGTTCTTGCTTTCCCTGGGAATCAAACCCATGATCTTGATGTTGCAAGCACTGCTCTCTACAGTTAGACACACAGGAAAGCATCTGAATTGAATTCAGATGCTATCAGAATTATCGTAAGTATGAGTTTTCTGAATGAAAATGAACGCTCTCTCAGGTCAGCATCTGAATGCGGTGAATCATGACTTCAGTAATGGGAAGAAGGACACTTCTGATGGCATGTGAGGGCATTAGTGCAGAAGAAGCATGAGCTGGGCTCAACACACACAGAGCAGCACGAACTGCACTGGTCATTGTAGTTTTTATAAAATCAGGCACTTACCGCCAGCAGCGGGACTCGGCACGGAAGCCGCTGGTGTTCTTGTCTCCGCCAATCAAGTACACAAAGTTATTGAGCACCGCGATGCCCATGTTGGACATGCGAGGAGCGCGTTCTGCTGCCAAACTGCGCCACTCTCCCCAGGACGGGTGGAACACCTGGAACCGCTCTTCATTGTCCACCAGTGCGCTCGAGGAGTACATGCCACCGAATCCCAGAATGCACTGGGAGCTGCAGCGAGGCTGGGTGAGAGGGGTCTGCATGACCGGCTGCCACAGCTCCTGACTGTGGTATCGCAGCGCAGCGGCCACCGAGTCCCGCAGCGGGCACTGCTTTAACCGGCTGTGCAAGCGCTGCAACACATGCCGCTCCATCAGACAGAACCGCACCGCTTCCAGCATCCGCAGCGGATCCTGCGGGAAGAGTTCACCCGTTACACACGGCGCCAGAGCCAGCACTCAACTCATGACTAACCCTGTTCAATCCTTACTCTAGTAAAAGCGCACTGTCATACAAAGAGTATAAAAGTACAAAAGCACTTGATTTTAATGCACTTAAGCATGAAAAGTAACAAGTACTGATGATGAACCATATATTTAGTCAGTGGTCAACACTAACACTGCACACACAATGGGCAAATGATGGACACATCCTTAATTGTAAGTGTGATTTGATGATTTTGAAACCCCAAATCAAATGCGTGTAAAATTTTGATATGTTTTATATGTTTGATATGAGCTTGAGGTCAAATTGACCCCAAAAAACACACATAGCCAACATCTGTCTGCAGTTTTTAGACATTTCAAAGTTGAAATTGGCTGAATAAAAAAAGACTTGACAAAACAAAAAGACTTATGCGGTTTGTATGAATGAATGAGCATTCGTGGAAGCATCAACTGAATTGCTTCTCATAAAAAATCTGATGTCAAATCACAAATCCCTCACGAGTCGTATTAACAGCATACAACCATCCCATCTGTTCCTCACCTGCAGGCAGACCTCGTCCTTCTCCACCTGTTCGGGGGTGTAGTGGTAGTGCAGGGCGGCTTCAAACACCTCGTTCTCGGAGCTCACCTCCAGCTCGTTGCTGGACAGCACACTCAGGATCTTCTCCTCGGGAAGCTTCCGGTACACTGCTGTCCGCGAGAACGTCTGGATGTTCTTCAGCAGATACGAGCGGATCTTCTCCGCGAGCTGGTTCAGCCCGTATATGTCAGCCAGCTTCTCCACCTCCAGGATGTTGTCGTCGTCCAGCCAGGAGAACAGGAAGTCGCAGCAGAAGCCGATCACGTCCTGCACCTGCAGCAGAGTGGCGGCGCACAGCACCTCCTGCACCGTGTCCAGGTCCAGCTCCAGCTCAGACGTGTAGATGAAGTCCAGCAGCTTCATCATGGCAGTGTGTGTGACTCCATGAACCGGGATCTCCGTCTGCTGCATCTCCCGCAAACCGCCGGCGAACATGCCCCTAAACACAGAGGACAGAGGCGCTGGCAGAGGAGCAATCGTCACGCAGCTTAAGCTTTGAGAAGTGCGTATGCTATACAGAGCCAAAGCTCGACTTCCCTTTCTGCTCCAGTGACTTCCTGTCTGTCCTCCTACTATCTAAATAAAAGCCAAAGAGCCCAAAAATATAACTTGCAAAAAGGAAAGAACAGCACGTATGATAAATAACTGTCACAAAGCAACGAAAGACTCTGAGAATGTGTGTGTGTGTGTGTGTCAGATACACACCTGAGAGTCAGGGCTACACAATCAACACAATTACGTTCAGCTAATCAATTATCTCACACACACACACACTGTTCAAAAGTTTAGGGTCAGTAACATTTAAGGGCATTTTAACTTAAAGACATTAATAATCCTACTAAAGGTTTTTATTTCAATGAAATGTTAACTTTTCTATTCATCACAGAATCCTGGGAAAAACATGTTATCATGTTAAGAAGCACAAGTGTATGTGAACACTGATCATAATCATAAGTGACTCTTGAGCACCAAATCATCATATCAGAATGATTTCTGAAGCATCATGTAATGAAAATGTAATAAAACAGAACAACGTTCTTTTAAACTGTGACAATATTTCACAACATCCCTGTGTTTGTGATCAACTCAACGCAGCTTTGGTGAGCAGAGTGCTGAAGAAGTCCCTGACTCTGAGAGCGTCATGCACACCTGAAATAGTCACAGGAGGCGGCGAGGAGGATCCGGTGGGCCTGGATGGGCCGTCCCTCCACCAGGAGCACCACGTCGAACAGGATGCCCCCCTGCCGCAGCAGCAGCAGCCCGTCCAGCAGCCCCTGCGAGTGCCCATGACTGCGGTACCGCTGCCGCGCGCCGGCCGGAGCCGAGCCGGAGGAGAGAGCGGCCCCTCGCGCCCCAGCCGTGCCGGACACCAAACCATCAGACATCTGGACACACACACACACACACACACACACACACACATGCAAACTAACTCAGTTCCACACTGACGCTAAGTGACAGAACAGGGAGAGAAATTAGTAATACACATAAACTTCCTCACCCTGAGCAATTGTTATTAATCACAATGGAAAGTAAATATGACAAGTGAACATGTACATGTCACAGAACAATGAGCACATCAAGAAGACAACGACCTGTGTGTCTCACTGTATAACCTCGGACAAACAACACACTGCTCAAAAACAACAGTTTATTCCTTTTACATTCAGAAATGACACAAAACACGCTGGCTTTGCACTCAAGAGAGAGTGAAGTTTCAAACTGACACCATTTTACTTTCACTTTTACATTTGTTATCGTTCAGCTGTAAACAGTGGCCTGTGTTTGTTCCTCCAGCTGAAGAGCCACAGATGATGTGCTGAAAGCCTGCGAGTGTGTGTGAGTGTGTGTGTGTGAGAGCGTTACATAAACTTACAGATGTTGTGGATCTGCTACACTTGATGCGACGCGCTACAGCAGCGGCTGTCAGGCGACAGCGGCCACTCGATGAGGAGGAGGATGATGATGAAGATGATGAAGATGACGAGGAGGCTTCAGTTAGTTTGTTTGTTTGTTTTCTGATCGCCCAGCTGAGTTTCCCTGTGACGTCACAGCAGCGCTTCCGGTACAGAGCAAAACAAATGACGTCAGCAGCTCCTGTCAAATGAAAAGCACCTGATCCTCCTGCACAGAAAACAAGCAAATTCATATCTAACTATCAGTAAGTTCTAAATGAACACTTCAGCTACTACTATTAACGAATATGTCATCAATAATTTGCTACTCAATGAGATTGAATTTAAGAAATTAACTATGAAAAATAATAAAGAATTACTATTTACAGATTTTTTTTTTTTTACTTGGTCGCTTGGAAACTTTTCTCAATACTTTGGTCATTTTTCAAAACTCTTCACACATTTCTCCTAACACATCTTTAGCTTCACAGCAGTTCATTTCACATTCAAAATGCACAAAAACTAACGAAAATTTGTCAAACTCACTTTATCAGTCATAAAACACAGACCGTCAGGTGGTATTTTATAATTATTGCTTTTGTCAAATGCATTTACAAAACAAGAATGACACACTTTTATAATTGCAATGAATTGAAAGACTAACGCTTTAAAAAAATCAGTCAGGATATTTTACATTTACATTCCTGCATTTATCAGCTGCTTTTATCATTGCATTCAAGAAATACATTGACGTTCTGATCAGTTCTGGCTTTCCCTGGGAATCAAACCCGTGACCTTGATGTTGCAAGCGCTGCTCTCTACTGTTTGAGACACTGGAAAGCCAAATACAGTAATACCTCGGTTTACGAGTTTAATTCGTTCCAAGAGGGAGCTCGTAAACCAAAATGCTCGTACACCAAAACAAATTTCCCCATAAGAATGGACTAAAAATCACTCAGTTCGTTCCACACGACCATAAATACCCATTTTAAATATTTTTTTGGTTTTAACCTATTAATTACATTTCAAATTATAACCATTAATAGCTCATATAAAAACTAATTAATAATTGACAATTAAACTCTAAAAATACTTGACAATTTACTGTAATACACTCCAGCTTTGAGCAGCGTGCGTGGAGGAGACGAGAGGAGGGAGGAGCGAAAAAAGTGCAAATGAGTGAATTTATTATAATAGTGCAGAAAACAAACGAAGTGATAATCCAGAGTAAAGGTCATGGAACATGGGAGATGGTAGACAGGGAGCCACGAACGAACGCGGGGAGATAGGCAGATGATATGAGAATCAGGTGTGTCAGTGCTCAGTGACCACGGCCCCTTTCACACACACACACACACACACACACACACACACACACACACACACACACACACACACACACACACACACACACACACACACACACACACACACACACACACACACACAGGCAGAACTAGGAGACAATGAATTCATGAACCGTGACAGTTACTGCTTAGAGGTACTGTACGTGTATATTTCACTACGTAAACAATAGCGATCACAATTAATTAATATTACAACAGGAGGTAAAACTGCTGTAAATCATTTATAAAAGTATCACTGTGGTGAATGATGCAGCCAAACCAAGCAACGCTGAGAGAATGAATGAGTTAAGGGGTGATAAAGGGTTTGGAACTGCGTGACTGTGTTATGAGAGGCTGTGTTTATGATATTTCCAGTAAAAATGTGTGCGATGATGCTGATAGCAAATTACCATCTTATTCAGATTTGTGTTGTTATTGCTTTGAACTTAAGTTGAACAGCTAGAAAAGAGTTTCTAAACTAATTTTGGGAGTGTTTGTGTCTGAGTGAGAAATGAATGCATGTCATTTGAAAGATTAAATGCATTTTGTGCCAAAGCTGCTAATGATAAGTTATCCACAGTTTAGCGCTCATAGATTTCTGTTGTGCGAGCTTTGAAAAAGTGACCTTAGTATTGACAAATGTGTCCTATTGATTATAAAAAAAATAATCAGAAAGTCTATTTTGGTCATAAACAGCATCACTGATTACTCAAGTGTTTCTTCATCACTCTGCAAACACTGCTGGAGAGCCGGACCATTATCTTAAATTAAAAAACTAAAACAAAACAGTTTTTCTCTTTAAAATACTGACCCAGATCAGAGTGAATATGTAACACTTGAGTAATTAGTGATGAATTTGACATATTAATGGCGTAACATAGTGTTACCCAAAAACTCCCATCTCAAAACTCTCAGATTAATCACACACATTAACAAATTTAGCATATTTAACATAAAACAATAGAATGCAACACACGTAACACATAGAGTAACACTTTATTTTAGTGTCCTTGTTACATGTTACACATACTTACTGTTGTAGTGACAGTAAATGCTGCATAATTACATGCAACCACATGCTAACCCTAATCATACAGAAGTACATGTAGTTTATTAATATGACTCAGTACTCACAGACCACCTACAGTAAGCAAAAACAAATGACAAATGAGGGAGACTGGGGCAAGTTCTTTTCTTCTTTTTTTACTACTGTTCAGTTTCCAGGCGGCCAGTTATTTCAGCTAATAATAATCATATGTTTTTTTAAGCCTAACCCAAGCTCAAGGTCGCCGTACAGTCGCCGTACGCCGAGACAACATCAAACATAACCAACCTCTACATAAACATACTATGATGTTGATGTTGTAAACTGGTATTTATGATCATATTATATTTATTCATTATTGTAATCACTTTAACTATTTACTGCACTTTGTTCTTCTTCTAGTTCTCATGAAATAGAAGTCTCTCACATTCACAGATATAGCCTTACACACATTACACATCAGAGATATGATCAGGGTTCTCCAATTTAATGAACCTACATACATCTATATTAATCTCTTGACTATTTTTTACTGATGTGAGTAAACCACTTTTTTGAAAGGCTATTTTGATCTATTTGTTTAAAATATTAATAACAGGCCAGACAGGCCAGTAGATCATGAACAGTGTTTTCATCTTATGACCTGCAGAGGACGCTAGTGCACTTTTGTTTTGAGGATCTCAGGAGGAATAACTGACTTGTAGCTCACGTAAAAAAACCTAAAAAACATTTATATATATATATATATATATATGTGTGTGTGTGTGTGTGTGTGTGTGTGTACATTTACCTTTCTGCATTTATCAGACGCTTTTAACCAAAGTAACTTGCATTGCATTCAAGAAATTGACATTTTAATCAGTTCTTGCTTTCCCTGTGTAATACCTTGTATTAACTAATTATGGCAACCGAACGTCCCTCCAAGGATATTAATATCAGTCATTTCTGACCTTGTTTGTGCTTAGTGCAATGCCACAACATTTCAAATGTTTCTGCTTCTCTGGAAATTTTGGTCAAACAACAGAAAACGGTTTCTCAATGAAATGTTTTTTGTCTTATTTGCTTTGTTGTGAAAACCCTTTCAAGCAGCTGACACTATCAGTGATATACTTGTTCTCAGTGCTTCTGCCGAAACATAACTAATGGAGCTTGTTGCCATTAGCTGGGTCATTAATAACCCCTGACATGCATCCACTTGTAATGATAGATCTGACAAATCAATAAGAATAAATCACAGAGGTCAAATGGTCTACATCCACTGCATCAGCACAATAAAAGAGAACACAAGAAACAGCATATTTATTTATTCACATTAGCTATCTAAGGCGGTTCACACAGAATGCATTTCTGCTGTTAAAAACGTGATGCAGGGCAGCAGAACAAAAAAAGCAAAAACCAACAAAAGGTCTAGGTGTTTTTTTGTCTTAAGTCAAGTTACCTTTATTTATATAGCGCTGATTATATTGCTTTTTTTTTTTACAGATATAAAAGGAAAATTATGCAACAAAGTTTGTTTTGTTTTATTCATCAATATTGATGAATATTAAGGTTACCAACTAACCAACAGTGACAAGGAACCAAAACTCCAAACCCAAACTCGTCTCAACTTGAGCGTTTCGTTTTTAGGTCCTGTATTATGATTACAGGATGAGGTACCTGACATTAAGGTGATTTTTGCAGCTTGTCCACTTTCAACCACTTCCAGAGGTTTTGCAAAAACGTATTTGATTCCTTTCAAAGTGTAAACACTCATGTGGTCGAATGCATTTGAACTGCCACTAAAAGATCATCTATTTTCCGTTTACTGATGTAATGCCTGAACATTATGGGAAGAGCTCTAGCCAGATGGGATTTAAACTTTGTCGGTGTCACGAATACGGTCTCTGTGTTCCCCTCCAATCACCACCAGAGGGCTCCCTCACCCAAATACTAATACCCCTCAGGACTCCATTTCCCATAAACCCTTGCTGGACTGATTACCTATCCACCTGGAAGTAATCTTATGGACTATAAACTCCCTCACTCCCATCTCCTCTGTGTGAAGTCTTGTTCTGTCCTGGCTGACGGTTCTGAGCGGGTTCCTGTGTTTATTGATATCTCTGTGTTTATTGATATCTCTGTGTTTATTGATATCTCTGTGTTTATTGATATCTCTGTGTTTATTGATATCGCTGTGTTTATTGATATCTCTGTGTTTATTGATATCTCTGTGTTTATTGATATCTCTGTGTTTATTGATATCTCTGTGTTTATTGATATCTCTGTGTATTGCCTTGGACTATTTATTCCGTTGCGACCGATCGCTGTCTGCCCTGATCTTCTGCCTGCTTTATCGTTTTCGTCTCTGCCTTGTCTCTGTTGTTCTACTGCTGGTGTTTGACCCCTGCCTGTTATTCTACTATTATTCTTAATAAAGCTGCAAATGGATCCCACGACTTCTAACCATATGTTACAGTCGACTGGAGACCCAAGTTTATTTTGTCCATTAGATTGAAAGATCTGAAAAAGCCCATTAATTTACCCGCCCACAGACCCTCCCATCAAAGAAATCAGGACAGAAGTGGTTGAAAGTGCACAAAAGAGATGGATGAACATGTGTCTCCCTAATTTATCTATTCAATCGACCTAAACGCATTTTAATACCAGGTGTAAACAGTGCCTGAATTGTGTGTGGCAAATGCACCAGTTAAAGACCTCCATCTAGTGTGCATGCATTGAAAAATAATGCAACAGTAGCGCAGTGGAATGGAAAAAGCCATTCTGTGTGAACGGCCACAACTCTTCCTGCTCATGATGAATTCTTTTTTCTAAAGCAGCATTGTCTCAGGGGATCTCTGTGCTAGAATCGCACATGCACATGAATAAACAGCTCAGTCCAACCATGGTTTCTTTTTAATGCACTAATTTTAAAGATACACTGTTCTAACTTAAAATATTCAGAGTTCTCACACTAGCATGTCATACATTTTGTGTCAAACTTGCACAAAGCATTCAGATAGCGTGCAGGATGTCTTGTCTATGCTCTAAGGAGTGCAAAAGCTAAAGCCAAATCATCAGTTATCATTCTTTTAGATCTATCCGCTGCTTTTCACACTGTTAATCATCATATCCTCTTATCTACACTCTCATCACTAGGCATCACAGGAACTCTGCTTCACTGTTTTGAATCCTATCTCACAGGAAGGCCCTTCAGGGTTGCATGTTTTGCGGGGAAATCTTCTCCAAAAAATGTCATCTGATCACCGGTGTTCCACATGGCTCAGTTTTTGGACCACTTCTCTTCTCCCATTATACAGGCACACGGTTTCTTCTATCACTGCTACGCCGATGACACTCAGCTATTATTTCAGCCAGATGGTCCCACGGTAGCTGCACGAATCACAAGTCAAGCGCACATCTCGACATGGATGAAAGAGCATCATCTGCAGCTCAACTTGGCAAAGACAGAGTTTCTTGTCTTTCCTGCCAATCCGACTCTACAACACGACCCCACTATCCAGATCGGCTTCTCGACGATCACCCCATCAGGGTCTGCCAGAAATCTTTGAGGACCAGCTGACCTTCAAATATCACATCGCAAACACAGCTCGATCATGCAGGTTTGTACTTCACAACATAAGGAGGATCAGGCCATTCCTCACGGAGCAACACGACTTCTCCTACAGATCGTGATCATTTCTAGGCTTGATTATTGCAACGACCTTCTGGCTGGACTTCCTTCTAGTGCAATCAAACCACTGCAACTGATCCAGAACGCCACAGTTTGTATTGTCTTCAATGAACCCAAAAGGGCCCACGTCACTCCACTCTTCATCTCTCTGCACCGGCTCCCACTTGCATCAAATTCAAAGCTCTGACACTTGCATACAGAACTACCACAGACTCAGCACCCTCATACTTCCACTCACTACTACAAATCTACACACCTACCAGAAACCTTTGGTCGATCAACGAGTGACGACTTATGGTTCATCACAGAGACATAAAATCACTCTCAAGAACATTTTCGTTCACCGTTTCTTGCTGGTGGAACAACCTCCCTGCCTTCATCCAGAATGCAGAATCCATGGCAATATTCAAAAGAGCTGAAACCTCTGTCTTCCATGAGCACCTAACATGACACACACGCTCACACACCTCATTTATAAGAATAAAAAAACCTTCTTCTTAATCCCTCTATTCTCCAGGCTTATACAATTTGTATGTGTGATCTTTGAAACTTTGTATTGTAAGCACTCTTGTGTACTACTTGTGTACACTCTTGTATTTTATACTCTTGTCTTGTGGACAAAGGCATCTGCTAAATGAATAAATGTAAAATGAAAATATGCATGATTAATTAGGCTGTTTATTCTCTTTCAACACACCCACAAACAGCTTATCTCCATTTGGAAAACCTCGACCAGTATCAGTGAGGTATAATATAAAAGGCATTTACCGGGGGACACAGATTAGCAAGTGGAGCATGAAACTGTTTTCATTACCAATGACAGCAAACAATTGCAAACCGCCTGTAAAATGCAATCATTTCATACATCTCTATCTGCCAAATTAGCCCTTTTAAATGGAAACAATGGCAGCACATAACACAAAGATGATGGTACGTTCCGTAATGAGTTTTTACTGAGATAAGCCTGCTATTCTGTTCTGTGCTAATGACCTGATGGTTCATTGAATTAGTTTTGTCCATGGAGACTGTACAGCAAGGTTCATAAAAATAAATGATGATACATATTCCAAACGGATTGGTCTAGCAGCACCAGGAGACTCGAGCACGTAGCGCATGTCACTCTAGTTCAATATGCTAAAACAACTTTCACATGCTAATTATTCATGGCTAATCGTGGCAGTGAATTTTTAATATGCAAAAGTTGTTTTGTTGTTGTTCCTGGGCCCCTCTCAAACTTGATAAATATGCACAATGTTCTTTTAAGTGATGTTTATCACAAATAGCCTATTCCTTTTGGCCAATTTCTGTAGCCTATAAAAATCGATGCATCACATTTCTATTAACTAGGTTAAACCAGTATGCTTTTCAGCGCTCACCCAGGCTGGTTTATGCTTGTCTAGACTATTATACCAATCTGTTCATCATTAAAACTGGTGAGACTGATTATTCAAGGAAGTCTTACTGGTAAATCTTGTTTATTGTTAAATTATGTTTTGCCATTTTTTGCCATAATTTAATTCTTAGTTATATTAGTACATGTAGTTCAACTAAATGAAACTTTGAAATGTTGCCAGTAAATGTGGACTTTCTACTTGGTAAGTAGATGGTCATGTGTGGCTGTGGTACAGTATAACAAATAATGAAAGGAAACAGTCTTCAAAAATCCTCAGGGAACTCAGGAAACAAAAAAAACTGAACAAATCAAGGAGTATATACAGACTAAATGAGTTAATTGAACAACAGGTGAATGGAATCTTTAATCAAAGGAACACACTGGCACACACTAAGAAACTAGGTAACACCGGCAAACAGGAACAGAACCAAACCACAATGAAACAACCAAAACAGATCAGACATGTTACAGCACACCTCTACCTTGTGCTGTAACAGTCTAACTGAGGAGGGAGGACAGTGGCTACAGAGGACGAAGAGGAACAGAGAGAGACAAACATAGTAAGGGCTAGGCAAAACTGTCCATGGGGAGTGGAGGGAGCCGGGTGATGACCTAGAGTCTAGCGTGGCCTCAAGGGAGGGAGGAGCCATGGTGCAGAAGCCCTCAACGAGACCGTGGTGACGACTGATGGAGACAGAGAAGACAGTGGAGGAGTCCCAGGTTGAATAGAGGAGACGGAGACCTGTGTTGAACCAGAGATCCGAAGGGCTGGGGCAGAACTACTAGCTCGCAGAACAGAGGTGGAGACAGGGCTTGGCAGGCCAGGGTGGAGCCTGAGGAACTGAGGACCGAGGCAACGCTGGAGGGAAGGAGTCCGGTGGAGCCAGAGGCATGGTGTGACAAAGGAGTGTTGTAGGGTCAATGCCTGACCAAGGCAGGACCGAAGGTACGAGGGAGTCCAGTGGAGGCCGAGGAATGACAAACACCGGTGGAGCTGAGGGAACGTACAGCTAAGAACATGCTGAAGGGCTGGAGGGTTGAGGTGGAGTCAAAGGCTCAGAGGTTTCACAGGAGATCCTCTTGTCAGGACAGAACTGGTGACTGGAAGCTGGGCTGGATATCCATGGAGTGCAGTGTGGGTTGATGGATGAGTAGAGGAGATGAAGGGGACCTATATGCTCCTGGTGAAATTCTATTCTAATGATTTAAAAGTCGTTAAAGCGTTTTAAAATACCTTATTTTCTTACTCTGTGTTTTTGTGGGTTTTAAAACAAATTATTTTCAATAGAATAATAATAAAACAACAATATTTTTAATAGATCTGTTTCATCATTATGATATGCTTGACATCATTCCACTTATTTACTCTTCTTTAACTAGTACAACTTAACTAGTAGTTGTCTGTCCCAGCACTCAATGAAACGGTGTGCTAAGTTGGCTGAACAACTGCCTTTGTGTTGCTGGCTGGTGTACGTGTGCACTTCTGCAGAGTGAGACTGGAGCATCAGGAGCATCCTGTCTCCTTCGGTTAGTGTCTCAAGACCCCTTGGCCAGGGCAGTGATCCAGATAAGATTCAGTTACGTCATTGTCTGGCGTACAGGAAGGGCAGGAAGGGAACGAGATGCAGGTGACTGTCAAGTGTCCCATCATGCCAAGTTCTATTTCATCATCACTGAAGAGAGACAGCATTGCTTACATATTCAAAAAGCACTCAATGTACATTGCTTTTTAAAAGCTCAAGACTGTAGAGCAAACACAGGAGAAGAGAATGTAGTAGCTAGTAGTTCATTGTGCATTGAGTACCTATGTCCTCAGTAATCCTTTTTGTCTCACATCACAAAGACACTGTACCAAAGTCTGTACCTATTGGAAACTTAATGCACTTACGTCACAATTGAATATCAGCTTAGTCTTAAAATTCCCTCAGCAGAAATATATTTAAAAGAGATGTTCAATAAGAATAAATATATACAATTAATGTGGATAACATTTCTCAGATCATTTTTTAAATTAACATTGAGATTTCAGACAGATTTTGGTATACTGTTAAAGTTTGAGACACTGTCTTTGAATCTGTACAGGAGACACACATGATGTTATTGAGGCTCCTTTAATCTCATTGCTGTTGAGCAACAGCTGAAATATTGAAATCATCTCACTTGTCATTTTTCTTTCCGCATGCTAAATACATTTTTGTTCAGCCACGATCAAGGAGATTGCACGTCAAAACCAATTCTCCCTCGCTGTGACATTTTATAAAGCGGTTATAGTACATACTTGATTTGAGCATTAAGGCTGCTTTCTCCAGCAGAATATTCAATTAAACCGACTGGCAATGGATCAATGTCCTCTAGATATACAGATTTGCTGAAGATGTTGTGTATTTCTCCTTCTGGGTTTCACTAGAGATCCTATGGGCATTTTACGGAAAGTGAATAAGGGAAAACATATTACATAATATCAGGTGCACTAATGGATTTCCACAGAAAGGAACTTGGAAATTACATCAATGAGCATTTCTGATTTTACAGTTGGACACGTTTTTATAATATGCAATATCTTAGTTTGAAAGTCTAAAAATCCTGTGCTTTGATTAAAAAAATAAATTAAACAAAAAGTGCCCAGATGGCTCATTGTTTATTTAATATTTTAGAAGCTTTGATCTGTGCATGCTTGCCCTTGTGACAAAGAAGTGTGCTTAATTGTATTGAATGTGCACTTCAACTCTTAAAAAGTATATTAAAAAAACTGTACTTGCAAATGACAATATTAATGAAGTAAAAGGCCACTTAAGTGTACTTAAAGAAAGTACACTTTCATGATATTTATTTATATCATTTAAACTATGTTTTAACTATCTTTTGTCCCGCTTTAAAGAAGTACACATATTTTTATGTGTTGACTAACATTTTAAAGCACATGTAAAATACCTGATTATAAGTAAATATGTAATATTTGTTATATGGACATGTAAAGTACTCTTGTCAAAAATTGATTACTTGAACACTCAGGATATCAGGAGAAAAAAAAACCAAGAGCAAATCAACCTTAAAGCAAGCTTAATTAGCAACTTTCTTTATTTCACAAAACCCAAAACAAAAGAGTTTAACTATAAACAAAAACGGCACTCATGTGCAAAACTCTGAAAACTTGGAACATGGAACAGAACATCCACACATGGAAAAGCAACGTCAAACAACCTTAACGATTGACATATAGACATGGGAACACGAGAGGGTTGTTATACAATAGGAGATAGGGAACACCTGACAAGAATAACAAGGTAAGTGATTAACACGAAAGGTGCAGGAAAGGCACAGGAAGATACACAGAAGGGAACTGGAAGTGAAACAACATGACACAATTGTGACAGAATGCCCCATCCCATCACGCTGTATGAGGAACACCTTGCGGAGGGAAGGGAGGGGGTAAAGGAGGAGGACAAGACAGACAAGACAATAGACTAAACACGGACTGGGGGGAGGGGACCCTGCAGACCGGGATATACAGAGTCAGGGTGGTGCCGGGGCCACGGAGGACAAGGGCAGCAAAGCCTTCCATGGCGGCACCAGTGATTCAGGGAGCCAGGGCAGTGCAGCCTTCCAGGACGGTGCTGGAAGCCAATCTCTCCCAGGAGCTTCCATCTCCTTTGCCCAACCTGCCCTTGAGGAGTTTCTATACTCCCCCAAAAAAATAATTGAGAGGCCTCCCCAAGTTGCGGATGGAAGTAGACTTGGATGGTACAAAGGTGAGGAACACGGGAGGAGCCTGCAGGGCGAGGAGCATTGGCGGGGCCGTCAGGGGGAGGAGCATGGGCGTTGGGTACAGTTCGGAGAGCTCAGGCTCTGGACACAGTTCAATGGGCTCAGAGCAGAGTTTAGTAGGCTCGGGCTCGGGGCACAGTTCAATGGGCACGGGGCTGAGATCAGCAGGCTCGAGCCAAAGGCAGAGTTCTATGGGCTCGTGGTAGATCTCAGCAGGCTCAGGCCCTAGGTTAAAAAAGTTAAATGATTCTGACTGGCTAAGAAAGAAAGAAAGAAAGAAAGAAAGAAAGAAAGAAAGAAAGAAAGGTAAACAAAACTAGTTATTTTCCACTCAAGAGCAGACAGTCTGAAGCATATCTTCATCGTTCACATGGTTGACAACAAAGCCACTGTTTTATGCGTGAAGTTCCTTCCAGGTTGCAAAAAAAACATTTCTAGGTGTCAGATTGTCATGAAAAGAAGTAATTCCATCTCCTTATGGTGCTAGTTGATCATTTCACCAATACAGAGCATATTAACACAGACACACAAACAGATACACGCCAACACGCACACAGATTCACACTAAAACACACACACAGATACACACTAAAACACACACACACACACACACACATACACAGATACACAGGACTGAGAGGCTGAACTCGGCTCAGGCTCCAACTACCAACAGAACGATTTCTCAAAACATTCTTATAACATGTCACATCTTTTGATAGTGCAGACAATATTTGTCATTATTCTATGGAAAAAAGAAAGAAAAGCAGACTAAAGGCTTTAACTAATAATTGGTTACATTGGCAATGGACTAAAATGTACGTACATTTGAAGAAGTCATTAAAAAACATAAATTATAAATCATTCATTACAAATCATAAGAAAAAAAAAAGAAAATAATTCACTCATTACAAATCATTAGATTAAAAAAGACAGAAGAATACATATACAAGCGGTAGTGGATTTCTGAATCGTACCCTACAAAACTCTTCCAAAGCAGTTTTTATTAAGTATAAGATATGCTTATGAAATATATGTCCCAAAACTGTTACTAGTATGTACTATTGTACTACATACTAAAAAGTATGCATACTTTCCCACACAGCAGCAAATATATAATTTTTTAACGTTGTTGTGTATGAATTGGAATGCAGCCCAGGAAAAGCTGACCAAAAAATTGATTTTCCCGTCACCCATGGTCTGATAAATGTCTTTTCCAGACTGTTGCCGGTTCGTTCCTCTCTGTCCCTTGAGTCGCCTGCCAGAGTAATACATCACATTGCGAGGTGTAATTTGTTTTTGATGGAGTAAATCCATGACACAAAGCATTGTTCCAAAATGCTGGAACTTTAATTGGGCTTATATAAGCTTGTTCTGTGCTCTAGAGAGAAGAAACAATTTGACTTTGCTCAAACATTCAGTGACTGCATTTACAGAGTCACCAAATCTTCCACTCCTGCCCCCCTGAGAGCTTGGTGTGAATGTGAATATGAGATATTCACTCAGTAAACACTTGGTGACTGTTCTTTTGCTAATAAGTCCAACATGTGTATGAGCAGAGCGCGGTGTCATGCGGTGTTCTCCGGAGCGGAAGCTTGTGCCAGGGAGTGGCTGATCAGCACACGATGACTCTAATTAGCGCACAGCTGAGGTGGTTGGTTTCCATGCCGACTGGTTGGTCTGGTAGAGGTCAGCTTCACACAGGAAGGAACCACATAATGTGTTTTCTCTAGATGCATACTAATTCACATACGATCTGTACTGATTAGTCCATGCCATATCACAGTGTGTTAAATATTATGCCATAGGATCCCAGATGGTGTTCTTTTTCCAGTAGATTTCTGAATTATGCGTTAGTGCAAGCATTTTTCAGTGCTTTCAGCTGCAGGAAATGCAGAAGCTGCACAACAGTTTGTAAATGTATGCGCTTAAAACTTAGAATCAAACACCTATTTGCTTTCTTAAAGGAATATTCTGGATTCAATAAAAGTTAAACGCATATTTAATTACAGTAATACCTCGGTTTACGAGTGACTTTGTAAACGAGCAAATCGGTGTACGAGCATGGAAAGTCAAATCGGTGTACGAGCATTGTATCGGTGTGCGAGAAAAATATTCCCTCACCCACGTGCATTTTTGTGTGAAAAAGTCCTAACGCTCAGCATCATCACGCTCATTTTTATTGGAAATATCCTAATGACAGCCTCTCATGAAACTGTCACTCAGTTCCAACCCCTTTATCACCCCTTCACTCGTTCATTCTCTCAGCGTCGCTCGGTTTGGTTGCATCATTCACCACAGTGATACTTTTATAAGTGATTTACAGCGGTTTTACCTCGTGTTGTTGACATTATTTGTGATCGCTATTGTTCACGTAGTGAAATATATACGTACAGTATAGCATGTTTCCTATTTTGTTTTGTTTTCTATTTGTTTTCTATTTTTTATTTCTTATTTTATTGTTTTCTTTTGTGCTTTGTGTACGGTTTTCTTTCAACCTATTGTACAGCACTTTGGTTGGCCTTTGGCTATTTATAAATGTGCTCTATAAATAAACCCAACTTGAAACTTGATATAGAATGAAGGTAGGAAATTCTCCCTCGAAGCAGTAACACCCCGCCCCCTCCCCCTCCCCCTCCCCCTCATCTCGTCTCCATCATGACCGCAGCGACGCTACTCAAAGCTAAAGTGCGCGTTAATTAGTATTTATATGAGCTCTTAATGGTTATAATTTTAAATGTAATTAATAGGGTAAAACCCCAAAAATATTTAAAATGAGCATTTATGCTCGTGTGGAACGAATCAATTGATTTTTAGTGCATTCTTATGGGGGAAATTGTTTTGGTATACGAGAATTTTGAGTTACGAGCTCGCTCTTGGAACGAATTAAACTTGTAAACAGAGGTATTACTGAACCAGGAAAATTAGTTTTCGCTTCTTTATGAAATTTTTTTCCGTAAAGAACCGAAAACTGAGGTCAACTAGTTAACTTAATAGAATGTTTGAAGTTGACTTACAAGAAGAAATATGAAAACACTTAAATATTAAACACTTTCTTACAAAACCTTGTGAAAAAGAAGTAAGGTTAATTGTATTGAATGTGTGTTGTGTACTTCAAATCTTTAGTATTTTATTAATTTTATTAACTTGATTACTTTTATAACAAACACCACCAAGGACATTCAGATAACATAACAGTCAGAATAAAAATGAATATAAATGGTGAGAATGATTGGAATTATAAGGATCACAGATGGAGAATTGCAGAGATTGGCTGAGTTTTGGGTCAGAAAGCCTAAAAAAAATAAAATAGCACCTATATCACCACATGTTGTTTGGGAGGGTTTCAAGAAAAATCCTCCTCACTCATCCAACTCCAGCATATTCAGTTGTCAGACACGACTGGAACTTCAAACGGAACAGGTTTCTGCGGTCAGATGAAAAAAAAAAAAAGGTTTTTGGCAGCAAACCCAACAGATGGCTTTGGTGCAAGCATTGATGAAAAGTAATCCATGTTCACGGTTAAATATACTACTGGATCTTTAATGTTGTGGGCCTATTTTTCTACTGGAGGTCATGGACTTCTTGTTAGGGTTAGTTCTTCTTCAGTTAGGCAGGAAGCTTTGAACATTTAACAACTTTAATTCCAAATAAAGTAAACGAGCACAAAATGAAAGTAATGGTGGCAGCCCCTCAAGGACCACTGCCGCCCATGCTCACAAACAAAACATAACTAAAATGTCCAGGCCTGGCCCTCTCTCGTCCTTCACTGCGGTCGCTCTTTTTATGCTTCCACTCCTTCGTGAGATATGAAGCGCTCATTCTCAATCACTCCACTGGCCACACGCCGCTCTCATGGCTCTCGCCCTACTCACCGTGATGATTTACCTGTGCACATAATTGTTTTTAACTCCTGTTTCCTTGTGATCTTCAATCAGAATGACATCTGCTCCCTCACAACAAGATCTCTTCTCTGATGATGAGGGCAGGGCTGTTACTCACATGGGATTGACCAATAGCACACCACATTCAATCAATTCCCCATGAACAAAATCAGTTTTCGTCCTATATTTGTTTTTGTTCGTGAAATTGTTTGACTCAGATATATGTCAGAATGGGGAAGAACATACTATGCAGTTTCTGTTTCATAAATGCTGTTAATTGTGCTTAACTTGTACTGAACTTAGAATATTGCTTTAAATACCAGTTTGTTTATCCTATTGTGAATGATTCATCATTTATTGATCCTATCTTCATAATAATTCATTAAAATGCAATAACTTTTCTGAGACTTAAGGATGTTCCTTCAAGCCTGGTTTATAATTGCTAAGTCTGGATGAGCACAAAGGTGCATGCAGCAAAAACTATGTACATTGGAGTTTACTTATCTCGAGTCACGGTTAACTCGGCAATCCTATTATGTCAATGTTTTTGAAGTGGAACCGCCAAACTCCCTATTTGTCTTTGTATTTTCAGTTCTTTAATGTCGATTCGTTAATGCCGCCGAAATCTAATGCACAAACGAGGAACAAAATTGCCACTTCACATGGTTATTTTGTGACTAATTTGCGCACCTAGTTCACTGCGCATGCGCTGAGTTTGCCTTCCACGTGGATTGTGGTGCGCTCACTCCAAAGACGGTTCACTCCCTGTCGTTGATCTCGTCTGAGGGATAACACGCTGTAGCATCCCGCACGTTTTTTGTGATTTTGTGAGCAATCTTTGTGTTTGCATTGTTGAAGAATATAATTAAAGTTTTGTATCAAGACTCAAAGGTGGTTTTTATTGTGGTGGTTTTACATATGCCTTTTGTTGTAAGCAAACACATACACATATACACAAACATATACCTACAGTATATGTACATTTTTTTAGATGAATGCCGATCGCTTCATCAAACAAATCACGACAACACTGTTGTGTAAAAAGACACCAAAAACTCGAGCATGTACATTCTCATTTAATAACTCACATCATCTACATCAATAAATTTTCCTTTTTCTTTCTTGCTAGGGTTGTTGTCTTTGGCGCTTGCAATATCACTTTGACAGCTGGCGCTGATAGGCTGTCTGACCTGTCAATCATGCAAGAAGACGTGATTGGCTGTGCTGCCATGAGGACGGGCTCTTCTCATCTCATCCGACGCTTCTTAAAGGGACGAGCTGCTGCACAGCACAGCGAGAGAGACTGCCTTGTCTTATTCTACTGATTCTGACTTGTGTTTGTTTTTTTATTGTGTGAATTTCGCACATAAGCACTGTGTACTGAGCCTGAACAGTTATGGATAATTGACGTCATGCGAACAACATTTGAAATTCGAAATGTGATCTTACACAAAAAAGTTCATCAATCTATGGGTGAGGGTTATGCCAATGATTTTTTACACAAAACACAAAACCCACTGGCTAAATGAGCGTGCGGATTATCTGCGTCTGCGGGTTATATGTGGGAAAATATATGTTACATGGGTTATCTCACTAAACGGTTATCTCGATGTTTTTTTGCAACCCCGTGAGTGGTCGTGAGTGCGCGAGACACCATTTTGTGTGCCAGTGTGCACAGCATTTTTGGTAGATTTGAAAATTGCCGCGTGGAATTTGCAAGCGCTATTGCCCCTGATATACAGGTATAAAAGGGGCCGGCGTGTGTCCACTCATTCAGATTTGTTATTCAGAGCCAAACAAGAGTCACCTATATTCCATTCGCCTTGTTTGAATGTATTGCTGATGTTATGGTGCGGTACAAGGATAAGTGTAGAGAGAGCTTTCCCGTGGGTTTCATTGATCTGAAAGAGCAAGCTTCCTCTAAGATAGCAAACACAGATAGAGAGCATCTTTTTAAAGGTGCCTCTCCACCTCCGTGTTTCTTTCGTCCTTGGCCATGATATAGTTTGGATTCCACCGACGCTGAGACAGTGTTCATGGACAGTTCATGTGCTCACTGCAAAAACATAACCTTGGCAACGTTGCCATCGTGACTTTCTTTGCTAGTAGAGTCATCTGAGTTGCTTCTCTTTCTGGTTCTTCTGCAATGCACAAGGCCATGGTAGCTAATGCTCAGGGTGATCTGAGGGCTTTTTCACCTGGTATATCCCCATATCTTGAATATCTTGCACATTCGACACATGGTGCAGCTGATTTCTCCGATTTTTCTGATTTGGGGCTCCAGATGAGGATAAATTATCGATCACAGCATTGGGGGATGAGCTAATGCCTTCCAATATGGAGGGAACACTAAACTCCCACCTTCGGGTACAGTAGCTCAGCCCAAGTTCGATGCTGATTTGGCAACCATGCTTGTCCAGGCTACCATAAACATCAGACTGGAGCAGATGCCTCTTCGGCCATAAGGGAGCAAGGTATGTGTTTCAGTACACTCACAGCCACAGGATCAGAACGTGTGACTTCCCATCATGGCTGTCAGCACTCTGTTTCGCTGCAGTGCCACAGTTGAGTCAAAAATTAATGTTCCACCAGTACCAGGTGGAGTTTGGAGGCCATAAACCAAGGGTTCAGAAGTGCTAACCAATCTTAGATCTGTGTCTTTTGAATTGGGTCCTGCACAATGCTCTCGTAACGAGGGGCGCTTCAGGACACTCCATCTCCAGCCAGTCTAGATGATTTGGAGTTGATTCACCGAAGGTAGATCTTTTTGCCTCTCAGGAATGCTCGCATTGCCTGCTGTGGTATTCCCTCACTGAGGCTACCCTTAGTACTAACACACTGGCACAAAGGGCCTATGGAAATATCCGTTTCTCTTTACTTGGTGGCTGTATGAAGTAAAGTCTGTTTTCAAACTGGTGTTCTTCCTGAAAGGAAGATCCACAGAGATGTGCAGTCCGGTCAGTGCTTTCCTTCCAGCAGGAGAGGTTAGAGAGCCGGTCGTCCTCTTCCACCTAAGTACCTTCTGCCATTGTGGATGGTAAGTCTTTAGGGAAGCATGCCCTGATCATCAGGTGTCACAGAGACTTCTTTCCATGTGTGCTATGTCCCGATGGGTGAGCCAATGTAATGTAATCTCCACTTTAACCTTCCTTCAGGCTGTATGTTGTCTTTGTTTTTCATATGGAAAAGGGAACTTTTCCCTAGCACTTCCTCTGCATACGGTAAAATAAAACAAAAGAAGAGAAAAGGTCAAAATACCAACTGAAGCTATTTTTGCAATGCTTTATTAATTAATTAATTTTAGTACTTTGTTTGTTGTTTTGGAGTGCACACTTACTAGTTTCCTTATTGTTTTTATTGATTTATCTTTAAGTTACATAGATGGATTGGAGTGGAGATGAGAGAAGATGAGTGGAATGGCATCCTTTTGTCCATCTGTCGCAGTGGTTTTGACAGGCAAAAAGCAGTAGAGATTTAAGACCTGTTTATTGGTCACAATATAACCCAGTTATTTGTTAGAAGTGGTGTGTCTTAATGCCTTATACCTGGCTTTATCACAGCGTACAAATATGTTTTCACATTGTACTGCAATGTCTGCAAGTAAATACAGCTGTAATTACTTTCTGTACATGGTTGACCCTTCCCTTACACCTTAACCCACCTTT
Source organism: Rhodeus uyekii (assembly GCA_037043235.1). Classification (NCBI taxonomy): domain Eukaryota; kingdom Metazoa; phylum Chordata; class Actinopteri; order Cypriniformes; family Acheilognathidae; genus Rhodeus; species Rhodeus uyekii. The sequence continues at coordinate 150,625 of JAWRVZ010000270.1, read as the reverse complement.
AAACCTACTCATACCACCAAACCTGTCCTAACCTTACCCGGATCCTACCTCAATAGCAGCATGCAAGTACATAGCAGTTACACAATATAAAGTGTGGTAAAATAACACTTAATTATTTTTTTAAAGTAGTCTAATAAATAATGATCTATTTTTCAGAATAAGGTATTTGTTCATCTTTGGGAACATCAGCAGTATTCTAGTCCACCCAAGCTTATTATCTCATTGTGTGTCACTTTATATTATAACATTGTTAACCTTTTTTCAGGTTTAAGGAGAAAGTGAGGACTCAATCGCTGGTCGGAAGGGTAATTTTATTAGTAAAAATAAAATAAAACTCAAACATAAACCACCCCAAGGGGGGAAAACATGACTTGACTAGGCTAGGTTTCACTTGACTTGACAAAATACGACAGTATAGACACCATATGACAATGAAGCGACACAGGACAGCAAACATGAGGAGATTAAATACACACAGGAGAGGGGGTAATTGATGAGAACACAGCTGGGGCAAATCAAAGTTAAGCAGTGAAACAAGGTGGGAGGGTTACACATAGACGAGACATGAACACGCAGCTGATGCGAATGCGCATCACCGCGTGTTCACATTAAAAAAAGACGCAACACGAAAACACAACATGAAAGCACACGGCCGATGAAAACATGAACTGCGTACTGAACATAACACAGACGAGAGAGAGCGTGGCTCGCACAAAGCTTGAAACTGCATTCACTCACATGACATAGAGCACGCAAGAATGAGTAAACACCTATTCTCGTGCGCTCACAACAAGGACGAACACACGAGTCATGAATGCCCGAATCCCGACACAAAACCGAAACTGAACCAGACAAAAGTATCGGGAACGGACATCATAACTCGCACACAAGTCGTCACACAGACAAGCGTGCACGTGACTGGAACACTCAAAACCACACGCGCACACAAAACTCGGGACATTATGGTAGTGTCAGAGCTCTGCCACAAAACCAAGAAATGACTAGACTGAATGTGCCAGAACCCTGACACCTTTCTATTGATCTGCTTGAGTTTGCACCACTGAGTACTGAATTAACCTGTAATTTGCATTAGTTCATCTGATCACATATTTTGCTGGCTGCCATTGATTGTGTTCTCCCAGAAAAGCATCTAATTTAGCATGTTGTAACTGCTCAGATTTGTAGTCAGATCCAATTTACCTGTGTGTCATCATGTTGAGCATATCATTTAATTCTGCTGTAGCAGTGCATTGTTCTAAGCATGGTTCTGTTTCTCTGAGAGCACCCCTGCGAGTCGGCTTACCCCTGGACTCTATTAATCAGTTTTGGATGGTGTCTTGACAGCTGCCTGACCCTGACAAGAGCAATTTTGTCTTTGTCTCTCACCAGTCACTGCTGCGTGATCAATTCTCAACCACAGAGAAAAATCCTATAAGGCTACAACCAATGCTTGTCAGAGCTCAATGCTCTGTCTCCTCGGGCACTTTCACAGAGAGACATAACTCTCACCCTTCACAATAATAAATCTACAAAGTTATGCTGTTTCCTCCCACCCGCGACCTTATGGATAAGTCATGAAGGGACAGTTGTGCCGACCACAAAAACTGCTGTGATAAATAATTTTTGTCAAAGTCACTGACTGTGCATATTGCTGGACTGAATGTCATTTTCCACGTGTTTCTACTTGCAGGAAGAGTTACTTTTTCATTGCATCTTTCAAGATTGAGTTTTAATAGGGAATCAAGAAAATCAAATTCAATTTGACAGCTGTCAAATACCTTGTGTACTCAATGAATGTATCATAAAAAGTATGTTTGTACGTATATATGTTTAATATAAAACATTTCATAATAATAATACAAATCTGACCAAAAAGTACATTTGATTGTTTTAATAATCTTATGTCATGCTTTAAAAAAGTGCACTTCTTTTGATGTGTTGACATATACTTTAAAACATTACAGGTCTAGTCTGATCTTGAGACAAAACAGTGACACTGACATATTTTAAGAATGACAGTGCAAGTGACTTGCAGTTAAAACAACTCACACATGCATTCTGATTTTGACATTAAAAAAGAACATAGTCGTAAATGCGTTGAGATGAAATGTAGCGACATCACTGGTCTAAAAGAATCTAGGACTTCTTACCCTACTAATGAGATCAAATCTTTTGCACATTCAGCACATTCAGTTTTGATTTAATTTTGAACACAAGCATCCAAAACTCAAAATATGCTGATGAAGATAAGAAATTATCGCTGAACTTGAGTGCTGTGTTCAACTTGCCAATTCATTTTTTTATTGTAGTTGTAATGCAACGAGTACAACGTGATATAATAGACGTGAGCATGCACCTGTCTTGTTAATGCAATCCATTCTTCCAGTGTTGGTGGTTTTGTTTTCAGTTGGTCAGGTCATGTCACCCGAGGTCTTTTCAGTCTCTCTCAATCTATCCCACTCCTGCGGTAAGCTTGGACTTAAGGGTTGGTGGAACGTTTTGCGGTTCTTTTCCAGAAAGGCCAGGGCATTTCATAAGCAATATTAGCACAGACAGGCTAGGCAGAAGGGCAGGGGTACATGGTACACCATACTAGTCATTTGGCTCACAGCAAAGGAAGCATCTGTTTTTCAACCATTACATTTGACCTGGCACAGAAACATGGGCTTTTCTTAAAGAAGTCATTGAATGTCTTTGTTATATTCTAAGTTTTTGTCAATAGCTCAATACCTCCTCAGCTTCTTCTCTGGCCATTACTCAGTACTATTCTTGGCCAAGCATTGTTTACTGTGTTTTGTTGTTGTTGTTGTTGTGTCCCCTGCACATCTCCCCTGCAATGCCCTTGACGAGCTCTCGTTGGTAATTGTGTGAGTTGTTGGAGGCTGAAACAGTAATGTTTTAAATTAAGGTCAGGGGCAAATGGATTGGCATCGGTTAAATTGAAGTCATTCTAGGGGTCATTCTTATTATGCATATATACAATCATGTCTCCATCATGTATGGCTTATTATATTGGATTATTTAAAAAATCCAATCATATTAGGCAAGAAATTAGAAATAATTTTAGGTGTTTCCAACAAACCATGTTTTCTTGGGATTATTTTTCAATATTTTATTTTTTTAAATAGTCAATTAATTTTTTTCCTGTTAATCAACCTGTTAGTCATTTGTATCTTTTAACTAACAGAAGTCAGTTCCTCAATGACATCATCCTGTAAAAAGTGTAATCATTTTGGAGGAAAACAGCATACAGTAATGATTATCAATGGAGCCAGTGGAGGGTTTTGTTAAAACTGTTCCACCTGGAATGAGAGCATGTTGAAGATGTGTTTTTGGAGAGAGCTGGATGACCCCTCACTTACTCGATTAATTTGCTCCAGATGAATATTTTTGAATTTCTGTGTGGGTTTGCGTGTACTGCACAGAATTCTACTGCATTCATGCATACTTTGTGCTCAGACCCAAACATATAAAGCCCCCTCTCAATTCTACATTTAGTTATTTTTTGCTGCTTATTGCATTTAAACTGTCAAATACACACAAAATAAGGTCAAAATCTTAGGTTTTAAGTGAACATAAACAGTTGAGAAAGCAAACACACGTGCAACAGTTTACAGTTCTGTGCGTCTGGTCCTAATAAACCAGCTGACAAATATATATTTATATTAAAAAGATCTATATTGTAATTTTCCCCCATGGTATTGATGTCAAAATTGTTAAAGTCAAGTCCTGGTGGTAATCTAATATAGTCAGGTTGAATAAAATCAGTTATTGTACCACAATCTTAAAATTTCCTGACGATTAGTGCACATACAGTTGAAACCTACGATTACGAGGTTTCAACGTTGGAGGTATTGCATTTTCCAAATATGTATGTATGGAATGAAGGATGTGCATATAAAGAGTATATTCATCTGCTAAATTAATAAATGAGTGTTACAAAAACAGGGTTGGGTGCAATAGGACCCAATATATGCTTGTTATATTATAGAGTGAATATTTTTTCTATCATTTCATTGATTTGCTTTATTTACTGAATCAACTATTTTGGGGGGAAATGAATTAGGCAAGCAACTGAGATGTATTTCTAAATGAAATTGTCAAGAGGACATTTGTTATTAAAGTGTACTTTAATGAGTCTATAATGCTTTTTTTCAAAGATCCATGTTGAGTATTATACTGTGCCAGCTTAAAAGGTTCACAGTCCGGATTCTAGATCAACAAACTATATTGATCAATTACACACACACACACACACACACACACACACACACACACACACACACACACACACACACACACACACACACACACACACACACACACACACACACACACACACACACACACACACACACACACACACACACACACACACACACACAGAGAGAGAGAGAGAGAGACACAATTCAAGATAATATTGAACATAAAACACGCTGATAACAGAATAGCTAACCGATTCACTATGAACTCATTCACTTTAATCTGTCCAATCTGTAATCGGTCAAATGCCTGTTTGAGAATAAAAGCACATTCTCAGTGCTTTATACAAAACATGTCAAAAACATCTGCAAGAAACTGAGCAAAGGAAGATATCTTCAGATTTAAATAAATAGTTTACTGAGAAATATACGTTTTGTCACAAAAGGAGAAATTTAGCAGAACGTTCACGAAAAAGGCTGAATAAATATAAACAAATTTTTCATTTTATCTGATTAAGCTGTAAATCAACTTATGTCAATGATGAATTAGATTGCAGCACTTATGTGTTCAAATGGAGGTGCTCTGGGGATTTGAATGTAAGGTTATGATGAAGGATGAACAAGATTTAACATTTAGCAAACATGTGCAAGCATTACCAGGTGACTGACCAAAAGCAGAGAGGAAGAATTGAGATTGATACGAGAGAGAGAGAAAGGGAAACAGAGAAAAAGAGACAAAGAGAAGATTTAATCCTGGGAGAGTTACATGTACTTTTCACTCTCCTAATGAAATGTAATCTTGATAAAGCTCTTTTCTCTTTTCTTTTTAGAGCATATCCATTTATCAGAGTGGATGCAATTTATCCAAGGCAGACAAACCAACGATGGATCTTTTGGACAGAATTTTGTTTAAGTATCATGTTTTATGTTTATTAGGTAAGTAAACACTTTGAAAATGATACAGACAAGTGAGAGGACTTACATTAGGAAGTAAATGATAATATAAAACAGTTTGCAAATTCATGTGTTATGAGCAATAGGTAAATTCGTTTTTTTTTTGTTGTTGCTATAAACAGTAATTTACGCAATACATATTTAAAAACGATTAAAAAAATGTCCCTCTAAACTTTCTGTATATCATTTTATGTGGAAGAAAAGCGTTATATAAATGTAAAAAACTATTATTATTGTTTATAATGCACAAATGTACAAGTTGTGTAATGTGATATTCATGGATTTCAGTCACGTGACTTTTTTGTTGTGGCCGCCATCTTTAGGACCTTTGTGTAGCCTCTTCTTGGTGATCGAAAGATGTCACACACCAAAATAGCACAATTAACCACCGATGAAAAGCTTTAAAAAAATGTTTACTTTAGGATCAGATTGTATTTACTGTCAATTGAACAGCTGACTCCTCTAAAGTCTCGTAAAAACTGTGGATATTTATATATACTCCGTCCACAACCCGTCACCTTACACTGGTGAAGCTCTCTATTGGTTTAAAAGCTCTATAGCCTACCATTACTAGGAGAAAAAATTTAGCATTGGCTTAGTTTTTGACAATCAGTTTCACCCCTTATTTACTGCAGTGTCCTTTCAACATAACCATCATGGAACTTATGCATTACAGAATAAAATCTTATTTTACTGTCACTGAATATGAACATTTATTGTGTCTCTTCTATAGCTTACTGAAGTTGTAACATCTATATATATATATATTTTCATTTAATGTTTACAATGTAGTTTAAAATGTAAAAAATCTTGTAACATTTAGCTAAGTTACTATTTGTGAACCAAATAGCAGTGCACAGAGGTTCTAGCAAGAATAAATTATAAATGTTTCAATCTACACAACCTAATTACCCATGTGATTTATAATGTATGTGGGATGTTTATGAATCACTTGATTATGAATGATTGTTTAACAATGAGTAGAACAAGAGCAATGTATTTTAATGGCACTTTTTTATTGTAAATAAGCTACAGACTTGTATAAAAAACATGTATTGTTATATAACATTGGGAAGACCATGTTACTTTAATAGTCTCTATTCTAGGGCACAACAGATGGGGAAATTTTACATAAAGCACAATAGAATCTGACCATCTTGTCTAGCAAAGAGAGATGTGCTTTGTAGAATTGTGTACTTGTTCCTCACGAGACTAGTTCCACATGGATCCGAACAGCTGCTAGTCCCCTCGTAGTTTCAAGTTCACTTGAGTGCAATTGCTGTTTCCCTTTAATGAAGGCAGGTAATAAAGCAGGTAATGATATTACTCCCTGTGATGTGACTGACTTCAAATGCTTCACTATATTATGATGCTTATCCTGTGAATATGTCTGCGCTCTGGCTTTCAGTTTGAAAAATTATGGAAGAAGTTTCCTGAACTACTGTTTTTTAAACACATTGGTAAAATGATTTGAATCGGCGCCATACTGGGCCACACTATGAATGAAGACAACCTACTATTCACAACAATTAATGTTCTGTTAAAAGTAAGCTTTGACACAAAATACATATGTAAAGAAGTGGAGGAAAGTGGTGAATCTACTCTCATTCTTATTAGAGCAGAGGTTTTCAAAGTCTGAGACAGTGGGCCTCCCTTTTGACACAACCCACCCAACGCCCCCCCCCCCCCCCCCCCCCCCCCCCCCTGTATCTGTACTCGGACTGGGCGGGGCATAACCCGGAAGTGGGTGAATTTTAACCCGGAAGTGGGCGGGGCTTTAGCCAGTATGTTATTTTTAACCATGCAATTGATACGGGTTGATCAGAAATTGTTACATTTATTGCTGATTAGAAAACCATTTACATGACAACATCAGCATTGAGCTTCAGATCAATGGTTTTGATCACAAACGAACTAGAGAACAAGTTTTGCAACAATTAATCCAACTCATGCGGTTGCAATTATGAAGAAAACTGTAATGAACAAGAATTTTCACTTAAACATAACTCTCTTTTATTAACTTTTAATTTTTTTATGATCAGTGTAATTTTTATTTATTTATTTCCACACCAGGTATGCGTGATGTGAGTGAGTGAGAGAGGGGGGGGGGACTGTGTGTTTTACGGATCACAAAGTCTGACGCTGTTTTTAAGATCTGCATTCCTTTATTTTGCATGAAAAATGGCAAGAAAGCGTCAGACACTCAGTGCGCGAAGTTAAACAACTAAATAGAGCAGCAGGCGGTAAAATAAAAATCTCCGACAGGCAGAGACGCAACGCTAGTCGCATTCTACCAAGAACCACGTCTGAACAAACCACACGTTTACCAGAACTATATTTACATTTACATTTACATTTATGCATTTGGCAGACGCTTTTATCCAAAGCGACTTACATTGCATTCAAGATACACATTGAATCAGTTCTTGCTTTCCCTGGGATCGAACCCATGACCATGGCGTTGTTAATGCCAATGCTCTACTGATTGAGCTACAGGAAAGCTATACTGGTTAATAAGTACTACAAACAAACCGAAATAAAAAACAAACCTGAAGCTGAAGAAACCCTAAACGTTAACGGAAGACGCGCGAACCTGAGTGATAGAGAGAGAAAGACACCGTCTCAGTGTTATGCGCGTGAATGAGCCGGGCGGAGCCGCGCGAGACGAATTAAATCTGCATGTGTAGGGGAGGCGCGCCTATCACAGAACACAGACACAGTCAGCTACCCAATGAGGATTTTTTTTCAATCCGAGCACAGATAATAACTCTTATTACTCGTATGATACTCGTACTTGGCAAAAGTGCTTTATCCGTACCGGATACTCGTTTCAGCCGAGTATCCGGCTCAACTCTAGTTATTAGACTACCATTTTTTACAAATCTCCTGGGGGGCACCAGAGCATGCCAGGGGAGGCGCGCCCCACACTTTGAAAACCCCTGTATTAGAGTCACTAAAATGCAGTGTAAAAAGAGACATCTCAGGTCCCCCCTTTAGAAACCCTGACAAGTAGGTGAAGACGACCGTTTTTTTGGCATAGGATGGAAGTCCAGTTAAGTCCTGTACCATCTCATCATTGTCTTTGAACACCTTCTGCTGGAAAGATAACTTGCTCACCCTGTTGGTGCTTACCTCAGTCTGGTACACTCTTCTGTCAGTTTCTCGGCATGCTACACTGCTCTCAGTATGGATAGGGTCTTTACAGAAGTTGTGTTCCCCACTCTTCCTGCTCTCCTCAGAAAAGCTGTCACTGTAGTCCATGTCCGTACAGCTATTACAGGGTGACATTGACACTTCACTGCTCAGATTTCTTGTAGCAATTGATTTTTCTTTGCCGTTGCTCATGTGACAGGTAGGCAAACAGACTAGGCATGTACTCAGGGTTCAGAGGATCATCACTTTTCTTGCCTGCAGTGGCAAAATGAGACGCCAATCACCTACTCAGAATTACTCCAAACAGTGGATATTGTCACCTTCATGTCTCGCTTCCTCCTGTGTGATCCATTGTGTTTCTGTCAGCTATCCCATCAGCCACTCCCCTTGTTAGTCTCGTCAGGTGTTTCCCATTATCCATTATATATAAACCCTCATGTTTTCCCATGTCCTGGTCGATGTTGATTTCCGTGTTCCAAGTTCTCCATGTTTACGAAAGTCTTTGCACCAAGTGTGGCGTTTTGTTTGTAATTAAAGTCTTTTTATTTGGTTTAATAAAAGTGAGTCTAAGTTTGATTCCACTCTCGCTTATTGTTATCCACATCACACACCGCACCCTTTGTGTGACAGATATAGTCTACACAATGTTAGCCAGCAACACAGATTACCTATTTTGTCTGTAAACGTTAACCATCAACACATTACCTACTTTAATTGGTCTGTAAATGCTGATTGATAAGGGACTGGTGCTAATGTTAAGACAGCTAACGTTTGCTAACGCTTAACTTAGCCATAATTTACTTTCCTGAAATAAAGTGCTCACTGCACAGTCTGGAGTGTTCTGTAGGCATCCCTCTTGATAGCAGCAATCCATTTCTGACGGTGCATATGGTTTTGGTGGATATTGTAAAACATCAATCCATTACTTTGTGATTTGCTGTTATGCTGGAATTCAGTTCTACAAACGCAGCCGCGTATTCACTGCGTGTGATATCATCTAAGAATACTTTATCTGTATTTAAGTTAGTTTTATGCAAAATAAATAAAATTATCATGTAAAATATTGTCTGTGTGATTTAAAAAAAATGAAATTAATAAATCCAAGCATTACATCATTGGTCCATGTACACTGATGATCTGTCAAGAAAAGGAAACACATACTATAATATGTTGTAATGTTAATAGGCTTGTTGCTTTTAAATCCCTACAGTCAGGAATTTGAAATGCATGAAATCACATGTTATCTAAGTTATTAATAAACAAAGTTGACGAAGAAAACAAATGAGCCTCAACCACATATTTTCTAATGTCTTCTAAAACTGTCTTTTTTGTGTGCAATTCTCTTTGAAGTGATTAGTCATTTTTGTCTTAATTTGTTACTCTAAGACAGAGAATCCATCATGCTTGAATGTGCTGTGGCCTTTATTTCCTGCAGTGATTCAAGCTCTTTGGGAACGTATGTGTGCAAGGGAAGGTCTGTTCTCTCATCAACTCGAGCTCATTAGGGGAGTTCTAGAATGTTCTAGTCTGTTGAACTTAATAAAAACCTAAAAAATAATTGATGTGAATGTTGCCCAGGTGATTTGAGGAGTTCTCAGTATCTCATCCTGACTGAAACAAGCGTAAATGTGCTCATAATCACTTGCCTGTGCTACCTTGTTTTTACAGTGATCATTGATTCACTGTGACAGAAACCACTCTGGTCTGGTTCAGGGTGTTTAGTTTAGGGTAATTTTAGCTGAGGGATTTGGGAAAAGGCCCTACTTTAAATTGCATGAGACATTCCACTTACTTCTGACCAGGTTAAAAACAACAGTGATGGCAATTATATTAACTCTATGCTATGCCAGTCAAAATGACAATCTTTCAAGAGAACTTGGCTTCACAGTATGTCAATTAAATTCAGAAAACTCACAAATTGTGTCCTAATAATCCAGGGCATAACCACCATAACCATAACCACCATATCAATACTTACAGATTGCCCTCCTCCCCCAAACTTTGATATTCTTGACGCTGCATTGCTTCACTTTATTATTCAAGTTTGTTGTTAGGATGACAAAAAGTTTTCAAAAGTTTCATTTTTAGGCTGGTCTGTCCCGGCGGTCTAACAGCGCTCGTCAATGTCAAAATCATTGAGATGGCCAATCAAATAAAAGAGGGCAGGCATGTTCGCAAAGAACACATTTGAATTTCACTGCTCTATGTTTTCATGTATATTTTTTCAAAGTAAATGCATGTATATACAGATGTGATGTGACAGTTATGCTCGCGCCTTGCGTCTTTTCCAGAGAGATGCCTCATTCTAAAAATTTGGCTCTCAAGTTAAAGGAAGGGTAGGGGATTTTTTCCAGATTTTTTTTTTGTTATACTGTTTTAAAGTCTCTTCACATCCTGATAGCAATCACTAAGATTAGTGGTGTAAATATATGTCATGGCCTGTGGAAGGAGAAGGGCCATAAAATATTTGTCCAATCTTTGCATTTGAAACAATGTCCTACCTGCCTGTGAATGCACCTGCATCTACTTGCTCAGACATCACATGACATCAGCGCGTTTCATGCTATGCAGAGTTGGGCAGACGTAAGTCCCCACAAACTCAGAATGGTTCATGACTCAAATTTATGCGTTTCAGTGGCAACACTATCAACTCCAAAATGAATCTGCAGCAGTCAGGTGGTAGAGGTTTCGGCAGCTAGCTTGCTATTGCTAGCTGATCCAAGGCTTGCTTACCCTACCTTTAAAGTTCAACTTCTAAAAAATGCAGCTCTCGCTGGTAAATATGTGTTCTGTGTAAATGGGCCCATTACTGTACAGAGAAGACAAGTGCGAATTCCAGCATGACTCTTTAGGCGGACTCATACAGTAAAAGGCAAGAGATGTAGATGTATTAAAAAAGAAAAGAACATTTAATTTCAAGAAACACAAAAAAAAAAATTAACAACCAGCAGACATGGGGGATACATGTAACATTTTTCATACGCATTTTCTTTGATTCATTTAGCCTACACTGTAAGTTGGTTAATCAGTTAATCTGGTCCTCCCCTCACACCTTCTGAAGGTTCCACGAGTTAGACCTCAATACCGCTCTGGGAACCCAAGTGGCCGGGTTGTTGTGGCGGCGTGGGCATTCTCATCCCTATTGCATTTTTGATGCAGCACAAGTGTCCTTGAAAGAAAACCAAGCTTACATTCGTAAACGAGACGATTTGTTTGGCTCTTGGCATGATGTCTAGCTTTTGAAGATCTTTTGGTCTAATTAATTTGTCAGCAAAGTCCTATTTAAGTGATTTCTTAAATGAGAACATGTGTGGCAGTAATCAGGCCTGGGTGTGGCTAGAGAAATTTAACTGCGGCATGATAAACCACAGGTAATTTGTTTTAACAGGGTTACGAGTTAAAACTAGTAACGATGGTACTTTTTCACAGGCCAAGTACGTTTGGGTTTTGTTTTCCCTTAATAATAACTACCTTAATTTAAAAACTTTTGTGTTATCTTTGACTAATATCTAAATTTGTTTGATGATCTGATACATTTAAGTGTGACAAACATGCAAAAAAATAAGAAATCAGAAATGGAGCAGTCTTTTTCCCATCACTGTAAGTATAGCTAAAGATATAATATTCAACAACTGTTTCACGATAATAATGTTTAACAACTGACAGTAATATCCTTTTAAAATAGGAGTTGAAAATATTAAATCCATGTCATTCCTAACTATGATGATTTTTGACATTAAACATACATATTCCGAAGGCATGGTTACGGCTTTGTAAAAAATGCAGATGGAAGATTACTTTCTCAGGCCACTAGGGTAATGTGTTTTAGACTACAACATCTGCTACCCCACATACACACATCTCCCTGTCTTTCACACATCTGAAAATAACAGCAAGAAACAGGCAACCCCAAGCTACCCGTGCATGATGAAAAAAAAATCAAAAGCATTCATTTATTGACATCTGACTGATTCACAATATGTGAGATAGATGGAAAAAGTATGGAACCATTTTATTTATTTAAAGTACATTTTATATTGTCTAATCAAAATGATATTGTTTAATAATGGTTCAAACCTGTTTTGTTCAGTTTGTCTAAAACAAAAAAAATAAATTGAAAAAATGTAAAGAAAAAATTATTAAATAGTATACTTGCATACTGGATAGATTAATATCCAATTATATTTTTGCATATTTTAGCTTATGACTTGTGCCTAACGAAAATATATTGATTAAGTATGGCATTTTGTTATGCAGCAGCCACGGTGTGTGCGATGCGGAGAAGACTCGGAACAGGCAGGATACAACAGAAACTCACTTTAATAAACGAAGAACTGAAAACAGCACTTATCAGTGCAAAACTCGAAAACTCAGGGTTGGCGTGACATTCTACGGAAACACAGAAGAATCACACAGAAAAAAATTAGAACAAAATGTAAGGTTTGAATTAAACTATAAATATAATCGAGGAGAAATTACATTGGGCTAATTACAGTAAACAAATTACAGTATTTTCTTAGTAGGTTAGTTTAAATGTTGTAGTTTTTTTAGTGCTGGTCCAAAAAAGTTCACACCACAGTGTCTATGATTTGCTGGTTCCTCTTCCAAACTCTACCTCTTCCAGTCAAACATAACAAAAAACAATGCTTTATGAACAAAGAACAAAAATGTATTTTATGGGGGTCGGATGAGAATGTAAGAACAATGGGGTAAAGAATGGGAGAGAAATCAAGTGAAAAAGAAGTGGAATGCTTCCCAGTTGGGCTTGTTAGGAGAAAAAATACATTCTGTGGAAACTGACGTTGCACATCACATTAGAGTCTGATTTACAGTTCCCCAGAGGGCTGAGCGAATGATGGGCGTCCCGGGCCTGTGCAGGTTATGAGCCAGAGATTGCTTTGATTTACACTGCTGCTGACACAGTCTCTATGCTACTCAGAACAGAGTGTTGTTTATGTATGAGTCTTCTTTGCATACCTAACGATTACTGTGAACCAGTGTGAGATTCTCTGCATTTATTATCTCAATCTTCATTTGAAATATTTCAACAGGACTGGTCTCAACTCCCAGAATTGGGATTATTTGTATTCACAGGAATTTCTACTGCTCAAAGACCATATCTTCAATTATTTTCTGAGACGTCATCTTTTCAGAATGTGTAGATATTATATTGTGTTACATTTATTTGAATAATTTGGCCTTTGAACAAAAGCTGATAAACTTTTGACAGAATTCTATTAGCCTGCACATTATAACAGTTCGTTTTTGAAAATGAAGCAGTCAGTACAAAAACTGGGATGGCTCTTTTTCAAGGACTCTTTCGGAAGTTTACTTTGGTAAACAAATGAGTGGTAAAAAAAATAAAATCACATGAATCGCTGAAATCGCATACTCTTGGAATTAGTACTTCTTTTGAATAATTACTGTCAGAAGGTAGAGTTTCACCATTCCGTGAAGAGGAAGGAATGCAACATGATAAACTGAAACAAGCTTTAATTAAGAAACTAAAAATAACACATTAAATATACAAACGAAAAGGGCATATCTTTTGCAAAACGTCATTCAATGTGAACAGGAAGGGACAAGGAAACACAACATAACTCGGACAATGGTTGACCAAGACTGAAGGAAACATAGGGTAGATATACACAATGGCTGAATGAGGGAACAAGACACAGGTGACAAGATTTACGAGGTGACTGATGATGAGACAGGTGGGTGGAAAAATACTGGGAAATCACGGGAGGAACCAGGTAGAAGAAAGAGACATGACTGAGATGTAACATAGAGCTCTGAGCTCGGAATATGACCTGAACCCAGAGTACTCCCTCCAAACCAGTTGGGATGGGAAAAGTTAAAAGTGAGGAGATGGGGTGGTGGAGGGATGATGGAAAACTTTCTTGGAACAGAGGTAAGTCTGCTGTATATATTAAGCTTATCTTTTTAATTGATTTGATTAGCTGAATGGGCCACTCCCGTATTAATTAGTTAATAAAACAGTGATACACAGATTATTTGTGATATTAGACATTAGTTTTTTTGGAAAGGCTGTTTTACAAAGAAATTATGAACACAACCAAACACAAAAGAGAACCAACAAAGTTCTTAGTTGGCAAAGTAGTAGTTGGCATGGTCCAGAGGGAGCGGTAACTGCTACAGCTTTGGACGGACGACGCGCTCGTGTCTTTCTACCGCGCCGGGCTGAGCGCGTCATCCAAATCGCGCATTCCAGCGGGCGGTCCAACGAATGACTTCGCCGCCTATGTGGAGTGGGTGCTGGCAGGCAACGGCTCGCTTTTCACCATCAGCCCGGCAGAGGACACCGCCAGCCCCGCTCCACAGCACAAGATCCAGACGCCAGCGCTCCCGAGCTTCGCGGCCGAGTCTGATCTGAGTGAACCGATTCTTGTGAGTGAACCGATTCCCGTGGGTGAACCGAATATCGCCAGTGATGATGAGTCCGCTGTGTTTGAACTGAGTCAGAGTCCCGCGGACGCCATTGAACTGAGTCAGAGTCCCGCGGACGCCATTGAACTGAGTCAGAGTCCCGCGGACGCCATTGAACTGAGTCAGAGTCCCGCGGACGCCATTGAACTCCCGTGGCCCGAGCCACCCGACCCTCCAGAGCCCTGGGACCTGCCAGACCCTCCAGAGCCCTGGGACCTGCCAGACCCTCCAGAGCCCTGGGACCTGCCAGACCCTCCGCTGGTGCAGCCGGCCTTCTCCGAGCCTCCGCCGGTGCAGCCGGTCTTCCGAGACCACCTAGACCTCCCACAAGCCCTGCCGGCGCCTCCCGGGCGCTTCGCCCTGCTGGCGCCTCCCAAGCGCTTCGCCCTAACGGCGCCTCCCGAGCGCTTCGCCCTGGACCTCCCCCAAGTACCATCTAGGCCTCCCGACAGCTTCCCGGGGAGGCCTCTCAAGAATATTTTGGGGGGGGGGGGGTGAGAATGTGACTTTGAGGGTGGGTGGGGAAAAGGAGGCGGAGCCTCCGGGGAAAGCCAAGACCCCGGCTCCGCCCTGGACCCGTGCACCAACTTGGACACTCCCCCTGGACTGGCTCCTTGTTCCCCATGCATCACCTTGGACACTCCCCCTGGACTGGCTCCTTGTTCCCCGTGCACCACCTTGGACACTCCCCCTGGACTGGCTCCTTTTTCCCCTTGCACCTCCCTGGTCCTCAGTAGCCTGCACCACCCTGGAGACCTCCTGGACTCTGTGTAACCTGGTCTCCAGGGTGCCCACCCTCCCACCCGTGTTCTGATGTTTTGATTTTGTATATTAGGTCTGTCTTGTCCTCCGCCTGTTCCCCCTCCCTCCCCTCCTCAAGGTGTGTCTCATACGGCGTGAGGTCACGCCTTGTGGGAGGGGGCGTTCTGTCACAGTCTTGTCGCGTCTGTCACATCCGGGTTCCTCTGTGTCTCCCCGATCCTTCCCACTCCTGTCTTGTTAGTGATTACCCTGTTAATTATGTCAGCTGTACCCTATTTGCCCTCGTGTATAAGTCCCTTTCATGTTCCCTGTGTCCTTGACGGTGATTGTAGTGTTTTAGCGTAGGTCTGTGTATATGGTTGTAGTGGATGTTCTCCTTGTTCAGAGTTTTTGCACCCCCGCGTGCCTTTTGAGTTTCTCGAGAAAGTGTTTTGTTTTCGTTATTAAATCTATCAGCAGAGATCCTGTCTCCTCCCGTCTCTCACACACCAGCACAACAGGCGTTACAGCTCAGCATCTTTGCGGGCATTTTTACTGGAAATATCCTAATGACAGCCTCTCATGACACAGTCCCGCAGTTCCAACCCCTTTATCACCCCTTAAAGCATTCATTCTCTCAGCCTCGCCCTGTTTGGCTGCATCATTCACCCAAGTGATACTTTTAGAAGTGATAACATTAATTAATTGTGATCGCTATTGTTCACGTAGTAAATGTGGTTCATGAATTCATTGTCTCCTCACTTCTCTCCACTCCGGAGCTCGCGTTGGTCGCGCGCGCGTCTCCCGTTCCACGACTTTCACTCTGGATTATCACTTCGTTTGTTTTCTGCACTATTATAATAAATTCACTAATTTGCACTTGAATCCAGGTTTTGTGTTTTCCCCCTCCCTCCTCTGTCTCTCATCTCCTTCATGCCAGCAGACGCTGCTCAAAGTGAGTTACAGCAAATTGTCAAGTATTTTTTGAGTTTGTCAATTTCTAATTAGTATTTATATGAGATCTTAACGGTTATAATTTTAACTGTAATTAATAGGGTAAAATAAAAACAAAATATTTAAAATGGGCATTTATGGTCGTGTGGAACGAATTAATTGATTTTTAATGCATTCTTATGGGGGGAATTGTTTTGGTGTACGAGCATTTTGGGATATGAGCTCGCTCTTGGAACGAATTAAACTCGTAAACCGAGGTATTACTGTACAATCATTTGGGGCATTCACTGTTATCACTAACCCAAATAACTACTGAATAGTTGAACACAAAGTTGTGTGTTTGTGTGAGTTGTGTGTGCATAGGTTAATGCAAGCAGAGTAAAATACTTTATTTAATACACAGGCAATAGAAAAGTGTGTGCCCACTCCATGACGATTTGGTTCCTCAGGATGAATAGATTTGTGTCCGATACATTGCTTTGCACAGCAGGTTTCACTAGGGAGCACACTGTTTCATGAGGCTTCGGGTAAATGAACTTTTTGGTGAACCAATGGGCTGGAAAGCCTCAGTGGTTCAGGAAGCCTCATTTTCCCATCACTAGGAAAAACATTAACACGATAACCAGATACTTGACATAAACACAAACAAACCAGGAGGCAAGGCAGGGAACAAAGCTCTGGAACACGCCATAGAACATCCAGGAATGACAACGAGACCACAACGGACTACAAACACAAGGGCTATATATAGGGAACACATGAGGAAAGGTAACGAGCTGAGAACAGCTGACAACAAGGTGGGCGGGGTTGCACAATGACAAGACACAATAAAGGGGCAGTGTCAGGGCTCTGTCAACAGACACTCGAAAAGACCGTACTAGAATGACAGAGCCGTGACAAGGGCAAACTGACAAATCTTAAAACCTTCAGTTCTTTGTGACATCTTGAAATGCTGTGATCTGAAGCTTTGAAACCAGCCAAATTGCTCCTGTCAAAATTAATTTGAGAATTGGTTGACAGTTCAACAGCTCTAACATATTTAGAGGCTCCCACTTGCAGCTTGCATCAAATTCAAAGCACTAACACAGGCTCAGCACCCTCATACGTCCAGACGCTACTTCAAATCTACACACCTATCAGAAACCTTCGGTCAGTCAACAATCGACTTATGGTACCTTCACAGAGAGGCAACAAATCACTCTCAAAATATTTTCGTTCAACGTTCCATGCTGGTGGAACAACCTCCCTGCCTTCATCCGGAATGCAGAATCCTTGGCAATATTCAAAAGACTTCTAAAAACACACCTTTTTATGAACACCTAACATGACACACACACACGCACGCACCACCTCGACTTACAAAAAACTCAAACAATCCTTCCTCTATTCTCCAGGCTTGCACTACTGTGTAATGGTTGAAACTTTGAATTGTAAGCACTCTTGTGTACTTTTGCATCTTCAGGAAGAATCGCTTTCTGTACTCCTCAAATGGATAAAAGCGTCTGCTGAATCAATAAATGTAAATTTAAATGTTCAAACTAAGTTTATTACTTTGCTACAAGGGAAAAGGAAAGCAATAACTTAATAAAATGCCAATGTGTTTCTTAAATGCAATGTAAGTCGCTTTGGATAAAAGCGTCTGCCAAATGCATAAATGTAAAAGTACAAGCACAATAACAATATCATTTTTAAGTACATGTAGCATGACATTCCCCTTGGCATTCTAAAACAAGCTTCAGGTTGCAATTCTTCTACTTCTCCATGTCTCTGTCTATCTGGAATTTTGCTCTGTAGATCATTAGCATCCTCCAAAACCAGTGTGGTGTTGAGAAAATTGCAAAACAAGTTGCGAATATTGGTGTCATTACTGTCAAGGTTTTGTCACCTCAGTTTGGGTTTCTAGTGTGGTGGTTGACAGAGCCTTGACACTGCCCTTTTGTTGTGTCTTGTGATTGTAAACCCCGCCCATCTTGTTCCCTTAATTGATCCCATCTGTCTCTGCTTGTTACCTTTCCTCATGTGTTCCCTATATAATCCTGGTGTGTTTTCTGTCCTGTGTGGTGTCGTTGTGTTTTGTTGGATGTGTTCCTGATTCTTCCTGTTCCTCTTGAGCGCCCCATGTTATGTCTTGTTTTCAGTTGGTTCTAGTTAAGTTATGTTTTCCCCCTCATGGGTAGTTTTCTTTTGTGTTATGTTATTTTGTTATTCACAATAAATGTATCCTTTCACCTGCACGTGAGTCCTACCGTACTGTATCGTGACAATTACATGTATGTATGTGTGCACAAGATGTGGAAGGTAGATGCAAAAATATAACATTTATTTCTTGATCTGTTCAGTCGGGCTGTACTGATGTTTAACGGTTGGGTTGACAGTCTTTTCAACAATCTTTTTCTCACATCCCTCTTCTTCTTTTTGCTCCTAACCCATTATGGCTTTCTAATTCCCACTGCAATGAGTTTTACTTGCATTGACGGGATTTATTGGACAGTTTCTTAGATACAGAGAAATGAGTCAGATATTGCTAAGCCTCTCTTCCAGCTTTTAATTATTTAGTTTTATTGGCTATTTGCTCAGTGCTTCAGTTAAACAGTTAAAATCTCTTTTAAAGTGCCTAATTTCAAAAAGAAATTGGATTTTAGAGAGATCTTTGTAACGGTAGATGACATTTAAATGTGAAGCAAATCATTTTGTCTATGTTAAAATTCTTTGTAGAATCCAGCTTATTTTTAAATGTAAGAGCATAAGGTGTAGCTATTTGTAACACTGATGTACAAGCCTTCCATTTTCCATCCAGTTAATTTAGCTGCACAAAAAATCTGTTATGCTGTTTGATATCGCAAACTGGTATGTGTAACTTCCCTTTCAAGGGAACTCGTGCTGCGTCAAATCTGCATCAAAATGTTGCTGTCAGGGTTCTGCCACATTCGGTCTAGTCATTTCCTTGTTTTGTGGCAGTGTTCAAGTCACGTGCATGCTTGTCTGTGTAACGTCTTGTGTGCGGGTTATAGTGTAAAGACGGTCTTGTCTAGTTTCAGTTTGTGTCGGGGTTCAGACATTCATGACCTGTGTGTTCGTCCTTGTCATGAGACGAGTGTTTGCTTGTTCTCACATTATGTGAGTGGGCGTGGTTTCAAGCTCTGCTCTCGTGTTGTTTCTTGTTTACTGCGGCCGCGTGCTTTCATGTTGTGTTTTTGTGTTGCGTCTTTATTTAATGTGAACATGCGGCGATGTGCGTTTGCTAGTCTTGTTTTTCCACTTCGGGGTGGTTTTTATTGAGTTTTGGTTTTCTTTTGTTACAATAAATCCCCATTCTTTGCATCATTGAGTCCTCATCTCATCTCCTTCACCAACCTGACAGACTTAAACCTGTGTGTTTAAAAGATCCCCAGCTAGTTTAAAAAGAATAGGACATCCACACTATACCAAAAAAAACTACTATGGCGAGCGAACAGCAGTTTAGATTGTGTGTTTCTCACTACAATCACGAGCGGGGATACACACAGTCTTTGTGCTGTTTGTTTGGGAGCAAAGCATTTGAGGATACTGGCTATATTTACAAATGTGGTCCGCTAGCGGTATTTAACTCATGCTGCCCCGGCTCATGATCCTCATGTTTGGGTCTCGCTGTTGCCGAGGCACAGTGGCAATTTTCATCCTGGGGTTTGCAATAGACCTGCCAGATGGCTTAGAGACGGGCCTTTATCTAACTCTGCCCTCAACTGCCAGCTCCAAAATCCTCTCTCGGGATCTGGGAGGGAACTTGTTCCATGAAGTTTCTGACTTTAAAGCTCTGTTGAAGACCTTCTTCTTTCTTGCATCCATTAAGCTTAGGAGATCTTCAAGTCCGCTAACATGGCTCAGCCTTCATCCTGTCCTCCCTTCATAACAGGAAAGGAAACTATGTCCAGTGTGAGCATTGCCACAGAGCTGAGGGAGCTCCGGCAACTAACAGATTTTAAGTAAGTGATTGGTTGAGGCTATCTCACTTGCCCCTGAGTCGGTCAGACAACCTTCCCCTATGCTGGTCCGGGCCCACTCTACTAGGAGTGTGAATGCCTCTAGGCTCTGTAGGCTGCCTCTAATTTGTCAGGCTGGACCTATGTGCCTGCCGGGTGCCTTTCTTCAGACAATCACTAAGCTGCCGCTTCCGGTTTCTGGCGCGCCTTTATATTCCTGGTTCATGACGTTATTTTTCCTCGACATACATTCACGCAATCGATTTGAATGTGCTTCACAAGACAATCACGCTAAGGCGTGACACTAGCGTTTCGACGCAGCCTCTCATTCCCTCTTCACGGAACTATGGTTACATATGTAACCTGAGATGTTTTGTTACTTTTAATGTTGGCTACATGTTTCACAGATGAAAGTTATATAACTTTTTCTCCATTGACCATAATACTTTTTTTTTATCAGGGTTATACTAAGTAGCTTATTAAACCTTAATTATGAACAATTAATATTATGTACAGGTGAGCAGAATATAAAATTCGCTGTTTTTAGTTACTGAAATACTGCAGCAAGAACTGTATATGAATCACAAGTGCCCAAAACTTGTTTTTGTTTTTCTTCTTTTGAGATTGAAAATTGACAGGTCTGTGCTACAGTTCTATGATTTGCCCTCCAGGTATCTGCGCCACACGTGACTGAAAACGTCTCGGGTTACGTATGTAACCCTGGTTCCCTGAAGGGGAACGAGACGCTGCGTCAGAAAACGCTAGGGGAAACCCTTGACGTCAGTCACGTGAAGATGTGTACAACCAATGGGAATTTTACGCGTGTGAATGCGAGTCACGGAAGTGACGTCATGAACAGAGCATAAAAGCGCGCCGGAACCCGGAAGTGACAGCAAAAGAGTGTCTGAAGCGGGCCCGGAGGCGCAAGGAGCTGAGGCGAAGACGCAGCGTCTCGTTCCCCTTCAGGGAACCAGGGTTACATACGTAACCCGAGACGTTCCCTTTCATGGGAACTTCGAGCTGCGTCAGAAAACGCTAGGGGAACGTTATACCAACGTCACCTCAGCGACGCCGGCCTACGGATGTGTCTCAGCTCACTGAGAGAGCACCCTCGTTCCCGGAGCGGAATCGAGATCTAACTGATAGAATCTCATAAAGGTGTGCGGTGAGGACCAGCCAGCCGCAGCACAAACATCAGCAAGGGAAACTCCTGAGAGAAACGCCTTGGAGGTCGCCACGCTCCTAGTGGAGTGGGCCCGGACCCTCAGGGGAGAAGCATGTCCGGCCGACTCATAAGCCAGACAGATAGCCTCGACTATCCATCGGCTTAGGGTTTGTTTGGAAGCTGGAGCCCCCTCAGGGGTCCCAAAACAAACGAACAGTTGGTTTGACTTACGCCAGGTAGCAGTCCTGAGGACGTAAGCGTCCAGTACTCGTACTGGACAGACCTTGTTCTTTCGCTCCTGCTCATGATCGTCAAAGGGGGGAGGACAGAAGGCCTGTAGCATGATAGACCGAGCCACGTTCGTAAGAACCTTAGGGACATAGCCTGGCCTCGGGTGAAGAAAAACCTTCGTCATCCCGGGCGCAAACTCGAGGCAAGAAGGAACCACCGAGAGAGCTTGAAGATCCCCGACCCTCTTAAGCGAGGTGATAGCCAGCAAAAGAAGGGTCTTTAGGGAGAGGAGTTTAATAGGAAGCTCCTCTAATGGTTCAAAGGGTGCCTGGGACAGGCCTTGGAGTACCAAAGACAAGTCCCAGGCAGGAACCCTGGTCTGTGCCACAGGTCTCAGCCTTAGAGTGCCACGAAGGAAACGAGAGACTAGGGGGTCCCTGCCCAAGGACACCCCTCCCAAAGGTATGTGGCAAGCCGCTATGGCAGCCACATAAACCTTCAAGGTAGAAGGGGCCAACCCTGTCGCAAACTTCTCCTGCAGGAACTCCAGCACTTTGCCAACGGGACAGGTTACTGGGTTTAACTGCCTTACGCTACACCAAGCAGAGAAGAGTTTCCACTTTAGAGCGTAGAGTTTCCTCGTGGAGGGAGCTCTGGACTGAAGGATGGTCTCTACAACCTCGGCTGTGAGACCAGATTCGAAGAACTGGACCCCCTCAGGGGCCAGACCTTCAGCTTCAGAAGTTCTGGACGGGGGTGAATAACACAACCCTCCGCCTGGGACAGAAGATCCCCCCTGACCGGAATCTCCCAGGGGACTCCGTCTAGGAGGGATATCAGGTCCGAGAACCAGATCCTGCTGGGCCAAAAGGGGGCCACCAGCGTGAGACGGACCCTGTCCCGACGAACTTTGGCCAGAACTCCCGGGAGCAGAACAATCGGGGGAAAAGCGTACAGGTGTAGCCTCGGCCACACCTGCATCATGGCATCCTGCCCCAGCGGCGCTGGGTACGTTAAGGAGAACCATAGAGGGCAATGAGTATTCTCGACCGAGGCAAACAGGTCTACCTGTGCCTTCCCGAATCTCTTCCAAATCTGCTCCACCACCTCGGGGTGGAGCCGCCATTCCCCGGGCCTCGGCCCCTGCCTCGACAGGAAGTCTGCTCCTATGTTCTGGACTCCAGGGATGTGAGCTGCCCTGAGTGAGAGCAGCTTGCCCTGGGCCCAGAGAAGAACTTGTCTCGCCAATTTGTACATCGGACGAGAACGAAGACCTCCCTGGTGATTGATGTAAGCCACCACTGTCATGCTGTCTGTGAAAACAGTGACATGATGCCCAATTAGGTCTGGGAGGAAAGCAAGTAGCGCTCTGCGGACCGCCAGTAACTCCAGCAGGTTTATGTGCCAGGACTGGTGCCGCAGGCTCCAAAGCCCTTGTGAGGAGCGGTCCCTCAGAACCGCCCCCCAACCTGTGAGGGAGGCATCCGTTGACAGAGTTACTCGTCGAGACGGAGCCCCCAACACGGGGCCTTGTGACAGGAACCAGATGTTCTTCCACAGGGTCAAGGTGCGTAGGCATCGCCTCGTGACCTTGATTGTGCGAAGCGGGTTGCCCCTCGGGGAAAACCCTTTGGTCCTGAGCCACCACTGCAGGGGTCTCATGTGCAGCAGGCCGAGCGGTATAACGCTGGACGCTGCTGCCATGAGCCCTAACACTCTCTGAAAGTGTTTGACAGTGCGTAGCTGGCCTAATTTTATGCTCTCGACAGTTGATTGAATGGAATGAATGCGCCCGGGGGATAGCCGAGCAGACATTGTTTCCGAGTCCCAAATGACTCCCAAGAAGGTGGTTCTCTGAGCAGGAGAAAGCACACTCTTCTTGGTGTTCAACCTTAACCCCAGCTCTTGCATGTGAGCAAGCACGACATCTCGATGACGTGCTGCTAACTGAGACGATTGGGCTATTACTAGCCAATCGTCTATATAATTGAGGACACGGATGCCCTGTAACCGCAACGGAGCCAGTGCAGCGTCCACGACCTTCGTGAACGTGCGGGGTGAGAGCGATAGGCCGAACGGAAGTACACGATACTGGTACGCCTTCCCCCCGAAGGCGAACCGTAGGAACTTCCGATGCTGAGGAAGGATGGAGATGTGGAAGTATGCGTCTTTTAGGTCGATTGTGACGAACCAGTCCTCGGACCTGATATGCGTCACAATCTGCCTGAGCGTCAACATTTTGAATTTTAGACGCAAGATAGTGCGATTTAGAAGACGCAAATCCAGAATGGGCCGCAACCCTCCATCCTTCTTCGGAACTATGAAGTATCGGCTGAAGAAACCGGACTGTCTGTCTGTAAGGGGCACATACTCGATGGCCCCTTTCTCCAGCAGAGAGTCTACTTCCTGTTCCATAATCAGAGCCTGCTGGGGCCCTACCGCGGACGATAGGATCCCCATAAAACGGGGTGGTGAAGCCCCGAATTGAATTTTGTACCCGGAGGTTACTGTGCGCAGGACCCATTGAGAGATGCCCGGCAGACGCAACCATGCGGCCTGGAACTCTACTAAGGGAATCAGCCTCTCGAGACTGATCTCTGATACGAGCAGAGACACCACAGGGCCGGGGTTTCCGGACACCGTACTGGTGGAATGCTCTAGGACCCTCCTTAGAGGGGGCAGTGCCTCCGAGACGGGCTCCCTCGGGAACCGGACACGGAGCTGACCGCCTTGGTGCGGCTTGCCTCTGGCGTCAGGAACGCTTAGAGGTAGCCTTCTTGGCATTTAGGACGTTCCTCAGATCCATCCTTTTACCAGAAGGCTGGGCCCGAGAGTGTTGTCCCGACCTCCCTTTATTAGGGGGAGGTAAACGAGATGCAACACTCTCCTTCTGTGAGGCCCTGTACGAGGAACTGCGAGCCCGTGTTTGGCTACTGGGCTCACGTGAAGGGTGGCGGGGAAGGACTTTGCTGAACGCCACCTGCTGTCGTGCAGCCTCCTGAAACTTATCGACAACGCTTTTTACGGCGTCGCCGAACAAGCCCGAAGGGGACAGAGGGGCGTCCAACAAAACGAACTTGTCCTTATCCTTTATGGCTGAAAGATTGAGCCATAAATGCCTCTCCGTAGCCACCAGAGCTGCCATTGAGCGCCCGACAGAGAAGGCCGTTTCTCTAGTGGCTCGGAGAGACAAATCCATGGCCCGACGCAGCTCTGCCACTGCTTCGGGACCAATACCGCCACCTTGATCGAGGTCTCCCAGCAAATCTGCTTGGTAGGCCTGCAGCAGTGCCGTGGTGTGCAGGCACGCTGCAGCCTGACTAGAGGCAGAATATGCTTTTCCCACCAGTGATGATGTGACTCGCAACGGTTTGGTGGGGAGCGCCGGGGCTTTAATAGTGGATGCCGAATGGGGCACAAGGTATCCCGCAAGAGCCTCGTCCACCTTCGGCATCCCTCCGTAACCGTAAGGATGAGCTCCGGTAAGAGTAGCGTACATCGCACTAGACGATGTATGCACCCTATCGGAAGCTGGCTTCTTCCAAGATCTCGACACCTCAGTATGGAGATCCTGGAAGAAAGGCATTGCCCGGCGCTGGGGAGCGACACGAGCCGGAAGGTAACGCTCATCCAACTTACTTTTGCTGGGACGGGCGTTCCTAGTCTCTGCCGGCCAATCAATATCCAGACGAAAGACTGCTCGTGTCACAACCTCGATCAGTTCCTCGTACGCCGGTGAAGAGGGTGGCGAAGCCTCCTCAACCGGATCGATGCTAATCACCTCCTCCTCCTCAGAGCAGGATAATGACAGCACCGAAGTCCCAGTCGGATTGGAAGAAACCGCGCCTGAAACGCGTGCTTCCAACCTCCGGCTGGAACTGGGATCAGCACAGTCGAACTGCGAGGCGGGCTCACCCGCCCCGCAACCTTCCGTGAGATCCATTTGCGATCCCCAAGATTGAGAACGCCGCCGAGCCTCAGCCGCAGCGGGTCCCGAACCTTGAAGAACGCGAGTCTGGTTAGTATCCGCAAATACTGCCAGACGGGAGCGGAGAGTACGCAATGAGAACCTCTCGCAGTTCTCACAATCACCGCCCTCAAGCGCTGACCGAGCGTGCTCCGCTCCCAGACAGACAACGCACTGAATGTGTGTGTCCTTTCCCGTAATGAAACGAGTGCAAGGAGAAACACACGATCTAAATGTCTGCTCCGCCATAATCACAACGCAATCCAATGGGAGGTTTGAAACTCGCAAGCACAAACTCTCTGACACACGCACGCTGAAGACACTCAAAGCTGTCACTTCCGGGTTCCGGCGCGCTTTTATGCTCTGTTCATGACGTCACTTCCGTGACTCGCATTCACACGCGTAAAATTCCCATTGGTTGTACACATCTTCACGTGACTGACGTCAAGGGTTTCCCCTAGCGTTTTCTGACGCAGCTCGAAGTTCCCATGAAAGGGAACTATGAATAGCAAAAGCTGTACAGTGGTTATAATTGGCATGACTTTGTGAGAAATTTGCAAATGACTTTGTAAATATGAAGGATTCATTAGTACACACAACTCTTGTTAGGATTCTTAAAGAACCCAACTACTTTCACAGGTGCATCTAGAAATATTCATTGCTATAAAAATATCCCAAATTGGACTATTATATTTTTAATGAAACATGTCTGTGTTTCCTAGAGTGCTACAGTGCAGTAGAAATGCTCTTTTGTCTTTAAATATATGTAGGTGTGCTTTTGAATTCATGTATGTGCATTGCTGTATGGTCACAGTCACTATGATTTTACCAAATAAGACATGTCAACACATTTTGTTGATCCTGGAACAACATTTATGTCTGAAGATGTAGCATTAAAACTATCCCTACTGATAAACCTATCCTTAAATCATCAGAGAGAAATGACATGAATAACACTGATGTTGAAGCACCAAACGCTGGTTGTGAGCCTAAACTTGACATAAACTGTATACCTCAAATATGATTGGTTGATTGGAATGTAGTTGAACAAAGATGTTGACCCAGGAACATGTTGTACTTGGTGAAATCTCTTTCACTATCGGGGTATATCTGTGCTACTGGGGGACATTGAGAATGGAAAAAAGGTCATCACCAAGGGGGTGCTAAAATATTAGCAAACACAAGTTAATAGTCACTGGAGAACATTCACAAATAGAAATTATGAAGGAGTCCGAATGGCGAGCAAACAGTCTTTATTGACTCCCAAAAATCAAACGTTGGCACACTGCCTTTTATAATTACACAATAAAAGTCCAAACACAATCAGGGCAGCATGAGTTTCTCTCTCCCTGCGTCAGGTCAGTGGGGTGCTCATATCCCGTCTGTCCACCAATCACTCTAATTAGAGACAGGTGTTAGCTTACATACACTTGACCTCCTTATCACCACTTGTCTCTGCACTCATTCTACAGCCGCAGACCTCGAACTTAAAAGGCTGTAAAGCTAGATATCATTGGGTGATCCATGCATTGGTATCCTTCATATGGTGTGGCTGCTGGAGGGGTGCGTTGTCCAAACAGAGAGTGAATTCCCATCCTAGGAGGTAATAACGGAGGGTGAGGATGGCCCACCGAATGGCCAAACTGAGACAAGGAGTGTCTCACCTCCCTTTTGGTCTTGAGACTTGAGACAGCTGCTTGTGGCTCAAGTTCTTCCTTTGCTGGAACGGCTGCTGCTGACTCAACCGACATCACCTCATTCGTAAACCTCAAAAACGTCACCTCAGAAATAATGTAATAATGACATTATATATCACAATTTCAACTTAATTTCTTGTGATTGCCATTGTATATCTCTAAATTGCAACATGACACATTTATGACTATTGTATTTCTTTTATTTATATTTCTGATAATTATGTAAACTGCTATGAAACAATATGTATTTTAGCTTGACTTTATTGCAGCTTTCATGGAATTACACTTTATAAATCAAATTGTGACCATGTCTAACAGTTGCAACTTTATTTTTTGGTCATTTTCACATTATGTCTCTGTCAGGGTCCTGCCACATTCGGTCTAGTCATTTCTTGGTTTTGTGGCAGAGCTCTGACACTACTGTAATGTCTCGAGTTTTGTGTGTGTGCGCACGGCTTCGAGTGTTTGAGCCGCGTGCACTCTTGTCTGTGTAATGTCTTGTGTCAGGGTTCTGTTACCTCAGTTTGGGTTTCTAGTGTGTTGGTTGACAGAGCTCTGACACTGCCACTTTGTTGTCTTGTGATTGTGAAACCCCGCCCATCTTGTTCCCTCATTTCCCTTCATTGATCCCAGCTGGTTCTACTCGTTACCTTCCTCATGTGTTCCCTATTTAAATAACACTATACAATGTGTGTTTGCTGTCCTGTGTGGTGTCGTTGTCATTCTATGTCTTCCATGCCTTGTGTTTCCAGTGTGGGTTAGGGTCAGGGTCAAGGTTAGTTGTTCCCTGATCTTCTGTTTTTTTCATGTCTTTTGAGTGTTCGTTACAATGTTTAAGTTATCATTTTCCCCCTCGTGGTTGTTTCTTTTTTGTGTTTATTAATTTATTTATTGTTAATAAATCCTTCACTCCTGCACTTGAGTCCTCCCTGTTCGTTCTGTGTCGTCTTGTGTGCAGATTATGATGTCCAATCGCCAGACAGTCTTGTTTGGTCTCGGTTTTGTGTCGGGGTTCGGGCATTCATGACCCGTGTGTTCGTCTTTATCGTGAGCGTGTGAGACGAGTGGTTGCTCGTTCTCATGCACTCTACGTTATGTGAGTGGGCACGGTTTCAAGCTCTGATTGTACCGCGTGCTCTCATGTTCTTGTGCAGTGTTGTAAGCACGTGGTTCATGTTTATCTCTGCCACGTGCTTTCATGTTGTGTTTTGGTGTCGGGCGAGCAGTTTAGTTGTCGCCAGCTGAGCGCCGTCTTTGTTTAATGTGAACATGCAGCGATGTGCGTCTGCATTGGTTGCGTGTTCATGTCTTGTCATTGAGAACCCCACCCTCCTTGTTCTAGTGTTTTACTTTGATTTGCCTCAGCTGTTTCCCTATCAATTACTCTTCCTCCTGTGTGTACTTAATCCCTCAGAGTTTGCTCTCTTGTGCCGTTTCGTCGTCATTTCATGGATGTTCATTCTGTGTTGTAGTCCTGTGTTCAGGTCCCTGTGCCCCTCTCGGGGTGGTTTCATTTGTGTTTTGGTTTATCTTTTATTATAATAAAGTCCCCACGCCTCTGCATCTGTGAGTCCTCGTACTTTCCTCTCAAGCCTGACAATCTCACAATATGAGTTTTATATCATGATTCCACTTTATTTCTTGTAAAATTTCTTGCTAGTTTTTTACATTTATTTGCTATCTGACAATATATATCTCACAATGTGACTTTTTTTATTTATACTTTTATGTTGAGGCAGAAACGTAAAGGGAAGTCATGGCATAAGAAGTAGGTGATCAGTGCTAAAAGCAATTATCACTGTCAAATGCTTATCTGGATGTATTACTTGGCTCTTCTGTGAATCATACAGGAATGATTATGAAATTAAAGGAATTCAAATACATTAAAAATGTAAAATGTTGTGGTGAAAAGCTAAGATGTTGTTTGCATTATAGAAAGAATATTCTGTGGGCATTTATTAACATTTTATGAATCATGGGTTGAACAGTTATCAAAATCACAATATTGCTGATATGTTTGTCATGACGCTTCTCAGCACTCACTATACAATGCATATTTGTACATTACTATACAACACATAAAAAACACATTTTTGTTCTGATGTGATCTGATCCTGCCTCCACCAAACTGTCTATCACACCTCTCACCTTCACTGAAATGTCTTCTCAGCTCTCGTTCACACATCCGCACATACACTGTAAAACACATTCTCACACTCTGTTCTTCTCATTTTGCTCTGCCTGATTATGTAGGGAATGAGCAGATTTAATTGAAGCTTGTAATTATGGCTCTAAGGTGAAATAACTCATCAAATAATCCAACACAACTCCCACCTCAGGCTTGGAAATTGACCATGACACAAGACAGATAAATACGTTCGTATAACTAAAAACTCAGTGGAAATTTATAATTATACTTTGTCCTCTGGGATCCTTTTATGAATAAGTACCAGTGTGAGTTGTACCGGTCTGTGCAAAAAGTGTTGTTTGTTCTTACTGCTGCTGCTGTTGATTATTGCTACTGCTAATACACTGCCAATGCACACACAACATGCTGCTGCTGAACAAGCATAAGGGAATTACCCCTGTAGCAGATCTATACAGGTGGAGCTGGGGAGGCTGGAGGGTTTCTGAAAGCATGCTGTTAACTGCTACAACAAACAATAGGCAAGAATCAGAATGTTGAGCAGCAAGCTCGTTAGCTAACAATACTGAGGGGAACAATCAGCTCTACCCTATTGATAATAATGTAATTGCAAGCAGATTAAATATTTATCAGCCTGTGCCATCTAGAGTTTCATGACAGAACTTTGTATTTACACGTAAACGATGTGTGAAAAGCTTAGGACTGTAATCCAGGCATTGCAATTCTACATATATTGTATACAATTACGTTTTAAATACACTTAACACAACACATTAAACAGAGGAACAATATACAATAAATTATACAAATGCTGACAGTAAAACCACAGAGTAGCACAGAGATATTCACAGAATGAGTAACATGTGTGAAGTGCTGTAGTCTGCATTGTCTGTTTTATCAGTTGCAGTTCAGGAGTTTGATAGCATGAGGGAAGAAGGTGTCCTGCAGCCAAATGGTACGGATATGATGCTTCAATGTCGTCTTCCTGATGGTAATGATGAGAGGAGTCCGTGGCTTGGGTGCTTGGAGTCACTAATGAGCTTTCCTAACATTCTAGATGTCCTGGAGGGAGGAAAGCTCACCTCCAATGTACTATATACATTTTACTTTCAAAATAATTTTAAATCATTGTTTTAATAATCTTTTGTCACACTCTAAAGACACACATTTTGATATTTTGACTAACTTTTTCTGTAGTGTGTTAGTCGTTATTAAATGTCGATATTTCATTTAAAATTAATATTTTTCTAAATAAACTGCAACAACAAACATATTTAAATACATGATATACAGTCATGGTAAAATTATTGGCACCCTTGGTAAATATGAACAAAAAAAGCCTATAAAAACAAATTTGCAGTTTTAAGCCTTTTGAATGTTAGGATAAAAAAAATCTGAAAATTCTAGTTTTTCATTGAAGCAAAAGAATTGAACATGAGGAAAATCTCATTATGAAAAAAATGTTTTTCTCCAATACACATTTTGCACAATTAATGGCACCCTTTCATTCAATTACTTTTGAAACCTCCTTTTGACCATTTAACAGCTCGTAGAGTATACTCCTATAATGCCTGATGAGTTTGGAAACAAGAGATAGGAGACCATTCCTCCACACAGAATCAGTTCAAATTCCCAGATCCATGTTGAATGCTTCTTGTCTTCAGCTTATCCCTCATTTTCTATAAGGTTCAGGTCATTACAAGATTTCTAGCAGAGGCCATCAGGTCTAGATTTTCTTTATCTGTTGGTATTTGCTAGAATTCATGATGCAATATCTGAACAAGAAGTCCAGGAACTCTGGCAGAAAAATAGGCCCATAACATAAAATATTCACTATTACATTTAACCGTGGGCATGGAGTTCTTTTCATCCCTGTTTGCACCAGACCCATTTGGTAGGTTTGCTGCCAAAAAGCTCTTTTTTCTTTCTTTCATCTGACCACAGAAACCGGTTCTGCTCCAGTCGTGTCTCACAATTGACTGTGCTGTAGTTTGTTTTTGTTTTCAGTTTTTTTCCTGAAACCCTCCTAAACAACATGTGGTGGTGTAGGTGCAGTTTAATTGGGTTTTTTTTGGTTTTGGTTTTTAGGCTTTATGACACCAAGACTCAACTAATCTCTGCAATTGTCCATCTGTAATCCTTAGAGAGCCTTTTTCCACTCAGACTTTCCTCCTTGCCAGACAGATTTTGAACATCTTTAGTTGATTGGAAATTCTTCATTATTGATGGAAATAGGGATTTTCTAACAGCCACTTTCTATTTTGTGAAGTTCAACACTTGATCATATTTACCAAGGGGGACAATAATTCTGACCATGACTGTTTCAATAGAAATGACATTAAAATGTATTTTAGTTTACCATAAATGCCTGTTAGTAGATTCGCCATTACACTTTAATCACATTTCAAAGAAGTTATTATGGAATTACATTTAAAGATATTTATTTCACATTTAAACAAGTACAGATTTCTTTATTTTAAAATGTTTTATCAATAATATGATAATATATAATGTCACAATATTATGTAATAACAATAAATTGTGCATAATTACATGCTAACCTAAACCACACCCTATTCCTAACCATATAGTAAGTATTGGTAGTTAATTATACCGAAATCCTCGGAACTCCATCTAAAAAGCTTTATGTCCAGAGGCATATTAAATCAAATTTAAAAAGCAACTATCAGTCAATCAATTATGTCTCTATGAGTAGTTTGAGAGATAGATTCTAGCTTCTCTTTGGTATCACTCATAGAGAGCCTAACTCAATGAGAGAACGGTGAGTTAGGTGTTGCACTACATTAACATCCCCTTCTCGTGGGATGAGTGTGGAGACCATGTGAACACCCCCATGGTGCCTCACAGACAGCTCTGGATAAGCCTCATTTCCTACATAGTACCCAATTTAGGAAGTGACAAATGTATGCTGAGAAACACCTTATTTAGCTGCTAAAAAAAACTTAAGAATGGCAGGGGCTGCTCCCACCCAAAAAAACCTGCAGAAACGTCAGTATTGAACTTACAGGGCAATGAACTGAGTCCTGGTCATACTGTCAGGGAAGTGGAAGGAGATGAGATGAGGTCTCAATAGTACAAGGGATTTTATTAAACAAAACCAAGCAAAAACTCAACAAAAACCACCCCGTGGGGGAACAAAAGACTGGACTGACACGACAAGAACAAGACTCGACTAGACTGAGAACCAGAATGCACAGCCATTAAATGACGCGAAACAGCAGAAGACAGCAAACACAGAATGATTCAATAGACAAAGGAGGAAGGGTAACAGCTAGGAAAAATGTAAGTTAAGCGGGAGAAAAAGGTGGGTGGGTTTCACAATGACAAGACACGAACACGCAGCCAATGCGGGCGTGCATCGCCACGTGTTCACATGAACGCGAAGACAGCGAGCAGCTGGTGAAAACCAAACTGCGCATGACACGAAAACACAACATGAAAGCAGGCAGTCGATGTAAATGAATCGCGTCCTTATAACAATGCACACAGACACGAGAGAGAGCACGACTCGTGCAAAGCTTAAAACCACGCACACTCACACAACGTAGAGCGCACGAGAATGAGCAACCACTCAGACTTGTGCGCTCATGACAAGGACGAACACACGGGTCATGAATGTCCGAACCCCGATACAAAACCGAACTATACCAGTATAACAGCACGTGTTACTTTACACAAATACTAGTTATACATCTGAATTTTAGTAAGGTCATAAACATTACCACATCTTTTAAACCTCTAGTAAATAAGGCAGCCACAAAGTCTTCTTTCGTTTCGTTGTTTTTCTTTAAGTATTATTTTCACCAAAACCCTCTCACACAAAAACCCATCACTTCCCTCAGCCCACACAAACAAAGCCAACACTCAACATGACCTTACAGATCTCAGATATTTACATACCCAAAAATATCTCACTCAAAGTATGTCTTTTGTGTTTAGGTGGAGCGAGGTATATGCAAAATAGTCAGAGAATGTCTTAGCTGGTACTGTGACATCCGTAGATGCTTGTCCGTTTGACAGAGATATCCATTGAAAAAGTGATCCAGAAACAATTGTATCTCCTCCCAGTTATACTGGTTTCCACGTGGTGTATTTCCTCTGAACAGATTTCTTAGTCCATAGCCATCAGCTGTAGTAATAGATCCTTTCCAGATCCACAAAGATGGCAAAAATATGCATTAAGCATATTGAGAACAAGAAAAGTCCTTCTATAACATAAAACGCCTTCCATTAATCATTTGCATTAAATCAAACAAAAGAGATTGCAGTTCAGCCACTTTTACAAACCGATTGGCCTCCACATACCTTCAAACATTAGACAAAAAGAAATTACTTACAGTTGAGCAAGAAAACAAACGTTTCTCAACAAGGACTTCACAAACACTTGCCAGCAAGACAAAGTGACATGCTACCTGAAAGGTAACTATACAAATTCTCTACTGTTCACCTTACTTTATCTAACCCCACCAACACTAGATTACACTAGAATTACAGCATATATTTTACACCAGTCTGGGGATCAGACATCATAACCCGGACATAAGACGCTACACAGACAAGAGAATGCGCGAGTCGAGACTCTTGGAGCAGCGCGCACACACACAAACCACGAGACATTACGGCAGTGTTAGAGCTCTGCCACAACAACAAGAAATTACTTGACCGAATATGGCAGAAACCTGACACATACTACCTGCACCAAGAGGCAAAAAGCTTCCACTTAAAACATAAAAGAGGAGGCCCTAGATTTAAAAATAGTGTAAGCAATCTCAATCAAAACACCAGAGCACATTAACGCACACTGCTCAGAGGCCACACCCACAGTTTTGATAAATCACAATGGAGGTGCCAAGTCATGGCCTGAGGGAAGCCTCATAAAGAGAGACAACTAATAGACTGACCAGACCTGAGAACCATATTTGAGTGGGCCAGAACAAGGACCATGTCTCACTTCATCCGCCCATACTCTGAGCAGAAGCGCTGAGAGCAGACGGATCAGCAGCAAGGCATAAAGTCTCATCCTGGGCCACTCCTGCCAGAGCATCCACACCTAGAATTGACAGAGGACATGGACGACCAGAGTGGGCGAAAGTCATGGTCAAAGCAAACAAATACACTTCCGTTCGGCCGATCCTCTGCCATATGAGAGTCAACACTGCGCCCAAAGAAGGACACACCTCGCCAGTCTGAACAGGGGGTGAGAACATAGTCCTCCTTGGCAGTTTAGGTGTAAGACCACAGTTATATTTTCCATCCTGACCAAGATGTGACAACCCCTCAAATAGCTTAAGAACCATTGCCAGCCATGATGTCAAACTCCAAAATGTCCTGTTCTGAACGGGATCCTACAGCTTTGGAATGACACATGAGATTGATGTGTCCGAGTGTGAGAATCCAAATCCACAATCTTATGAAGGTTTCTGTATGAGGCGGGCAAAATGACTCCCCAAATGACTCCCCTCCTAGACTCCCCAAATGATCATGTATGAAATCTCTGAGCTACTGCTGAACCCTGTGATTTAAGCTAATATTAGCAAATCATCCAGGTAAACCTTGGAGGACCAACGGTGCACGTCCATACACATTGTGAACATAAGAAGAGCCAGAACAAGTATGGACAGAAGCAAACCTGAGGAACTTTCTGTGTCTCTTTGCGATTTGGATGTGGAAGTACACATCCTTGAATCAGTGGTCATAAACCAGTCTCCGGCTCGGATTGAGGCAAGAAGGACTTCAACGTCAACATCTTGAATTTGCTTACTCTGATCTCAAGATTTAGAGCAACTCCAAATCATACGCAAACCAGGATATTTCAGTGACGGCATTTCTTTCCTAAACATCAAGTCCTCCCAAAGAGCATCATGCTGCCAAAATGGGGGGTCACCGCGGAAGATGGATTGTGTAACCTTAGGACCTGCATCAGGACCCAAGACACCTAAGTGGCAGGAAAAACCTCAAAACACTGAAAAACAGGAAACTATCAGATCACTTGATTGTCGTATCATGCATGAGATGCTGCAAAAGACGCTATCACTACAAATACTATGGTTAAACTAGAAGCAAAACCATGGTTTTACTATATTTAAGTTTATGTTTTTCGTTTTATTTGTAGCCTAGTAAAACAATGGTTCATTTTCATCGGGAAGCGTCTTCATAGTAAAAGAGACTAATGACATACAAAAAACTGCTGGCGGTGTGAATGGGGCTTGATTGCAATTTACTAAATTAGATGTCAGGACATGTTCAAGTTGCAAATCTCATTCAACTGTACTGAAGAAAGTCTTTAACATGCACTGAAAAAAATAATATGTTGGATTTAATTAACTTTGTTTTGTCAACAGGTTCCACCTAACATTGTTATGTTACATTTATCTAACATTATCTTTTTCAGCAAACTTAATTTTTTTACATAAACTTAATGCACTCTTATTTAGTTAAACCAAATTAACTATTTTGCTTTTGTTTTAAATAATGAACTTAAGTTCAATTAAACTATATCTATATATTTATCTATTTCAGCAAACTTAAGTTTTTTACATAAACTTAATGCAACATTGTTTAGTTAAATCAAATTAAGTACCTTGCTTTTGTTTTAAATAATTGGTTCAACTAATCTATATATATATTTTTTACATTCAACCACAATAAAAATCAGTTTTTTGCTTTGCATTATTTTATTAAGTGAAATTCAGAACATTTTCAAATTGTACACATTTTTCACAATAACAATATGTGAAACATATATACCCTGTGAACATTGGCACACTGTTTTCTCTTATTACAGGTAAAACAAATATAATGCAAGTTATAAGTACAAATTGAACAGTAAACATTTGTGTAAAAATCTCTAAACAATGTCTTAATCATAATCTGTGTACAATATATACCCTGTGAACACTGGCTACTGTTTTCTCTTACGCTAACGTAAAAAAACATGCTGTAAATATACTGCATACATTTAAGAAATGTCTAACAAGACTTATTTGTATCTTTAAAACTGCTTAAGATTTTCTTATTAAAAAAAATAATGTAAAAAAAAAAACATTGCCTATAAATGAAATTAAGTATGTGAAAGTGCTCTTTTACAGTCTCTGCATTTTTAAATTGAAAAAAATAAACGCATTTATTCAATAGTACAAAGGTACAGGAAAAAAATGTACTGCAACAGCGTAACATTGGGGAATGTCCTCAACTTAGTCCTTACAAAAGAAGCTTGTTTTTAAGGACCTGGACCTTACTAGACAGTTTTTTGGCATCAAGCTCCATAAAAATCTTTTGAAATGTTTCAAAAGTATATTTTAAGTCTTGTGGGTAGGCCAAGTTGAAAGCATAAATCAACCCAAGCATCATTGAACACGCATGTGCCACATCATTTTGGCTTTCAAGTACTTTGACGCCTTCAATGATGATGCCAACATCTTTGTAAGGGTCTGTAGCACTTGCCCCTTCAGGTTGGATGATATAAATCCCAAGGGTGGTGTTGTGCATCAAGGTTTTGGCTTCTTCATGTTCAATATCCTAAAAACACAAAAATAAATAATTAGATAAAATCTGGGTGAAAGGGGCAAATTGGTTTTAGATATGTTTAACAGGTTTAAATTACCATGTACTCCTTCATAAGGCTCGAGGGGTCTTCA
Organism: Rhodeus uyekii; assembly: GCA_037043235.1. Lineage (NCBI taxonomy): Eukaryota > Metazoa > Chordata > Actinopteri > Cypriniformes > Acheilognathidae > Rhodeus > Rhodeus uyekii. The sequence continues at coordinate 113,351 of JAWRVZ010000270.1, read as the reverse complement.
TTCAAATATTTTTCTTTTGTGGATGGTGACATTCTGAAAGTGTAAAAATAAACCATTATTAGCAATATACAAATTATCTCACAATGTTATTTCTATAAGGGTCTTCTCTGGAAACAAGAACAAAAGAAAATGGCCCTAAACCAGAAATTTTGTTATAGGAAAGACACACAATTTCTGATGTCTGAGATGTTCTAAATGTAGATGCATAAATCCCAACTCTGATGCTCCTAAAAAATATGGTAAAGCTATACGCAAGCCTTTACATTAAAGCGGTTTACACTACAGAACATATGAGTAGTTCAGATGCAATTTTCTCTTTTCTGTTAAATGAGCATTTTCTATCAGGCGTTTGGTGTTGATCTACAAATTTATATTTCAGGCTGCGGTATTTAGCAAGTTTTTTTAAGCAAAATTATTTGAGTAACGTATATTTCTTGTAAAGAGCATTCACTGAAAATCAATCTCATTTTGACTGAGGGCTTTTGAAGGAAAACAGTACCATTTTTCAATAATTTACTATGTTCTTCCCTCAACTTAGACAAATTAATACATATATTTTTTTCAATGCGTGCACTCCATCTTTGTACAGCATGTTGTGAATGTGTTAGCATTTAGCCTAGCCCCATTCCTTAGGATCCAAACAGGGATGAATTTAGAAGCCACCAAACACTTCCATGTTCTCCCTTTTTAAAGACTGTTACATGAGTAAGTATGGTGGCACAAAATAAAAAAGTGGCAATTTTTTTAAAGCAAAAAAAAAACTATATTTTATGGCGGAAGAGCACCTAGTTGTGCAGTACTAGTTACTTACTGGGTGCTCTAGGGAAAACATGGAAGTGTTTGGTGGCTTCTAAATTCATCCCTGTTTGGATCCTAAGGAATAAATGGGGCTAGGCTAAATGCTAACATTCACGACACACTGTGCAAAGATGAAGTGCATGTGAAAAAAAATGTATTACTTTGTCTAAATTGAGGTAAGAACATAGCAACATTTTGAAAAACTGTGCTGTTTTCCTTTAAAAGCTTACGCATTTTAACTTATCAGATATGCCATGCGTTAGATGCACTTCACTGAAAAAAAGATATTCAGCCATTATTTATCTTATTGCAACCATTATTAACTTCAGTGTTATAGTTGAGAAATTAACAGGTTTCATAACATGAGGCTTAGAGCATAACAACTGAAAGCTCATCTTTGGAAGAAATATTGCCAGATTTAAAATGATGAGTTTAGAGAACATACCTGATCCAAAACGGACATGATGTTGCTTATCTTCTGTCTTGCTGCTCCTCCTCTTTCTTTCCGAATGAAGCTGATGAGCTGAGTTGAGGAATGATCAAGCTGACCCATGAATTTGGACACCAAAGGGATTGTTGTTATCCTGCTGAATTCCGCAGACACCTAATACAGTTTTAAAAGAACAAATCAAAAGTTACACTAAGAGTTTAGTGTGTCTTTACTAAACTTACAGATCACACACAAAATAACCACAGATGAACAAACCAAATAAATGGGTTATTATTATAATAAATTATTTAAATAATTCAAAATAACAACCACCATCTATATAGAAGGACATAAAGACTTACCTCTCGTTCATTAAACAGTGCTGGCCATCTAGTCTTAAATTCACCAATGTCAGGCAAGTCTTCAACCACCTCATGTCTTCTACGTGAAAATGTTCTGTCCATCAGCTCCCCGATAACCTGCTCATTGTTTCTTTTGGTCACCTCAGACAATAGTGCAATCTTTGATGTTCAAGTGTTTCTTTTGTTTCTCCCAGTGGGAGATCTGGACAATAGTTTACTTCAGCTTTTTTAGGTTTCTTCACTTGGTTAGGACTTCCCACTGATCCTTTTCGCTTGTATGAGTTGATGTGTTTGGATTTCTCTTTTAAGGTCATTCAATGAGTCTGGTATACCAGCTGGTAAAATTAAGTTGTTAATTTTACCAGCTGTTGTTATCAGTTGTTATCTCCCAAAATTACTAGAAGCTTGGCTGTGCTTTCCATCATATCAAACCTTTCTAAAAGAGAGAGAGTTGAATATATTAGTACAACGCCAGCAGATTGATTCTTACTATTGACTATAAAATTGACATTCAGTATAAAATTAAACTTGCATTACATTTTTAGAACAAAAACATGGATATGCTTGTCTGCGGCCATAGTGTCCATGTACTAACCTGAACTGTTTTAAAAGTGTTGATCTGGATGTGTGAAATGAGCCACAATCTCTGCACAGCCACTTGTGGGACTCCAGAGGCATAACTTCTAAACTCTGTTAAGTGGAAGGATGTTAGTCACCAATTAAAAAGTTAGATTGAATAAAATATAAATTTGTGTGTATATATATATATGATGTATATACATACATACACACACACTCGTGCATTTGGCAGACGCTTTTATCCAAAGCGACTTACATTGCATTCAAGGAACACATTGAATCAGTTCTTGCTTTCTCTGGGTTCGAACCCATGACCTACAACGCTAATGCTCTACTGACTGAGCTACAGGAAAGCTCAGAGTGTTATATTATATATATATATATATATATATATATATATATATATATATATATATATATACATATATATACATACAACACTAACAACTGCTAAACTGTAGTATAAATGTTTTGGATGACCTAACCAAAAAGTTACTTACCAGTAACTACATGACAACTTCTTAAAGTGTTAAATGTGTTTAGTTCCATGATTTTTATATTTGAACTCAAATAGAGATGCAAAGACCACAATTTAAAACAATTATTGAAAAACTAATACTAAACCATGAGACAAAATGACTTTATTTGCACACTACTATCGTGGTGGAAATACCCCTAATTAGCATAATCATATAGCAATTGAATAGGAGTAATTTATCTTTTTTATGTTAGAATTTAAATCAAATCAAAGTGGAAAATCAAAAGTGGAAAAGCAATTGAATAGGAGTAATTTATCTTTTTTATGTTAGAATTTAAATCAAATCAAAGTGGAAAAAATTAAATGTGAATTAAAAAGCAATGCAGAGTGACTAATAATAATCTGAAAACAAAGTCAACTAAACAAGTTTAATATACTTTGTGGTCTGTAATTCACCATTCTAATCGGTTGATAATCTCAATATAAATGCAAATAAGTAAAATATCTCACCTGTGTCTCCACATGTTTTCTCCGTTTGCGAAATCAATTTGTCAATCAGACGTTAATGCACAAAATGGCCGGCTGTGACATGTGCTTTCTATCTGCGCATGCGCAGCTCCATGCTGATCAAAGTGTGGTACTGCAGAAGCAACGTAACTTTATTTAATTCAGTCAACATTCAATTCAGTGTACATGTGAAAGTTACTTTTTATTTTTATTTTGTCCTAACAAAGATTTTAATTTCAATGCACAAACTTAAGTGTATTAATTAATTCATATGTATTTACATTCTTTGAACCAACAAAAGCAGTGTTTCATTTTTGCTTTTAAAAGGAAAACAGTACCATTTTTCAATGTTGCACTATGTTCATGCCTCCACTTAGACAAATTAATACATACTTACCTTTTTTCAATGCTTTGCACTTAATGTTTGTTCTTTTGATCTTTAATCTTTGAAAATTGTGAATGTGTTAGCATTTAGCATAGCCCCATTCATTCCTCCGGATCCAAACAGAGATAAATTTAGAAACCACCAAATACATAAGACCAATATAAATGAAAATAAGTAAAATATCTCACCTGTGTCTCCACATAAAGACAAAAGTTTAGTTGTTTTCTCAGTTTGCAAAGTAAGTTTGTTTTTCCAGACGTTAATGAACAAGATGGCGGTTGTGATCTGAAAAGTGAACGATGAGCATTCTATTTGCGCATGCGCGTTTGCAGCGCCACCTGCTGATCAAAGTGCAGTACTGCATAAGAAACGCAACTTTATTTAATTCAGTCAACATAAGAAAATTGTGTACATTTGAAAATTACTTTTTTTAAATTATGTCTAAACAAAGGTTTTCATTTCAATGCTCAAACTTAAGTGTATTACTTAATTTCAAATGTATTTACATTCTTTGAACCAACAACAGCAGTGTTTCATTTTTTTGAGTGTGCTATATTTTATTTTCGTCGGACTGCTTAAGAAATAAGGGTCAGTTCAATGCTGGATTTCCACAAAAGTTTTTGGTTTTTAGTTCCAAAAAAGTTGTTTCTATTTTTTTTTAACATGACAGTACATGCTAATTGAGTATATATATGTATCCACTAACCAGAAACATCCATTCTAAAACTTACTTTCTAAAAGTAACTTCTTGAGTCTTGAATCTTGAGTGTTCGACTCCACTTTGAGGATATACGACTGAACACCACTAATGTCAATTTCTGACATTTTGGCATAATGACAACAAGCACGAGATATACATGACGTAAAGCACGACCTCTTCTGGAAATGGGGTGGGGAGCAGCACCTCAATTGCATTTAAAGGGACAAAACCAATGCATATTTAACAAGCTGTAATAAATGATCTGTGGGGTATTTTGAGCTGGGACTTCACAGAAACATTCTAGGGACACCAGAGACACACATTACATCTTGTGAAAAGGGGAATGATCTGTTCCCTTTAAGGTGCTGTTGCATTTACTGTTGTTCATCTTTCAAAAACAAAATACAATAATTTCAACTGAATCTACATGACTGGAAGATTCACGTGTGGGCGAAAGATTTCCTCACACAGATTTCGCAAAATTGTCAGATTGGCCATGTGGATTTTCCATGTTGACCAACAGAAAGCTGCTTGATTTATAAAAGATTTCTGAAAGCTGTATTTCATAAGTCACAACATTATTGATAATATACCTTTTTTGCCCTCTAAACAATGTTACTTTTTGTTTGAACTCCGACACTTCGGTCTTGTTCAGTTTCAGTTTTGTGTTGGGATTCGGACTTTCAAGCACGGTGTGTTTGTCTTGTGTTGTTAGCGCATGAGACGAGTGTTGGCTTGCGCTCGTGCACTTTGTCATGTCATGTGAGTGTGCGGGGTTTCGAGCTTCGCTCAAGCAGCATGCTGTCTTGTCTATGTGTTTTGTTGTGCGGCATGCGGTTCGTGTTTTCATCAGCCGCTTGCTTTCATGTTATGTCTTGTCTTGTTCTGTGTTGTGTGCAGCTTGTGTTTTCATGTCATGTTTTTTTTCTGAGCGCATAGCTTGTCACGTGTGTTTCTTGTGCCACGTGCTTATCAAGTGTGTAACCCCGCCTGTCTTTTTTCCTCGTTATTGGTATGATTTGCCTCACCTGTTCTCCCTCATTTACCTGCCTTGTGTTCCCTCTTTATTCTCCCTGTGTGCTGTCCTGTGATGCTATGCCATTGTTTGTCATCGTCGTCGTCTGGTCAAGTTGTGTTCAAGGCTAGTCAAGTCAGTCCTGTCATGTTTTTTCCCCTCGTAGTAGTTTTTGTTTATGTTTTGACATTATTTCATCTCATGCATCTTGAGTCCTCGCTTCATCCCTTTTATACAATCAGGGTATAAAAGATTATAATGCCTTGAACATTCTTATCAGCCATCATTCCCTTTAATTTGGATAGTTTGGACTATTTTTATTTAACCGCAAAAGATGTTCTACTTTGCAAAATCAACCTTTTTCCCGTGACCGAGAGAAACTTTGCTTCAATGTAATAGCTTCTAAAGACGAATCCACACTCCTACCACTTACTCAAACCAACGTCACTATCTCTAGATTGAAAATCTGAAATACAAAACTAGGTGCAGAGTTCCGTCCGACTACTTAGTGGTCTGTGAATGGAAAAAAGCATCACTTGGAAATGTCAATTACAAGAGCACCAGGAAGCCCCAGGTAGGTCCAGATAAAACCTGCAGAACAGATTAAACATTTGAACAAGAAGAGGCACTATATGGATTGTTCCAGAAAACACAGTGTGTGTTTAATGACACTGCTCTAATGAAAGTGTGCCTTTAATGGGAATGTGCATCACATTTCTTCGAAGTTTTAAGAATAATTTTGTCTTAACGTCATTTTCAGGACTTTTAATATCTTACTAGAATGAATACTACAATACTGTAATACACTGCAGGAGGCGAACAGCAAAATATTGAGGTATGCTTTTATGAAATTTATGAAACTTTTGTGAAACCTTTTTTTTTAGTTGTGAATAATACAAAACCTTGGCAGTTATGATGTTGTCCATGATTCTTAATATAAATGACTAACTGTCATAAAATCAACCATTTAAGTCAACCATTAAAAAACAAATTATGTTTGCACGCAGTTTATAGTTCACTGAACACATTATTGACAACTGTTACATAACTGTCACTTTGATTATTCCTCTCGTTTTTTTATGTTTCCTGAAACATTTGGATAGCAAGTTGCAGTCTTCCAAGAAATAACAGTTTCAGATATAAGGAGTAATTATCTATTAACTTTTGTTCTGTCTGGTAGACCTTTTAAAGTTATTGACCACAAAAAAAGTGTTTTTGAAATGTGATGTATGTCACATTTTTCTTTGCATATTCATATTTATCAGCATCTTTTTCTTTTTCTGTTGTAAAGCATAAAAATATCTTATAAAACCACAGACAGTTATTCCACTTTGAAATGTGGTTTGTGTGCTTGTTGTCTTCTGATCAGGACCCAAAATAGATAAATGTTAAGTCTTCATAGGAGAATAGTAAGCACAAACAGCGAGAAACTCTGCATATTCGTGCAGTGTGCGCATGTCAATAAATCAGTTCTGATTAGAACCTTGTGATGAATTTATTAAGCGTTCATGTAAACACTACATTCGGATTCATCAATCGGAATGATTTATTGGTCATTAGGGGGTTCGACTTTGTGGCTACGGGCTTGTGAAACATCATTCATTCAAAATGATTTTTAGTAATAATTAACTCAATAATGTCCCAAAGACCTCTAGTAGATGACGTGTAATGTTGTTTAGTTGTCTGTTCAGAATCGTGATCTATGTTTTGAAAAAAGGTGATAAACAAGAATAATGCAGCTCTTATACATGCATGCATAATTACATACGTTTACATACATGTCTACATAGGCTACATACATACATACATGCATACATACATACATTGTTCATACATGTTTTTGGCAGGATTATCCTTTCAAAAGCTAAAAAAGGCGTAATTAATAGTAAAGCATGGATTACACTTGACTTTCCCTAATTTTACGAGGACTGGTGATTATATAGACATCAACTTCATGTTCTAGTGTCCAGCATGAAATCATACGACCCAGGCTTGAAAAAGTATTATGCAAAATATTTGTTTTATTGCCTTTAAAAAAAAGTCCGGACTGGCTAAAACATGAACACTATTTTTAACGACACCTTTTTCAACAGAACACCGTGTGCTGATTCAGAGTGTGCGAGTTTTAATTAGGAAAAGAAGATTTTGTAGGCAAAATAATTGGAACTTTTTTCAGTGCCTATTATTAACACACAGGTCTTTGGACCCCCAAAAGGAAGAGAAGTCGATGTCAACAGATCGAGTCCATGTGCGAGCGAGTGTCTCGAGCGCTCGATATCTGAAGGCACCTCCTTCCTGCGCCTCAGGTTCGCTTGATAAACCTCAGCGCCTCAAACCACCAGTTACTTCAGCACGGAGGAGAACCGCGGGTCTGAGAGAGCTGCAGTCGCGGACACACGCCAGTCACACACGGTAAGATGCACGAGTGCAGAGTTTCTCCAATGCGCTTATTTAAGGGAACTTGGCGAAACATTTAGCCCATATGTTTCATTGCATTATGGATGCAGTCTCCTTCATTTATGGATGCAGACGCTCCGAAAGATGTTGCATACTTTCTAAATAGTAAACGTGACATTTTATGTTCGGTTCAGATCGGATCAGTTGTTTAGTCCAGTCAGTATGATCATGAATCTGCATTCTATTTTATTCTATTCTAATCTATTATCCTGCACTCCTGTTCTATTCTATTCTATTCTATTCTATTCTATTCTATTCTATTCTATTCTATTCTATTCTACTGCTCTGTTCTTATTTATTTCTGTTTTATTCTGTTCTGTCGTGTTCTATTTGGTTTTCCTGTTTTAATCCTATTCTGATCTCTTTTCTCTTTTATTCTGCGTGTGTGTACCTGGTATTCCCTATGCTAAGGGGGACCAAATGTCCCCAACATGGCAATACCAGTAAATTACGCATCACATCCACTAATACCAGTACATTTTGACCTTATGGGGAATTGGTTTTGGTTCCCATGAGGAAAACTATTAATCATACTAAGTGTTTTGAAAATCTAAAGATGCAGAAGGTTTTGTGTGATGGGTAGGTTTAGGGCTGGGATTAGTGAAGCAGGGTATAATATGCAGTTTTTGCATTATAAAAAACATTATGTCTATGGGAAGTCCCTGTAAAACACAGTGTGTGTGTGTGTGTGTTGAAAGTAGAGATTCTGTTGTTTTAAGCTATAATGGTACATTTAATCTGAACCTTTAATAAACAACATCTTAAGAGGTCATACTTTTGTGTGTGATGATGATAGTTCAGATATGCATATTAGTGTTGTTAGCAATATATCTACATCATCTCATTCAAGAAAGCAAGAACATGTAGAATCTCTGTACACCATTATCCGCTACAGTCACGTGGCCATTATTCATGCTTTTGCAATTATTACTGTGGAAATGTATAAATATCTTTTTCATCTCAGGCTAATGGCTCTTTCTGTAAAAGCCAACCTATTAACACAAGTGACTGGCCCTGAAAAAACACACCAACGAGTGAATACTTAGTCATTTTCAGCATGGGAATGTTATAAATGCTAGATATTCATAACTGGTTTGCTGTGCCACTTATAATTGGGCTGTGTATCTCTTCAGAGCTGTTTCTCTAGCTTCAACAAGCCAAGGTATCAAAGACAGATGCAAACAGCGAAGCATCGAGAGCTTTGATTCACAAGGTTTGTCTTCTCACTCGCTGGTGAAATGGGCAAGTGCTGCTTTTTCATTATAAATGTTATTTCACACTCAACTCTTCTTATTAACACCCGGCAAAGACATGCAAACTAAAGACACTTGTTACATAAGCGGTATGAAGTTATAAATACAAGCACATGAGGAACAAATGTAAGCTATATATATCTTCTGATGTTAGCTCACGACTGACTGCAGATCAGATCAGCTTTGGCAAGGTGTGACAGTTTCTTCTGTTTGCTTGTAACTTGTTTTGGAGGTCTTAACAGACAAAATGTTTCAGTAAAATAAGTGCCAGGACAAATGGTACTATATTCATATGGTACTATATGTGATTGTGATATTAATTCTACCTCATGAAAATAAGCATATGTAGTCAGATTCATAAATCATCTTAGCATTATTAAAAATAGATGCGGGATCTCATCGTGAAACCAGTTGTTGTGACCTGTAATGAATTATTTAAAAAAATTATACTCAAATAATATTTGAGTTTTGCTTCTTAGGTCTGGAACGGATTGACTCGAGTTTTTATCCTCTGTTCCTTTAAGTTTATTATGAGAGACTTGATGTGTGATAAAATCTCATCTAACTTGACAGCAAAACATAATTGCTTGAAGATTGTCAGCATAATTAATGGATCTATATGAGTATAGAGAGGCAATAGAGAGCTGTCGGTTTTAGTATCAAAGTACGGTCTAGTACAGTAGTACCTCGAGATACGAAAGACTCAACTTACGAAAAATCCAAGTTACGAAAGCAAAGATGAAAATTTTTACTGCTCTACATACGAAAAGTTTTCAAGATACGAAAGGTTTCTGAAAGTCCGAGATGCGCCCCATAACAATTACGCACCCGCATGTCAACAATGGCCGACGAACTACAAATTAACTGGGGTTTCTCCGCGCAGGTTTGAATCCTGCCGACAACGTTATGCTCAGACACCCCTGGTACGTACGTTATCTGCCGTTTGTCCTCCTCCTCTGCCGCCACTTTCGGAGATAGCCTCACTCGAAAGGTAAACTTCAACATTTTACGTTATTTCATTGTTTATAGGTCAATTTAGCTTTATTATGAAATTTAATGGGGTGTTTTTGGAGGGCTTGGAACGGATTAGCCATTTTACATGTAAAATATGTTCCAAGATACGAAAAACTCATTATACGAAGGCCGCCTCGGAACGGATTAATTTCGTATCTCGAGGTACCACTGTATATATATATATAAAATGGTGAAAAGTAAGGTTCAGGGAGAGGAAGGATAGCAGCAGCACTTAAGGAAATGTTCAGATCCTGAAAATAAAGTGACTTAACTCAAGTGAGATTTTGATCATAGATAACAGGGTTACATGCATCCAAGGTCAAAGTAACTTACATTTTTTCATAACAAAATTCAGCATATCTTTTCTCACAGTGTCTCAAATGGTTTGATAAATGATTCAGTCTTTCTAAATCCCTCTTGTCTGAGAGCTGCTCTGCTCTGATTGGTCAAATGTTTCAGGCTGCTTTGATTGGTCAGATGGTTCGGGCTGCTCTGATTGGTCAGATGGTTCAGGCAGCTCTGATTGGTCAAATGTTTCGGGCTGCTTTGATTGGTCAGATGGTTCGGGCTGCTCTGATTGGTCAGATGGTTCAGTCTGCTCTGATTGGTCAGATGGTTCAGTCTGCTCTGATTGGTCAGATGGTTCAGTCTGCTCTGATTGGTCAGATGGTTCAGTCTGCTCTGATTGGTTGCTAAATAAAAATAGAGCTAAAATTGCTTATTAGTGAAATAAATGTAGTGGAGATTATTTAATAGTTTATTTAATATTTGCATGTATTTATTATCGTTTTACTCATCACTTTATTATTTACATAATATTATGTCATACCTGCACTGATTGTAGTTGTAGTTTATCTTATTCCCTTTAAATATTTATTTTTCATTTGAACTTTTCAAAATCCTGAAACTCTTCAGGATCTAAAGGACAAAACCCCAGATGTTTCTGAACCCCACTGTTTAGTGAAGCTCATGCTGTTTCTCTTGGAAATAATTGCTCAGCATGCACAGCCGTGTGTTTCTGCTTTATTTGAATGCAAATAATGATTTTACCCTTTAGAATATAAAACCACTAATGAATTTCTGTCCACACGGCACGCCATCCACTCTTCGTTAACTTTAATAAATCATGCATTTTTATGCTGTTTTTATTTGACTATAGCACTGAGAACTATCAAAGCGAAAGCTCGTCGTGTGTCCTCCTGCTATCACAGGGTGTGTTTGCCCAGGGCGAGCTCTGTTATAAATATAGGCGCTCTTTGTGTTGTGCATACTAATGCACAAGTTTTTGAAGAGTGTCACAGAGTGCTGGCAAGGTCTGTAAGTTGTGGCATGTTTTCCATGTTGCAGATCTGATATAATAGGCAATGTTACTTCTCTCTCCAAACACACGGCAGGTACTATCACGTTTCAGAAAGAAAGGCATAGCTTGCGGTAATGTAGTACAAGTAGGCTACGCTGAGTTTCAGCATTACTTCATTTTTCTTTCTTAGTCATGAACTCACGCATCGCCTCTTAAATATTCATACCTGCACTTCTGGCAAAACAGAAGTGTACAGTCAACAGGGACCTGCAGTTTCAGCTGGTCTCAGCTACTGCACCAGCAAAGCCCCGAATGAGCTGAGAGCCCTGCTGGAACATTCATCTGCCGCTAGTTTTGGGAGTGTGGCAGCTGGTTTCTAACACGGAGATCTATAATACTTGGAGACATCCGTTAGCATTCCCATATATTTCAATGTAAGTTGTTCAGCTGGCATAGAACCCCTGGAAGTATGAGCTAAGCAATCTGCAATCACCATGCAGCTTGACTGGCATTTGCCAGAGAACATCAGACTTGGCAAGCCCACCATTGGCGCCCCGTTCTCTTCACGGATGAGAGCAAGTTCACACTGAGCACATGTGACAGACGTGCAAGAGTCTGGAGACGCCGTGGGGAACGTTATACTGGGTGCAGCATCATCCAGCATGAGCGGTTTGGCAGTGGGTGAGTAATGCTCTTGGGAGGGATGTCACACAAACCTCCACGTAAACCCATGCTTCCCTCACCGCTGTAAGGTGCCGGGATTAAATCCTCACAGCCATTGTCAGAGCTTATGCTGGTGCAGTGGGTTCCTCCTGGTGCAGGATAATGCCCGGACTCATGGGTCTGAATCCAACCGATAACCTCTATACATTATGTACTGGAACATCCAAAGCGGTCAAGCAGCAGCACAGACTGTCCAGGAGCTGTTGATGCCCTGATCCAGGTCTGCGAGGAGATCAGGAGCCAGATCATTATTGTGTTTCTAACATGTTATGTGTTTGGCAACAGTTCTTCTAACTTAAATTATGTTACGTTTGGTGGTGCTGGTGTGTGATGCGGAGAGACGAGGAGGCAGCTCTGCAGAACACTCAAGCTTTAATAACAAAACGAAGAACCAGAACACTTTAAATATAACTCAAAATGCACGCGAGGGTGTAAAACTCTAGACACGGAAAGGACATCCACACACTAACGACAACCAGTAAACACTGACAATTACCGACAAAGACAAAGGAACACTGGAGGGTATTTATGGACAAACACGGGATTGGGACCAGCTGACGCAACTTGGGACGTGATTACACGCAGACGGGAGCGTGCAGGACTGGGAAGATACACAAGGGAACCCGGATGTGACAGACGCGACAAGACTATGACAAATTGATGGAGTGTGTAGGAAACCAGCTAACAGGTTAAGGTTCCCTCTGTGTTACAGGTGTCTGACACGAGTCCACAGCATATCTGGCCAGAGCGCTCTTTCCCTCCATGCTATCTATTTGAAAATGGAGGAGTCATGCTGACTGAATTGAGAGCTCTGCGGGGAAGATGTTGTTAAGGTTTTGAACCTTTGTGTGTGCAACCGATGGGGTATCATGTGCTCTTTGAAGATATTGAACTGAGTTTCTCTGCTTCATTGCAACACACTGTCACCAGGAGGAGATTCATTGGCAGAGTCGAAAGCCTCCTAATGGAAAACAATCAGTGTCCTTTAGAGAGGGGCGTTTAGATGGGGGTAATATAATGAGTTTTTATAGCCGCGTGTGAGGCACATCTGGGCTTAGACTCTGTGATTGATTCACTGTCATTTGTTAGTTAACTGCAATAACCCTTTGGGATCCGTGTTAATTATACTTAAGCTAGTTATTTCTGTCTAGATGGATGCTTCCATAAAGAGGCTGATTGTGCTTTGCTTATAAAGAATGACGATTGCTCAATAATTTAATCACGCTTAGGTTGTTTCAATGCAATTTTTTCTTCCACAAAAAGGGCATTTTTGAAGAATCTTCCCGCTGCTCATTTCCATAATAAAAACGTTTATATTGACCAAATCATTCATTAAATAATGCAGTTGCTCACCCTTGTGAAAAAGAAGTGCACTCAATTCAATTGCACTTGCAGATAATTTATCACTAATGAAAAAGGCCACTTGATGAGAGCACATTTTCATGACAGACTGTTTCTTAACAGACTTAAACTACTTTTTAAAAAGTGCACTTTGTAAAAATGTCAAATGAAGTGTAGTGTGTTATTTCATATTATAGTTAATATATTTTAAATGTACTAAATTGCAATGTCATCATTACATATGTGTTATTTCAAATACATTTAAATACACGATTTACAAGTTTAATTACATTGAATAATTTTTTACCATAAATGATTGTCAGTACCAGGTTTCTCCTTCTGATATGGTTTTGCACAACATTTTTGTTTTAGTTTGCAGGTGTTTTTCACTTTTCATTATTGAATTCAATTTGAGTTTATTTCCTTGCCTTCATCCTGCACCACAAGACCATATATAAATATAAATATCACTCTTCCGCCGGAACAGACAGGCATACATCCGTTACTGGAAGCCAGTTATTACGGTTTATACAATTTTATAAAATTACAGTCTTCTCCATTCACTCCCATTATAAAACTGGGAAGAGCCAGGATATTTTTTAATATAACTCTGATTGTGTTCTGCTGAAAGAAGAAAGGCATGTACACATAAGATGGCTTGAGAGGATTAGAAAATGATGGGATCATTTTCATTTTGTCTGAACTAACCTTAAGTATCGTCATGGCTGTGTTCTGATATATAGACCTTTATTTTGACATTCTGTTTTGTTTCCATTAGCTCCTATTTATCTGTTCTGTTTAGTTTCGGGTTCCTAAGCTACTCTTTACTCCCATGTTTGTTGAAGAACTCAGTTTTGCGAGGTACCTTCATGTGCAAACACTGCCTGATAGGGCAGCGAGGCAACAAGTCTATGCTTTCAATGCAGTGTTAGTTTCCTTTGTTTGTTCCCTGTATATATTTTGCATTCTAGTTCTCGTTTATGAGATTGTTGTGTCAAGTGTGGTTAGCTTTTCTGTTCCTGTCTCCAGGTTCTCCTGAGTGTTTTTAGTTAAAGTAATATTTAGTGATGTGTAATGTACAAGACAGTAATTCATTAATAATGAATTCCATGGTTAATAATAAATACAGTTGATAACTGAATAAAGTATACATAAACCATGAAGGGAAAACAACTCGGCAGTAGGAAATCTTACAAAACTCTGGCCTCACTGCATGTGGATTAATGAAAAACTAAAGAAAAAAACGGCAACGTTTTTAAAAGGATAAAGTCTGCAATCATAAATGAATTTAGATGCACATAATCAAATTAATTATTCATTAATGCTGGTATAACAGCTATTATTGTTATGGTGATTATGTAATTTCTCAAGCTTTATGCAATAATTGCATCTGGTGTCTGCTGTTAATGTCATCTGGCCGTTTCAATGCAGAATTACACTCTAAATTGCTTTGGGGCTGATTGGGATGTTTCCCTGATTTAAAATACTTCCTCTAGTAAGGTGTTTCTTTTGTAATTGTAACTTTTATAGACTGCTAATGAGTAATGCAATTATTTTGTTATATTTAGCATGGCACCAGACTTTTTCAGAAGCAGTTTATCTCGGCTACAAATTGAAGAGCTAAATGGCACTGAAGGTACTATGTCTTGTGCGCTTTGCTCTTACTCACCCAAAGTTATGAGCAAGGCTACTTTCTACAAATGCGAGTGAATTTGTAGGTGGCTGTAAATCACATTTGTTTCAAATATGAGATGAGAGCATGAGGCTGATTCGAGCACGTCCAGTGCAAGTAACTTTTGACAATTAAGGACCAGATATGTTGAATGAAGACCAGGAGTCAGAAGTGCAGTCAATAGAATACATTTGAGTGAAGTTTAGTTTGCAGTTTCATCAGCAGAAGCTTCAGGTGTTCGTAGGCCGCCCCACATACAATAACATTGTTACAGCAATTATACTCTAACAGAGGGTGCTAACCACATCATTACTGAAGGTTAAATGATTCTGATTGGCTAAGAAAGAAAAAAAGATAAACAAAACTAGTAATTTTCCACACAAGAGCAGACAGTCTGAAGCATATCTTCGTTGATCACATGGTTCACGGGTTAGTGACACACAGATACACAGCTTCTCCAAGGCTGAACTCGGCTCAGGCTCCAACTATCAACAGAAAGATTTCTCAAAACATTCTGATAACATGTTCTATCTGGTGAGACGTGCTGACAATATTCATCCTTACTCTATGGAAAACTACAGAAAAGCAAAGAAAGCCTTTAACTAATAAAAATCCCTAACTTGATTATAAATCACTCTTTACAAATCATTCAAATAAGAAAAGGAAAATAACATAGGTTCAAATAAGAAAAAAGAAAATAATATGTATACAAGCGGCAATGGATTTCTGAATCGTCTCTATCAGTTTGTAGACATTTAAGGAACTATTTGTCAGGGTTCTGCCACATTCGATATAGTTATTTCTTATTCTTGTGGCAGAGCTCTGACACTACCATAATGTCTTGAGTTTTGTGTGTGTGCGCACAGCTTTGAGTGTTCGAGTCGTGTGCACGCTTGTCTGTGTAACGTTTTGTGTGCGGGTTATAGTGTCCGATCCCCAGACGGTCTTGTTTAGTTTCGGTTTGTGTTGGGGTTCGGACATTCATGACCCATGTGTTCGTCCTTGTCATGAGTGCGCGAGTGGTTCCTCGTTCTCGTGTGGTCTATGTTTTGTGAGTGGGCGTGGTTCAAGCTCTGCTCAAGCCGCTTTCTCTCTGGTCTGTGTGCAGTGTTGTGAGCACGCGGTTTGTGTTTATATCAGCCGCGTGCTTCCATGTTGTGTTTTCGTGTCGCGCACAGTTTGGTTTTCACCAGCTGCGCGCTGTCTGTGTGTTTTTGTGATCATGCAGCGATGCGGGTCCGCATTGGCTGCGTGTTCTTTCTTATCATTGTTAACCCTTCCCATCTTGTTCCCCTGGTTAACTTTAATTTGCCCCACCTTGATTTACTGTAAATCTGAGGTCAGTTTTATTTTGACTTTAGACTCACAAATCAACAGTTTCAGTTTTCTCTGACATGTATATTAGTGTGTAAAACATTATATGATCAATACATTATGACAACATGTTAGATTGTATTCATTGCTGATTCGTTCATCAAAATAAGTTAAGCTTTTTAAATTAGGTTATACAAGATTCAAATAATTGTTTAAGTTGAAATGACATAAACATCCCAGTTGATTGTACTTCATTTAAGGCAACAGCGGTTTTTAAGGGATTGTGCATCTTAGAGACTATATTCAGTAAGAGTAAAAACTTAAGTACTGGTAATATTGACTAAAGAAGACTTTTACTCAAATCGTATTGGAATTGGTGATTTGTAAGTTTTAATGGAGTTATTTTCACATTATTTTTGTTATTTATGGGTCTTTACACCTGAGACTGAGAGTCATTACTTTTGCAATTCTGTTTGGTGAAGAAATCGCTCACTTTATCATTTAGGCAATAATTGTTTTAAATATTCCTATAGCTTAAGCAATAACGAACAGAAATGTGTTTACTGTGGTTGGCTAAGTATTTTCTTAGTCAAGTGAGAGAGAGGATGAGGCCAAACCAAAATGATTGTTCTTATCTGTAGCAGTATATATTTGAACTGTACTGAAGTCTCACTCTGCTTGAGGAAATCAGATGGGGTTAATGCAGAAAGATTCTGCTCATAATTAGATTCTCACCCATTGTTAAACCTTACTGGGTTATTCATCATCTACCATTGTGCTTATACGGCTCAGGCTCAGTAGCTATTACTCTGAAGCCAGAGCACTTTAAGAAATCATCAAGAAAAAAATCTGTGAGACAGATGGTGAGGAGTGCTGCTGTAAGTGTTGCTTTAATTATCAGCTTTTCTGCTCACATTTTGAGTTTCCTAGTTATGGATGTATGTTTGCTTGCCCTTCTGCAACTACAGGGATGAGACCTTTGGAGCAGCAAGTGTGTTGGTGCATTGGGGCTTGAACGACACCATCCCTGAGCTTTAGTGTCTGCACCATTATTCATAATTTATTCTATTTTCATAAATTTCTATTGTATACATTTTTCTGGTGTTTTTGTGTGTGTGTTAGTGCGCTAAATCTGAAAATCTGACACTTCTACTTCCACTTGAAAATCTGACACTTCTATACCTTTATTTATAGTGAAATTAATTTGTGAAAAGCCAAAAAATATCATACTAACCTACATTTACATTTTGGCTTGTGTCTAGGAAAATATATTGTTTCAATGTGGTCTATATAATATAATAAATAATATAAATATAATATATAATATAATATAATAATATAATACAATATATATTTTTATATATATATATATATATATATATACAGTGGAGTTTGGTTATGTCGACGGCCTCGGGGGTTGCAAAAAAGCATTGAGATAACCGTTTATCGGGATAACCCATATAACATATATTACCGATTTTCCCACAAATAACCCGAAGAAAGCAGATAATCCATACACTCATATAGCCAGCGGGTTTTGTTTTGTGTAAAAAATCGTTGACATAATCCGCACCCATAGATTGATGAACTTTTTTGTGTAAGATCACTGTAACAGAGACAAGGGGCCTCAGATTGGTTTTGGTCCTCAGCAGCACCCCTTTCTCTGAATATACCTGCCGATGACATGACGTGACGTGATATCACAATCAAAAATTTTTATTTATTCCAAATAGTGCACAACTAAATAAAAACAAAACAAAGGTCTTCCAATGGGGTATAACCGACATCTACAGAGAACATCCAAATTAATGACAATTACACTGTTCCAAAAAGGAATAAGCAAACAAATGTTTGGCCATGCCAATAAATTGACCCAAACTACAACAGTCACGCTCACCCTTTCTTTTCCTCACAGCTGAGAGGCCATCTTAAAAAGGCCAAGCCCCTCCTCCTTGGACTAAACCATTTAGAAACAAGGTAACAAAAAATAAATAAAACTCAAGATAGACATTCACCCAATAACCAATATACAAGTCATCATAATAATACAAAATACCTAAACATTTGAAACGAAAACTACAATAATTAACATTTATCAATTAAATGAGAGTCAAACAGGTCACCAAGAAGGTCCCCCTCATTCCTGAGAACAAATGAAATGTGCCTTCAATTGGCAGGAATTAAGCCCTTCAAAATGGTAGCACTTAATAATGACCAGGTTTATAAGATTTAAGTCCCATACCTGTAAGAGTCTCTTTATAAAATAGTTACAGTCACAGTCTCCCTGTGACAATCACATTTCGAATTTCAAATGTTGGTCGCATGACGTCAATTATCCATAGCTGTTCAGGCTCGGCACACAGTGCTTGTGCGCAAAATTCACACAATAAGAAAACAAACACAAGTCAGAATCAGAAGAAAAAGAAAAAAGCAGCCTCTCCCACTACGCTCGTCCCTTTAAGAAGCGCATTGTTTTGATCATTGTATGAGATGAGAAGAGCCCACCCTCATGGCAGCACAGCCAATCACGTCTTCTTGCATGATTGACAGGTCAAACAGCCAATCAGCGCCAGCTGTCAGAGTGATAGTGAAAGTGCAGCTGTCAGAGTGATTTCGTAATCGCCAAAGATAACAACCCTCGCAAGAACGAAAAATGAACATTTATTGATGTACATGATGTGAGTTATTAAATGAGAATGTACATGCTCGTGTTTTTGGTGTCTTTTTACACAACAGTGTTGCCGTGATTTGTTTGATGAAGCGATCGGCGTTCATCTAAAAAATTTTACATACACTGTACTGTGTATATGTTTGCTAAAACAAAAGGCATTTGTAAAACAAAACCACCTTCGATTCTTGATTCGATTCTTACGCAAATTAGTCACAAAATAACCATGTGAAGTGGCAATTTTGTCCCTCTTGTGCTCGAGATATTAGATTTCGGCAACAGAACAGAATTGACATAACCCACAAGAAAATGCTAAGACAAATAGGGAGTTTGGCGGTTCCACTTCAAAAAAGTCGACATAATAGTATTGGTGAGTGAACCGTGAGTCGAGATAAGTGAACTCCACTGTATATATATATATATATATATATACATACAATTTTACTCATTACTTTTTGCCCATGGGAAAATAAATATTTTTGATTAATAAAATCTAAATAATATAAATATAATCATTAAAAAAATACATTTGGCTGTAACAAATAACCTTTTTTTAGGTTAGTCGAAGTATAATGTTTTTTCATGATAGATAGATAGATAGATAGATAGATAGATAGATAGATAGATAGAGCATAAATGCTTCCAAAATCATCTACCACTTTCAATGAGCAAAACAAAGAGCTGAACACTGAAGTAACAACGGCAGATAAGTTACACCATTTGTGAAGTACACTCTAGTGTAGTTACTGAGCTGGGAGTGTCTGTTATTTAAGTTTACATTTTTTTTTTTTACTGTTGTTCCGTTAAAAAATTAATGATGCATGCTGGAATCAAACTTAAAATGTATTTGGCTTTTTTCTGTTTTTTGTCTGTGTGATGTATTTGCAGTTTTTGGTTTGGTCGATTTACCATAGAATGTTTCATATTTCACTACTTTTGTGTTGTATATCCTGAATACAAAAAGGGAAATAAAGAGAATGCGTTGAATTAATGAAACGACTAAAGCCGAAAAGAACAGAACAAAATAAATATCAAAGAAGAGAACAAGGCGCCTCAGTCCGTCACTGTCCCATTTCTCTAATAAGGATATTTTTGTGAGCACTCTGGTCACAGATCACTTGAAAAGGTCATATATATTTTGCTCTGGTTTATGACAATATGTTTCTTATTTTTATGTGACTGTATGAGACAGCGCTGTCTTACACCTCTATATGCATCGGTAGATGATGCATCATAATCGGACTGACCAAATATAGACTTCTATACTTGTATGCAACATCTGTGTTCAGTTTGTATTGGGGGTTTCATTTTGTTGTCAGGTTTTGCAACTTTGGTGTTTCTTCTGATCTTGAGAGCTGTTTTTTGTTGATCTGTCCACAGGTTTCACACATCATCAGTTCTGTGGGATGCAAGAATACAAGATGAGACGACTTGGAAACTAAAAGAAAGTTGGTGTGGTTGAGAAGAAGCAGGAAATATACGCTGGACAGTTACACTTCATTTTCTCACTTCCCTGGAGATTAATCATCATACATTTCAAGAGATATCACTGAAACTGAACGACGATGGAGAGGTCTCATGTGAACAACAGCTCTGGGTCTTGGTTATTTGAGGATCCCATCTGTCCAACCTCTCTCAGCAGCACCACTTTCCTTATTGTGGCATACAGCACCATGTTAGCGGTGGGCCTGGTGGGCAACACTTGCCTGGTCTTAGTCATCACACGGCAAAAAGAGATGCGCAACGTGACCAACATCTTCATCGTCAACCTCTCATGCTCTGATATCCTCGTTTGCCTGGTGTGTTTGCCGGTCACCATTATCTACACCCTAATGGATCGATGGATTTTGGGCGAAGCTTTGTGTAAGGTGACGCCGTTCGTCCAGTGTATGTCAGTGACAGTTTCCATTTTCTCCATGGTTCTTATTGCCTTGGAAAGACACCAGCTCATCATCCATCCCACCGGTTGGAAGCCAGTCGTCAGACACTCCTATCTGGCTGTAGCGGTTATCTGGATCGTAGCGTGTTTCATTTCCCTTCCATTCCTTTCCTTCAACATCCTCACAAACTCGCCCTTCCACAACCTCAGTCTTCCCTTCAACCCCTTCAGCGATCACTTCATTTGCATCGAGCAGTGGCCATCTGAGGGCAATCGGCTAACTTATACCACAACACTGCTGCTGTGCCAGTACTGCTTACCGTTGGCACTCATTCTAGTCTGTTATTTCCGCATATTCCTCCGTCTCAGCCGGCGTAAAGACATAGTCGAAAGGGCTCGAGGTGGACGGCAGAAAAAGGCCAAAGGCTCAAAGCGAGTCAACGCAATGCTAGCCTCAATAGTAGCAGCTTTCGCCCTCTGTTGGCTGCCACTGAATGTTTTCAACACGATTTTCGACTGGAACCATGAGGCAATTCCCATATGCCAGCATAATGCTATTTTCTCGGCTTGTCACCTCACCGCCATGGCGTCGACATGTGTCAATCCGGTGATCTATGGATTCCTAAACAGTAACTTCCAGAAGGAGCTGAAGTCGCTGCTGTCCAGATGCCGCTGCTGGGGGCCGATGGAGAGTTACGAGAGTTTCCCTTTGTCCACGGTCAGTACGGGCATTACTAAGGGATCCATCTTGAGCAATGGCTCCACTAGCACCTATCAACCGCACAAGAAGAACAGTTTGGAGCAGAAAGAGACCATTTAAACGGTGTCCAATGTAGTATAAGATAATGTACCTACATTTCTTCAAGCACTGAGATTTGGCTTGAGAAGACTGCCAATCTATCTGTGCAATTCAGCAAGACTGAATTTGAGGCTCAGAATGCCAATTTGGACAGTGAAAGTTTGTGATATTTCAAGATCTTGTCTTCTTTAGACACGGTAATGGTCTGAAACAAGGAAAAGGAATGGTTTATTGTCAGGGCTTGACATTAACTTTTTTCCTCTCCAGTCACTTTTTTCCCAAAGTTACCAGCCACTCAACATTTCCACTGTCACATAGATATTTTTTATATGATCTCATAATTTGGCAGCAGGTTTATTAGGCTGCTGTCACTTTAAGACGTGACACACAGGTCCATTACTTTGTTAAACATAAGTACACTCAACTGTTTACATTCACTTAAAACAGAACTGACTGTGTTTGCATGAATACTCGCCAAGACCTGCATTTTGACATTATTTTGTGTGTATTTGACTGTTAAAGAGCAATAAGCAGTGAAAATGAACTCAGTTTAGTGCTGAGAGGCGGCTTTATGTGAGCACACATCAGCTGTGAGGACTAACCTGCAGGAATGAGTAAAATTTGTTGCTGAAATCCAAACTCTCTAACAGCAACAATATTCATCCAAATGAAACGAGTGAGTGAGGGGAGGTTGCCTTTTTAAGATACTACAATTGAAAAATGTATGTGTAAAATGAAACCTGCCAGAGTGTCTAGTAGGAGTGACTGTTTACACGCGTTTGGCGGATTGGCGGGTGTTAATGTCAAGCCCTGGTTACGGTTGCTGGGCTCTGCAGAGGAGGACCAAATAAATCGCATTGATGTTTTAACCACTGCTGAATTGACCGTAGTTTTGTGCTGTTGTGCTTATGAGTTCTCAATGGCACTATTTCCCCTTTTAGAGCAAGGTTCTCTCTCAGAGACATTACAATGCAATACTGAGAGGAGGCCTTTTCTTCTCATTGTCTTTGTCTGGTTTAGGCCTGTGGAAGAATCATATGGCTTTAGGTTAATAAAGAAATATACAGTGGTACCTCGAGATACGAAATTAATCCGTTCCAAGCCCTCCAAAAACACCCCATTAAATTTCATAATAAAGCTAAATTGACCTATAAACAATGAAATAACGTAAAATGTCGAAGCTTACCTTTCGAGTGAGGCTATCTCCGAAATTGGCGGCAGAGGAGGCGGAGGACAAACGGCAGATATCGTACGTACGTACACTTAACTTTACAAAAACACAGAGTGGCTGAGCTAAAGCACGCCAGCACGTACGTATAGAAGATGCATGATGGGAGGGATGCTGTCCAATTAGAGAGAAGGATCTCATGGCTTGGCTAGCATCAGGAACCAATGGGAGAGCAGGAGGATGGTGGCGAGTCTACTCTAACTAAGATGGCGGCATGCGGCGCGAGTTTCAAAAATGTTATGGGGCGAATCTCGGACTTTCAGAAACCTTTCATATCTTGAAAAGTTTTCGTATGTAGAGCAGTAAAAGTTTTCGTCTCTTCTTTCGTAACTTGGATTTTTCGTAAGTTGAGCCTTTCGTATCTTGAGGTACTACTTGTATTTAGGTTTTTGTCACTATTAAAAAGATAATTCTGACAACATTTTCCCACCCATGTTTCATCTGTTTGACTTTCTTTGTGTGAAAGATATTTGAACAATGGTTGTCGCTCTTTTCATGTAAATACAATGAAAGGCGTCTGATATTGAAGAAGCACCATAAAAGTATCCTAAACCTAGACCATATGACTTGTGTGCTTTATTCCAAGTCTTTTGAAATCAAACAATATCAAATGAACATTTTCCCGGCAGTGAGATATTAATGACTTCAGATCCAGATCATTATGTTTTGCAAACAGATTGAGCAGACTGGCATTCTGAACCTGATCAACGGATTCAGTGTAAACATAATGATTTGTTCTCTCTTTGAACATGCTGAGGAAAGCTAGAAGGGAAGACTTCAATTTCAGTCTGTTTCTCAACTAAAGCTTTCATTTGGCTTCAGAAGATCTGAAATACAGCACATGACTCATATGACCCACTTTTATAGTACTTTGTCGTCCTTTTTGTTGTAACTGCGTGGAAAAGACCAACCCTTCTGCTTTTCTGTTTCACAAGGAAAGAAAATAATTTGAATTTGGAACAACATGAAGGTGAATAAATGTTGACAGTTTGTGTTAAATATTTCTTGAAAGGAAGATGCAGAACTAGCAATATGTGTATAACGTGTACATTTGAAACACACATTTATAATAGTTATTTATTATGTTATAATACAGCACCATAACTATATAAACACATTGTGTCATTGATTAGGATGTTTGCTATTTCAAATTGATATGTATTATAATTTACACATGTTGTTGCTCTGTGTGACAGGTGTAATTTGTTTAACTGTCAATATAAATACGCTGTGTCCTTCGCTGAATGACTTTATTTGTCAAAAGCTATTCAAGTGAATTACAGATTCAGTTCCTGATTTGCACTTTCACTCAACGGTGGCTCAAAATAAAACGCATGCAGTAGCAAGTAGTATTTGCAATATGTATAAGTGGATAAAACATCATATCAGTACTCATTAGATAAATAACACTTTGAAACACTGCAAATGTCACACAACTTTATTTTAAGTTGCTGGTCTAGTATTCTGATCACTAATTTACAATTACATTTGATTAAGATTACTAAATTTACACTTCACATAGGGTTCTTTGTGAAAAAGAAGTTTGCTTAACTGGATTGAATGTACATTTGTAATGTACTTCAAATGTATATATTTTTAAACGACACAAAAAAGTTTTGTTGGTTGTTTCAACCCAAATTTTGGTCAATTATGGATAAACCCAATGGATTGGTTACATTTTTTAATTATTTGTTTTTAACCTAATGGTTGGTTTTAAATTTGGTTTTATATTCATATTTGACCCAAATTTGGGTTGCATTTGGAGTTAATATTAATTAAACAAAATGCCACTTAAGTGCACTTAAGTACACTTTCATGGCTGTTTATTAATATACTTAAATATGCTTTTGATAAGTGCATATTGTAAACTCAAATTAAATGTTTTACTTTTACTTTGCTTTAAAGAAGTACACTTACTTTGATGTTGACTAACATACTAAAGTACATATAAAGCACTTGATTAGTATTAAACTGTGTGTTCAATTTACTGAATTGCAGCTTCATAGATTCAAATGTATAATTACAAATATTCAATAGAAATGACATTAAAGTATATTTTAGTTTATATCAATGATTGTCAGTACATTTGGCATACTGTATATAAAAGAAAGTAGAAATATTTACGGAAATACATATAAAGATGTACTTAAGTCTTACTTAAGTGGGTCAAAAAAACTGTATTTAATATAAATGCAAATTCTAATGCATTTTTATTTAATTGCAGTTAACATGCACTTAAATGTGTGAATACATTAAATTCAGTTCACACTTAAGTATGTTCTTTTAAAGTATTATTTCCATAATAAGTGCTCTTTGTCTTTCACAAGGGAATACTTGGATAATTATAAACATGGAACATGGATTATTATAAATAGTATACATCTTGCTTATGTTTTTTATACTTTTTCTTTTGAAATACCTTTGAAATGTCTGTTATCTGTCATTGTATTGCCAACCATAAAATGTTGATTTTGACCATCAAACCTTGCAATCCTCATAGTCAATGTTTTGGTGAACATTGCCACATAAGCTCTTAAGTAGGCTGCTGTAAAAGCTTTGCCAAAGGATGCATAGAAGGCACGTTAAATACAAACGGGGAACTCTTGAGTATTGAGATACTAAATCATGAAACATGACCATGTGACACCTTGAGACTCGTGCAAGTGAAGGCCAACAGATCACAGGTCTGCATCAAGTGCATCATTTGGGAGAGGGCCTGAGTTCTCACTGATGATATCTAGCTTGATATTAATCCATTATTTCCTCTCTGCTTCTGTTACAGTTCAGTGAAAAACTGCTCTCATCTTTTATTAAGCAAATGACTTGAAAAAAATTAAGCACTGCAAACACATTGACATTAGCGGTTGTTGTTCTCTGCATGCTCACTCTTAACGATTTTATTCATTGTGTTTTGCTGAAATGGTCCATGATGTTTTTTAGGCCTAACTGAATGGGGAAATTTACATTTCATCTACACTAGCTTGAGTTTCCAAGCCTGGTTGCTTTGAGAGTCTCTGAAGAGCATTTATGTTTAGCCATAAAAACATTGTAACCATTCACCTGGAAATGTTTAAACATTCAGTTGCCATTTACAAAGATATTTATGGTGTGATATAGTATATTTCAGAAGCGTCCAACTCTTGGCCAGTAGTTTTCCTCTCTCTGCTTTGCTTTCTCTCTCTGACTCTGCTTTTCAATCATTGGAGGCTCAGTTATTGTCTGGAAAGCCGACAATTTGGGAAGCCTATATTTCAGCAATACACTTTTAGAAAATTGCTTTGAGGTATTTATGTGAATCAATATTTTTTCTCATTTTCTTTTTTATTCCAGTTATTTTGCTGGCCGCAGTGGAGTGTGCCTGAGGTCAGCTGGCTGTTTTGCATTAAGTTGGTATCTGGACTGCTGGCAATAAAGCATTTCCAATAGACCTGCCATAAATACAAAGTCACATAAGGCAATTTCCATTCGTGAGGCTGAAATCTACAGTATAATAACACTGTTTACAAACCCAGTGAAGTATTTGAAAATCACATGGACCAGTTGCAGCTCTTAACACTACACACACCTGATTTTGTATTATAACCTAGCACTAAATGTTATTTTATATATAATTGAGCATTCACATGTATATTTTTACGTAATATCTTTTGTTGTTCAGGACAACAGAATGTGCCACACATAGCTTAAAGAAATGAGAAATTCGCATGATTAATTGATACAATTCAGAACAATATAACATATTCAACAAGATGTAGAGATTTAAATCAAGTTAAGTAATTCTACATGATCTGGAATAAGCAAAAGAATATTATTTGATTTATTATGGCCTCATTTAATAAGGGGAACCAAGTACTGAGTATCATTTTATCTTTGAGTCAAGAAAATTGAATAAAAATTCTGCTAAATATTTGCTGTGGTTTATGTTTTCTCAAGTATTCTCAAGTTTGTTGGTATTTGCACACCATACATGTCATATATTTGGTATGAATATTTGGTAATGATGTACACATAAAAAGGACCAAAGTTTATACTGAATTCCTATTGGTGTTTTTCCTCAATTCTTGAATGTACACTTTCATGTATATTAAAACGTTTAACCTCTCCATGTCTTGCACTTTGTGTTTCTTAAAGGGTTAATTCACCTCACCAAAAATAATCCCATAAGTTAAAGCTCCAAAGGGTTAATAAAGGCTTTCAGAAGTAAAGCTATTTGAATTTGTTAAAAAAAGTCCAATATTTGTAACTTTATAAACTATGGCTTATATAAATCATAACCTCTGGGTAATGACCATGCACGGGTCTAGTTCAGACAGAAGAGTGACCCGACGTATATATTAATTACTTTTATGAAGGATGGATGCATTTGTTTGGACTTCAAAATCTCAGGTACCATTCACTCCCATTATAAAGCTTGGAAGAGCCAAGTTTTTTTTTTTTTGAGGGTGAGTAAATTATGGGATCATTTTCATTTTTGGGTGAACTAACCCCTACATGTTGCTCATTTCTGAGATGCAGCTGATGCCTAACTTTAAATATGCTTTCAGTTTTGATCTGTGCAGTTGATGTTGTTTTGAAACTGCCACAGCACAAAGAATGGCACAGAAACAGACAGAGAGAATGAATCCCCATCATATTTCACCATCTTTGTAAATCTGCCAAATTTACTTTTATCTTTCTCACACATAATAAATCAGATGACTGAAACTCAGGGTAGAGTCCAGAGATTATAGTCCAGAGATAATATTGAATTTCTCTGAGATTATGACTGATATACGTCTTGTCAGTCAAGTCAAGTCAAGTCACCTTTATTTATATAGCGCTTTTTACAATGTAGATTGTTTCAAAGCAGCTTTACAGGAAAAACAATATAAACAAAGTTTGTTTGGCTGAACAGAAGCCCCAAAAGAGCAGGTGAATCAATACAATTGATGAATTTTAAGTGTTAAGTTTCCCCAACTGAGTCAGTCATAACAGTCAACTTTTAAATGAACAGCTTTTGGTCAAGTCAAGGGAATGATTTCATATGACAGAATCCAACTGCATTTGGTTACACCAGTGAAAGTCGTTAAATGCTTGAAGAGAAGTAAACTAATGTAAAAATTCTCACAAAATACTATAATTAAATGAAAAGAACACATCACGAAGAAGATTTTGTTATGAATTTTGTTATTTGTTATTTTGTTACTTTAGAATATCTTGCCATATCAAAAGTATTTGTATATATTTCAATTACTAATATTTCTATACCACTAGTGTCATAACAAAGAGAAGGACCCAGACGAATTAACTTGAAACAGGTTTACTGAGTGAAACGGAGTTAAATGTTCAGGGAGGAAGGAGGCGGGAACCGGCAGACATTTAACAGACTTTAATGGTGAAATAAAACATAAATACAAAATGAAAGTAATGGCGGCAGTCGGCCGCGAGGGACAAAACACACAAAACACAACATAAAATCCAGGCCTGGTCCTCTCTCGCTTTCACTGTCGTCACTCCTCCTTTTATGTCTCCGCTCCTCCGTGAGGAGAGACACCGGTGGCTTCGCAGGTGTCGCTCATTATTCATCACGCCACCGGCTCTCGTGACGCTCTCACGGTCCCTCAACCCCGCCCTGCTCGCCACACTGAGGTTTTAGGCACACAACTGGTGAGGTGAGTGGGTAAGTAAAGACAGTCAACAAAGTACAATTAATGATGGCATTGAAAAACAGCCTTATCTGGGTTCAGGTATGAGGGGAAGGTTCTGCTAAATGACTGGAAGAAGCCAAACGAAGAAGAAGGTTCTGAAGAATCTCGGTGATCACGGGTAAGTGTAGCCAGGATATGAGTCGGGTGAGTGCTCTAGTGTGAACATCAAGACCAGACAATGGGTGACTGTCTGGTGACTACATTTGAAGGGTAAGTGCTGAGTGACTGCAGGTGTAGATGATTAGTAATCCAGTGAATGGGAACAAGTGGGTGGACTGTAGAGGTCTGATGCTGAGGGTGTGGCTGACTCTGTGACAGTATCCCCCCACCACAGGGTTATGTCACTGATCTGCATCTGAATGGACTGCATGGTAGGGCAGTCAAAGACTCGCTGTTCGTTGTGTGTTGGCTTGGCTCTTTTGTCTCCAGACTTCCCTCTGGAGGTGGATATGGGCTGAGTCCCAGACCCTCTCACTTTCTAGGAACCAGTGATGGATAGCTGGAACACTGAGGGCTCCCCTAACCAGAACTGACCAGTTTGTATCCAGATATGCACTGGAAGGGCATCAGGTCAGTAGTGTCTTGATGAGAGAGGTCTCTGTATTCTCAGCCAAGGGAAGGAAACGGTTCCACCTGTCTTGTTGATAGTGACAATATGACTGCAGGTACCACCTGATCTCATGGATCTTCCGCTCAGTCTGGCTGTTGGATTGAGGGGGGTATCCAGAGGTATCCAGTGACCTGAGAAGCCGGAAGACAGATTGCCAGACTCTGGAGATAGATTGGAGACCACGGTCAGATCCGATGTCTTTAGGGATACCGAAGTGTTGGAACAGGGTATCGGCCGTCTCCAGAGCTGTCAGCAACCCCTTTAGGAGGATGAGTTTGCAAGCATTTGAAAAATGGTTGATGATGATGAGGACACATGTGAATCCATCTGAAGGTGGAAGATCTGTAATGAAGTCGACCCCTAGGTAGTGGGATGAGTTTCCCTTCTGGGAGACGGCAAGGAACCTTTGACATGGCGGAGCATGCTTGAATGAATGGAGACTTCCTTGACCAGATTGTATCACCAGTAGTGGTTTCTGATGAGCAAGCAGGTCTACTATCTGCCTGGATGTGCAGATACCAGAGAGATGTGGGTCCATGAGGGATAGACGGAGATGGGCTGACACACTGTCTGTCCCTCAGGACCTCCCGGCAGAGCAGGTTTGAATCTGGTGGCTTCAGCGATGCGGTCATCGAGTGACCACTGAATCAGGGTGATGATGTTGGCTGGAGGGAGAATAGGTTAAGGTGGAGAGGTGCAGGTGGATACTTTACAACTGGGGGAGTGCATCCGCCTTCAGGTTCTTCTCTCTCGGTTGGTAGGTAACAGTGAATTGGAACTGTGTGAAGAAGAGGGCCCAATGTGGCTGGCTGTTGTTCAGGCATTTAGCATCCCACAGATACTCCAGGTAGTGGTGGTCAGTGATCAACTTGAAGGGATGTTGGGTTCCCTCCAGCCAGTGTCACCACTCTTCCAGGGCCCGCTTAATAGCTAGCAGTTTGCAAATTCTAATGTCATGGTTCTGCTCTGCTGGGGACAGCTTTTTGGAGTAGTAGGTGCATGGATGGAGTTTGCGAGGCTCACCCTGCCACTGAGAACAGCTCCTACCCTGGTGAAGGAGGTGTCCACCTCGATTATGAAAGGTAGATCAGACCGTAAGGCATCACCAGTTATTCATAATGGCCAGATATAGTTATGAACCCTGACTTCCATTCATCTTCCTTGTGGATGCAAAGAGGCTATACACACTCCACAGGGCCAGCTTTGTGAAAAGGCGAACTCCCCGTAACTGTTACAGAGCTGCCGGGATGTATCGGGAACTATCTGAATTTGACGATTTGAGAGTTGAGAGCAGGTAGTCAATACAGGGCCGCAAACCTCCGTACTTTTTGCCCATGAAGAAGTTCGTAGCGACAGGGGAATCAGATGGATTGATAAATTCCTCCTTCAGACCCTCTTGATGTGCTCCTCCATGTGAGGTGGAAGCTTAGTTTCCAGCTGTTTACTGAAGACATCCTGGAACACCCGATACTCAGGGGAATCTCCAGGTGTTTTGCCATGTTTCTCAGTCGCTAGGCTCTCAGATCTGTGGAGCAGATAGTAACAGGTTGTGGAAAGGAAGTTGTTCTTTTGTTGAAGGATTGTGTGACGGTGAGATGCAGTGATTATACCGTCACCGGGTCACAACAAGAGTGCATGAGCACAATGTATAGTTTTTCAGTAACGGTCACAGTCAAACATTAGATCAATTTTATGTTGCAAGAAGTTTAATGGTATGCATCATTCATTGGGTTGCTTTCTGTTTTGGAAATGAATGTGCTGTTGTGTATATTTGTTGATAGGTGCACATGTCATCAAATTTTACCACACTTTTCATTTACCAATTCCACTGTTAGCTTTCATTTAAATAACCACAGTACACATTTGAATTACTATACCGTTTATTTGAAAAGTTGACAAATGCAAACACTCGCCTCTGCCGTATACCGTGGCCTTGGTGCTCGTGTTTACTTCCCGGTAGGATCTCTGGTTTCCTAAAGGGGCGAGGCCTACCAGGGTCACACATTTAAAGGACTGGAAGGAACCATTTGTGGGGTCTTTTGTATGTTCATATGTAATGTTTCTTTTACAAAGATGTTGTGTAAGAGTATTTCATGTGATCTGTTTACTAGTTGTATATTTTATGAATGTTTATCTTGTGTTGCTGTAGATGTCTAATTTCTTTGAGCTCAATGTTTTTGTGTGTTTTGTGTCACTACCTTGTTACATCAATGGTTTGTTCCAATCCCCATTTTGGCGGGAACTTAGAGTATTTAAATCAGACCTTTTCAGCCTCTGGGGGGAGAGGGGGTTCAGTGAGTTATGTTAGTTGTTGCATGTGCTGCTTAAGCAAATTTTATTTGGTTCTTTGTAATATAGACCAAGTGTCTGCTGAGTCTAGCGGTTGTGTATTTATATGTTTTTGTTTGTTTATTTTTTCTTCATTTTTGCTTTATTTGATTAGAAATGTTTGTAGTGAGCACCCCTGGTCTTGAATTTTGTGAGAAATAAATTGCACTTTTGGACTATCCTGGTCTTCACCGGCGTCTCTCTATCACCTCCCTTGACCTCTTATGGTCACGTTACGACAGATTGATGAGGAAGTTTCTTGAAGCAGTAGGGACTCCATCGTAGAACCTCACTGGAGTGCAAGTGTAACAGGTATAACTAATAAGAGAATACTATTTTTATTATAGTAATTCTATGGTTAATGTGTAGTCTGTTCATGATTCAGTACTGAAAGATTCCAGCAGGGGGTGGGTGAGCATGGAAAGTTACTAACAGGCACACAGGTTCCCTTTCCCCACTTCCGCCAGAGGAGAACTGCCCAGTAAACACAGAACGTTCCCCTAACGTTCCCATTTGGTTCCCGTTTGGTTATTTTTTTGGGAACCACATAAGAACGTTCTGGGAACGTTCTCTATTGGTTATTTTTTTTGTAACCAACAGGGAACCTTCTGGGAACGTTCCCTGCAGGTAATTTTTTGGCTTAATTTTGTAACTTTTAGAGAATGTTCCGGGAACGTTCCCTGCAGGTAATTTTTTGGCTTAATTTTGTAACTTATGCAGAACGTTCCGGGAACGTTCCCTGCAGGTAATTTTTTGGCTTAATTTTGTAACTTTTAGAGAACGTTCCGGGAACGTTCCCTGCAGGTTCTTTTTTGGCTTAATTTTGTAACTTATAGAGAACGTTCCGGGAACGTTCCCTGCAGGTTCTTTTTTGGCTTAATTTTGTAACTTATAGAGAACGTTCCGGGAACGTTCCATGCAGGTTCTTTTTTGGCTTAATTTTGTAACTTATAGAGAACGTTCCGGGAACGTTCCCTGCAGGTTCTTTTTTGGCTTAATTTTGTAACTTTTAGAGAACGTTCCGGGAACGTTCCCTGCAGGTTCTTTTTGGCGTAATTTTGTAACTTATAGAGAATGTTCCGGGAACGTTCCCTGCAGGTTCTTTTTGGCGTAATTTTGTAACTTTTAGAGAACGTTCCGGGAACGTTCCCTGCAGGTTCTTTTTTGGCTTAATTTTGTAACTTTTAGAGAACGTTCCGGGAACGTTCCCTGCAGGTTCTTTTTTGGCTTAATTTTGTAACTTATAGAGAACGTTCCGGGAACGATCCCTGCAGGTTCTTTTTGGCTTGATTTTGTAACTTATAGAGAACGTTCCGGGAACGTTCCCTGCTGGTTCTTTTTGGCTTAATTTTGTAACTTTTAGAGAAGGTTCCGGGAACGTTCCCTGCAGGTTCTTTTTTTGCTTAATTTTGTAACTTATAGAGAACGTTCCGGGAACGTTCCATGCAGGTTCTTTTTTGGCTTAATTTTGTAACTTATAGAGAACGTTCCGGGAACGTTCCCTGCAGGTTCTTTTTGGCGTAATTTTGTAACTTTTAGAGAACGTTCCGGGAACGTTCCATGCAGGTTCTTTTTTTGGCTTAATTTTGTAACTTATAGAGAACGTTCCGGGAACGTTCCCTGCAGGTTCTTTTTGGCGTAATTTTGTAACTTATAGAGAACATTCCGGGAACGTTCCATGCAGGTTCTTTTTTGGCTTAATTTCAAAACCTATAGAGAACGTTCCCAGTAGATTAGGTTTTGAGGTTAATTTTAAAGCAAGAAAAAATATATCTGTCAGTAAATGATGCTAGAGCACAATGTTTTTAGAGTTTAGTTGTAAGAATTTTCCTGGTAAAACTGAGACAGTTGCATGTATTGAAGCAAATCAACTGAAGATTTGAATCCGGTTAGATGTGCAGCATTGAAGCTTTCAAATATTGTGTTTAAATTCAAACGTAAATCGAGACACGCCATTGGCTGCTGCGTTGCGCACCTGATGTTGAAGGGCGGAGCTTCGCCAAATACAACACTTTTCATCTCTCATCATCTGATGGAAAGTCACATCAATTCGTATTAGAAATTGAGTATATATTGGTTAAAAGCGCACAGTTTGTTTCATTTTTCTGTTGTTTCCTAATTCTGTTAGTTGAGTCAAATGTGTTATTCGTGACGATGAAATGAGAATATCTGTGTTAACCTGTGAACTCCGAACCTCTGTTTATTTCATTTAAGATCTCTTCATGCGACGTATCTGTGCTGTGATCAACTTTTGCTTGTGTTTAGCCCAGGTATGCTTTATTCAGTTTTGTCATGTTCTGTGTTAAACTGAGAGTTAACGGCGCGCGCGCGCTCACGTGTTGCCCTGCGTGACGCGATGAGGCTCATTCCTGTATTTCATACAAAATGCATAAAATGATGTTTACATAAATTCATAGTTATACATTCATGAGAAATCAGAACAGAGACTGTATTTCACTGTTTATTTCTTCATTGTATGATTTAGTTATATACACTACATTCCCTTTGTAAAAATGTAAAATACTTTGTAAAAACTATCTCTTGCTGCTGATCTCTTCCTGATGTGTGTGAAATGTGCTGTGAGTAATGTTTTGTTGTGTTTATCCAGCCCAGAGAACTTGTGACCATCCACCTGCTTTCTCATTCCATCAACACAAGCACAGTCTTTGTAATAGAATTACAGGCAAGTTTTTCCTCCAACTGGCTATCAATTATTTAATTAATAAATGTTATGAAATGCAACAGATTTGTATTTTTCACTGAGAATATATTTTGTTGTGGTTCCAAAAATACAGTAATGTAAATAATGCCACACCTCAAATCTAACTCCTTCACATAATCAACCTTCTTTGTT
Organism: Rhodeus uyekii; assembly: GCA_037043235.1. Lineage (NCBI taxonomy): Eukaryota > Metazoa > Chordata > Actinopteri > Cypriniformes > Acheilognathidae > Rhodeus > Rhodeus uyekii. The sequence goes on along the minus strand of JAWRVZ010000270.1, from coordinate 78,970 downwards.
ATTCCTTATTCTAGGAGCATCAAAAAATAATTTCAGGACACTGAAGGAAAGTGATGTGGATACTTTATTGCAATGGTTCTGAAATTTGCCGCACATAGAAATTTAAAATGTTAAGCAGTAATGTCCATTTGTTTTAGATTATCAATACCATGTCATGAGATGTTAGAGTTATTGGAACACAATTGCATATCCGCTCTTAACTCTGTAAACTGTGACATTTAATTTATATCTGTAAAACTACAATTTTAACCGTAAGTATCAGCACTAACTGACTTAATGTATGTTTGCAGTGAATATCATAACATCAGTGTGTGTAACAAGTTCACAAAATATCAGCAAAACTGCAGTGTATGTTTCTTTGTTTTTGATTTACAGCTGATGGGGAAATGAAGATTATAATTATTTTTCACATTTCATTGTGTAAATATTGTTAATATTCGTGTTCATGATTACTTTTTCTAAATATGTTTGTGTAATATGTGTTAAAATGTTCATGTTTTGTGTATGTTTAAAGTTCATAAGTTTTCTAAATACAATTGTGTGTTTTAAATATGTTCATGGGTTGCATATGTATATTTAAAGAATGTTCATGATTAAATTTTTCTAAATGCAACTGTACTATTTTGTGTAAATATGTTCATGGCTTATATGTGGATGTATGTTTGTACAAAGATTATAGAAATTGTTTCTGGAACATTCTGGGAACCAGAAACTAACGTTCCCAGAACGTTCTAATGTTTGGTTCCACGAACGTTCTAGGAACCAGAAACTAACGTTCCCAGAACGTTCTGGGAACGTTCCCGGAATGTTCTATTTACGTAAAGAAAACTTTCCTGGGGAACCTACCGGGAACGTTCTATTGTTTGGTTCCCAGAACGTTCTGGGAACCTTCTAATGTTTGGTTCCCAGAACGTTCTGGGAACCAGAAACTAACGTTCCGGGAACGTTCTAATGTTTGGTTCCCAGAACGTTCTAGGAACCAGAAACTAACGTTCCCAGAACGTTCTGGGAACGTTCCCGGAATGTTCTATTTACGTAAAGAGAACTTTCCTGGGGAACCTACCGGGAACGTTCTATTGTTTGGTTCCCAGAACGTTCTGGGAACCAGAAACTAACGTTCCCAGAACGTTCTGGGAACCAAAAATTGTTAGCTGGGTGGTCCCCTGACTAAGTCTGGTTTCTCCCAAGGTTTTTAATCCATTCTGTTCTTCATTCATTACGTCCCCTGCTGGAGTTTTGGTTCTTGCCGCTGTCGCCTATGGCTTGTTCAGTTGGGGAAACAACGCTTAATATTAATCAATTTTATTGATTCGCCATCTCTTTTAGAGCTGCTGTTCAGCCAAAACAATCTGTTTTTTTTTAATTGTTTTCATGTGACCACTGTAAAGCTGCTTTGAAACAATCTGTAGTGTAAAAAGCGCTATATAAATAAAGGTTACTTGACTTATAATACAGAGCGAGGGAATATTGTAATATCACTTCAGTTCTGTTTGACTGAAAGAAGAAAGACATAGACACCTAGCATGGCTTGAGGGTGAATAAAATATGGAACATAATTTTTATGGAATAATAAGTTATTAATTTAATAAATTGTGGAATAATGTGTGGGTGAATAAACCCTTTAATACCACAGAACAGCAAAATTTGAAGATTGGGTGTTCTGAATTTAGTGAACTGCATGCTGAATAATTGCTCAAATGAACGGCTTACACGGAACATCATGAGCACTCAAATGAGACATCCCAGCTGATGCATGAATGTGCTTTATGGACAGCGTCTTCCTCAGGTCATGTATATCTAAAGCAGAGTAGACAAAAAATTAATAGAAATGACTCACACGCCACATATCTCTCTCTTCCACGTGTTCTTTGCTTTGAATAAAATGTTCATTACCTCACAGAATAGGTCCTATTAGGATGTAGCATGTCGTGGCACAGCAGTCTGGCTTTGCTTCTAATGAGTATGAATGGGATCTTGAGTAATTCCTACTAAGATTTAGACAAGTAATCCGACAGCTTCATGGAAAAATGGAGAAAGAGACTTGACAGGACAAAGACAGCAGAATGAGCTGTATTAATGAGCCTCTGTCACTTTAATTTTCTCTCTTACAATCGACTTATATTCCAATACCTATTATAATATCAGTTTTTACCACCTTATTTTTCTCTCCTTCTACCCCCCTTCTTATGTTCCAATTTGCTTTAGGATTCAGTCCTCACCTGTCTTAACCTCATGCCTTATTCATAAGATGTCAAACGGGTCTCAGAGTTTTGCATCCATATAGGGAGTATTGGCATTATGATACTGCACCCGAACACACGCTCTGGGGTTAATACAGGATAAAAGAACACAGACAAGCACATTGTGTATAAATTTTTATCACAAACATTAAATATTTTTTATTGCAAGCAAGACATGATGAATGTGTTGACTTAACAAGAATCCTGGATAACCTCACGTAAACACAGTCTGGATCGTTTGGGATATTTAATAATCTTACTGTTCAGAACGCCTTTTGCTGAGAGGAAGAAAACAGGACTGGATGCTTTATTTATTTAACCATCACAACCACATGCTTCTCTCCACGACCCAGCTGAGTAATTAGATCTCAACCGTCGTTTTGCATTCCTGTATCTGTTATAGAAATATTATAGCACAACATTAAATGGAATACTTAATGGATTGCCTGAAATACACTGAAATAGACTATTTGATTAAAGCTGAGATCTAGCACCTGCTCTACCCTAAAGCAATTACACTAAATGACAGTTGTAAAGCACCAAGTGTAAATGCAAAAAATAAGGCATGCAATTACGGGAGCTGAGAGAAATGAAATATTCTCTCTGTGTTGGGAAATGTTTTGCAGAGATTGCACCATGCCTGAGCTTTGGCTTTTGTGTCTTTTTTCAAACACAAGGAAAACAGTTTTTTTTTACTTCGCTGCAAACAACCAACTCGCCTTAAAACGTTCAAATGTGTACCATGGTAGAGTATGACCAACCAATTTCCCAGTGTCACAGCTATTGTTACTGATGTAAAAACCATAGCGGAGCATGAGTGCTACTGGCATGGTAATGGAGTGAGACTGATTCCCATGAAATGCACGGACTAATAAAATGAGTGTGCTTTTTAATAAAAGCATGTTCCAAATGCATAAATGTAGGTTTTTTTTGTAGCAACTTTTAACGTAGAAACTATAGTTAGGTATTGTCACGAATGAGGAGCAGAACGTGTGCGATGTGGCACGAGGAGGAACTTGGAAACAGCTGGATAACTCAAACTCACTTTATTAAACAAAACCAAAAGACTTTAAATATAAACAAAAGCAGCACATATAGTGGAAAAACTCAGAGAGACTCAGGAGGAACAAAGATCGGCATCCTCACACAACATAACAAAGTCAACATTAAGAGCCGACAAAGACAAGGGAACACAAGAGGGCTTTATGTACAGGGGAATGAAAAACACCTGTGGAGACTAACGATGAAAGTGATGAACGAGACAGGTGCAGGAAGGGCACGAGAGCAAACACAGAAGAGACCCGGAAGTGAAACAACACCTGACACGACACACAGGAAGTGACAATAGACCTCACCAACAGGAAGCGTAATCTTGACCTCACAGGAAGTACACAGATGACTTGACAAACAGGACTAAGCATAACGGGTATAATGGTAAATGTTTGTATACTCAAATATGGATTGAAGTGCATTAATTAGTTCTACATTTAGATTTGTATTTATTTGATTTATAGTATTTATAGTTACTCTTTTACACACTTTTACCCAAAACGACTTACAAATGAGGTACACTTTAAGTACCGACATCACAATGGTATTAGATACTGCAATGCTGTCCATGGACGTAGATCAGCATGAGAAGATTAATTCTGTTAAATGTGCACTTTTAGTGTACTTTAAAACTTAAGAGTATATTTTAGAAGACATGTATATAAAATAATATTATTGAAATAAAAGGCCACTAAAAGAGAATACTTTCATGACTGTTTCTTAGTGTAATAATGTTTGCCGCATTTTAAAGAATAATTGAGCAAACTAAAAGACAGACTAAACTAAATGCAATGACAGCTAAACCATATTAAAAAAAAATTCTGAGTTTTAAAAATGAAGGATAATCTCCATTGTCAAATCATTCCACTGTGCAGTGTCGCACTGATGTTTATGCTCATTGATATCTCTTCTGTACAGGGACTGTTTCTCCTGTTATCTACGCTGATCTACGCTGAACTTTCAAGATGACTATTATGAGACTTCATCTCATTTGAATTTAAACACACACACACACACATTTATATCTTAATGTGTAAAACATTTTAAATTAGTACCAAACTACTGAAAGCACCTTTAATGCATGTTCGTGACTGGGAAAAGTAATTTGTCATTTTTGTTTATTTCACATTTCTCTTTGTTTTTCCTGGTTTATATGGTCATTTTGTGGAGGAAGGACCATTAGCAATAACAGCTGCTAAAAAAGGCAGTGCAGAGCAAGTGATTTTATCCACATTCTTTCAGTATGAATAATGCAGCCTCATTCCATCAGCAAGTACCTTTGACCCTCGCTACTCCTCTGTAGATGGGGACAAATTGTGGAAAACAACCTCAAACTCATTATGCATCAGCTGTAAACAGATAAACGTGAAAATAAGGCATGAAAAATGAGGGTGGCTATTAGCTTGGAAATTAGCTTCATTTATTATGGGGATTCTGGGAGGAGACCAACAGAAGTTCTTGATCATTTTGCTTTATTTGGCCTTAATGAATCCATATCCTGACTGCTTGATCACTGCAGATCCAAGCCTGTACGTCTTGACAGAGGGATGAAGTCATGTAATAAGTAGAGATGAGTTGAGATGGCTGATCCATTTAACAATTAACATTCATCAATATTATTGATTGGCATGCTCTTCTAGTGCTGTACAGCCAAAACAAACTTTGTTGCATTATCTTACTGTGATCTCTGTAAAGCTGCATTGAAGCAATCTCTATTGTAAAAGGCTCTATATAAATAAAGGTGACTTGACTTGATCCTGGAAAGAATTCAGCTGTAGCTCACACTGTTTCAGTGACATGATAGCATTTAGCAAGATAGCATTTTTCTGCAAGTGGACATTATTTTCATTAGTCAGAGGTTTTTACATTTTTCTTACATTTAAAGACAACATCAACGTGGAATCAAGAAAGTAGTAAGAAATCAGTTCCCAATTTTCCATAGGAACAGGAGAACTGGGACATATCAACGAGCTTGTCCTTTTTTGGCCTCTTGTACATTAGCCAGTATAACCTTTAGTTTACATTGTAGTCATGATTCATAATTTGCTATTGCTTTCTTGGCTTTGGCAGCAGGAATTTATTTCTGCTGACATAACCAAAGCTTTACAGAATAAAAATAAAAGCGTCTCTTTATTTTGAAACTTTCAAACATTATGTTCCCCTTAGTAACATTGCATTTACATGTCAACGAACTCTCATTAGAATGTTAGTGTAAGTGTAAGTGTAAGTGTATTAGTAGAGTGGTAGGGTTAGTGTTAGAGTAATAAAAGTAAATCTAAATAAAGTGTTATCAAAATAATATTAACGATACAAGTAAAGTTTGTTGTAACAAACTTTGAAGTTAGCTTAGCAAAGCTGTATGCAAATTTAAAAAGCTTTATATTTGTGAAGTGGAAAGAGAAAGAAAGACATTGCTAACCTGAATAAATATGTTTAAACACATTGCTAGTATAATTTAGCATGTTTTTCTAACATGTTATATAACACGTTTACCAACATGAATCAGCATGTTGCTAATATGTTTTAACATGCTACTAGCATGAATTAACACCTTGCTAGCATGGTTTGAATGAATTGACAACAGAAATTTCTAGGAGGAGACATAGTTTAAATTTTGCCTCAGAAGTCATCAGAATATAAGCATGTTTGATTTTTCAAGCCAACACAATAATATTACTAAAATATTCCATAATATTCAAATCACAATGACAGTTACAAAATCCCACCCTAAATTTCACAGTGAAGATCCTGTTTCACTCAGAAATTTATCTGTTGCTTGTGCTGATAAAAAAGGGTAAATGAACAAATTATGAAATAAATAAATAAACGATGACAAAAATATAGTGACATTTTAGACTAGAGGGATCATGTTTTAAAGGCAAATGCCCTTTCACCATAACAGCTCGTGATGAAGTGAGTATTCACTGCTCATGATGACTAGTATTTTTCTTTTCAGCAGAAACTCAGATTTCATATAACCTTTATGTATGAGAGATTTGACACACAATCTGTCATTTGTGTTACTACAAAAAATAAATATGATTTATATGCTTTCTAGGATGCATAAGTTTCCAAATTAGTCTTTTATCAATCACATAAAACCAGCTTGATGGATAACAACCCTCTGATTTAAAGTGTATGTCATGCGCATGTTTGAACAAAACCAATATATCAGCGCACATTTTTGGACATCATTCGAATTAATGTAGCATCTGAAAATCAAAGGCTTTTTCTGCATATTTTCATAACATTTCAGCAAACTTACTATTACATTACCAGAAAAACCTGTCAGGTTATTATTATAACCGTATTTACCTGAGAAAAGGGAACTCAACGCTGCGTCCCATCGGGGTCTCTTTGGGGTATGACAGGTGTCTGAAGCATTAATCCAACCATGACAATGAACGTCTCAGGTTACTTACGTAACCCTAGTTCCCTAAGAGGCAACGAGACACTGCGTCGAATGCATATGGGAACGCCTTAGCGTGATTGTCTCTTGAAGCGCAATGAAATCCAGGTGTGCGAGTGCACGTCACCGAGGGTGACGTCATGAGCCAGGAGTATATCAAGCGTGCCGTAACCTGGAAGCGGTAGCTTGACCAGTGTCTGAAACAAGCCCGGAGATGAGGCTACGAGACGCAGAGTCTCATTCCCTCTTAGGGAACTAGGGTTATGTAAGTAATCTGAGACGTTCCCTGAAAAGGGAACTCGCACTGCATCGAACGCATATGGGAACGAGGAATATCCACGCCGCCTCAGCTCATGGAGTTGGCCAAGCTAACATAGCTCACTACAAAAGGGCCATTGTTCCCACAGTGGGGTTAAGGTCTAGTTGATAGAACCTAATAAAGGTATGCGGTGAAGACGAGCCAGCCGCATCACAAATATCAGCAAGGGGAGCCCCTGCGAAGAAAGCCTTAGAGGCAGCCATGCTCCCAGTTGAGTGGGCGCAGACATGCAGAGGACACTGCTGTCCCGCCAGATCACAAGCCAGGGAGATAGTATCGACTATCCACCTGCTAGCTGGAGCCCCCTTAGGAGCCCCGAAGCAAACAAATAATTGGTCTGATTTACGCCACAGGGCAGCTCTGCAGACGTAGGTGTCCAGTGCTCACAGACTGCTCGGGGTCCACCAAAGTTGGTAGAACCCCCGGAAATCCGGGCGGATGGACCCGGAGCTGAATAGCGTATCCTTCTGATATGGTACGCAGGACCCACTGAGAGATACCTGGCAGACGTAGCCACGCTGCCATGAAATCTACTAGGGGTATCAGCCTCTCGAGACTGACCTCTGGACAGATATATTTTCCACTCTGGAGCCCTGGGAGATACCAGTAAGCCCCTGGAGCGGATGCTCCTCGGAGGGGGCGACCCAAACTACGGGGCGCAACTGGGAGGGGCCGCCTATGGAGAGCATGACCCGGCCCCCTCGAGGTACCAGGCATGCTACCGCACTTGCAGGGCACTGATCAAGGTAGACCAGCGGGGGTGCGAGGCTGCGGGGCTGCGAGGCCGAAAGACGCTGGCATCAGGGCCTCTTGCTCTTCGCCTTCTTAGCCTGGAGGGCAGCCCTCATACAACCCACACCAACTGAGGGGGCTGCCGGGTCTCGAAGCTCTGCCGCTGAGCAGCGTAGTAAGAGGAGCTGCTGCTGGGCTGCGGCTAGCTCGCAGCCCTTGATGTTCAAGAGTGAAGGAGGTTGAATCTTCCTGAATGCCACCTCCTGCTTGGCAGCCTCCTGAAACCTCTCGACGGCCATGTTGACAGCATCGCCGAATAGGCCAGGAGGCGTAAGAGGGGCATCGATGAGGATGTTCTTGTCTCTCTCTCTCTTAGCGTGGTCAAATTCAGCCACAAATGTCTTTCAGTGGCTACCAGGGCTGCTATAGAACGGCCAATGGAACTGGCCGTTTCCCTGGCAGCGCGCAGAGAGAGATTGGTGGCCCTTCACAGCTCGGCAACTGACTCAGGGCCAAATCCCCCGCCCTCATCGAGATCAAAGAGCAACTCCGCCTGGTAGGCCTGCAGCAAAGACGACGTGTGTAAATGGCCCAAATCCACGTTCTTTAGCTCCCACAAGAGTGGCATAGTTAGCGGAAGCGCTTCTATGCACTCTGTGGGAGGCGGGCCGCTTCCAGGATTTCGACACCTCGGTGTGGAGGTCTGGAAAGAAGGGCAAACACCGACGCTGAGGCAGCACTCGGACGGGCAGGTAGCACTCATCCAATCTGCTCCTTGGACGAGCGTCCCTCGGCTCAGCCGGCCACTCGAGACCAAGCCTTGCCGTCGCCTGAGTCACTACCTCGAGCAGCTCCTCAAACGATGAGGAAGATCAAAACCTCATCCACGTTGATACTGACGACATCCACCTCCAGATACTCAGAACTGGAAAGGTTCAGCATCCTAACCCAGGTCGCAAGTAACCACCGCATGGTGTGCTTCAGAGTCCTGAGTGAGGCTAGACTCAGCAGGTAAGGGAGGAGATAAGGCATCGCTCGTCTCCAAAGCCGCTGCTAAATCCAACTGCGATCCCCATGAGCGCGACCGCCGCTGAGCCTCAGCTGCAGCGGGACCAGACCCACGAGGACCACGAGCCTGAGCAGTTCCCTCAAAAACTGCCAGGCGTGGGCGGAGAGTGCGCAGCGGCAGCCACAAACACTCTGCACACTCAGTGCCCTCGATCGCTGAGCATGCATGGTCCTCACCCAAACAAGCCACACACACATTGTGTGTATCACTGCCCATGATGAAACGCGGGCAGGGAGTGACACACCGTCGGAAGGACTGAATATCCACCATAATAAAGGCAAGTGTTAAGAGAAACAAACTTACAGCCAGCACAATGCACCACACACGTTAGCTACAAGCACTTGTTGAGGACACCTTGATTTCATTCAAGAGACAATCACGCTAAGTCGTTCCCATATGCGTTCGATGCAGTGCAAGTTCCCTTGACAGGGAACTTGACATTGGCTGGCAGCCGCCTATGACGTCATCACAGGTGCGACTGGATTGCAGCGTTGAGTTCCCTTTCAGAAGGAAAACAATATTATTTAAATGCTTATTGAGATTCAATCATTAATAGATTAAATTAAGCTCACTCTACATTTATTTTTTATTTTATTTTTAAGCTTTACTGAAAATTGTCATATAGTTAAAATGTTGAATGTAAGTTTGAGTCCTGTCCTGTAGTTTATTACATAAAGATTTCTAACTCACAAATAACTGTAAAATAAAATAAATGTAAGCTTTACAATGTTCTTTGATTTTAAAGTCACAAAGACTCTCTCATACTATCATCTTTTCATCATTTCATCATTGCCATTCTATTTGACAGAAAAGATTTTTCAAGAGAGCTTAGGACTCTTCACAGCTGTCATGCCACAGAAAACTATCTGAACGATCGCTCATAAAATATGCATCACAGGCTTTCCCTTCTCACCCTACAAAACACTGCGTAGCCTCTCCGTGACTGCAGTCCAAACAGCAGGAGGGTGAGGAAATGACACGTCTATCCGCATTTCATCTTTTAGCAAACAGAATATTGTTTGGATTAAGGTAATAACTTTTTAAATACCACATTATTTTTCTGTAAACATCTTTTTGAATCAGTACAACATCAGGAATAAAACATGTGAAATTTTAATATTGCATCTGCTATTGAAGATTTTTTTCTTGCTCATTTATTTAAAATGTTTTAGCTGTGGCTTCAAATATCTTTGATATAAGTCATTAGTGTGTTTTGTTTGAGTTTGTGACCGTTTTAGGTATTACCCATGTCAGTTAAATCATGCATTAAATCTACGCTTCATTTCATTAATGAGGGAGTCAAAAATGGATCTTCCAAATCATTTCTGCTTAACCCGGTTCAGTGCTTAATGATGATGGAGCCCAGTTATTTAAAGCAAAATTCACTTTTACATGGTGTTTAAACAAAAATGTCGGCAGTGCTACACAACCACCCTAAAATGGTAAAAATCTACACACAACTTTTTTATAATCCCCATAAATCATAAACAGCGCCTCAAAACAAGCCGTTTGCAGATTCTAGCAGTGTGACCTCACATTAGCTTAGGCTCCGCCCACAGCGGCTGACAGACTCCGCCCTGTTCGCATAAACCCCTCCCTGAACATCATGTTTATCTCCTTGCCAGAGCATTTAATAGCAGCCTTCAAGTAAGAAATATTCTCATTAAAGAAGAAGTATTCTTATTAAAGCTACTAAAGTTATTCAGTCAAGAGCAGTGAGTGATTTTCTGTTTTTCTTTTATTTCATTCACAGTATATAAAGCAGTAGGAACTGTATATTACGCTGATTCACTTTAATACACAAATCTAATATACACATGCCATTTCTTTACTTGATGTTTATGTTCACAGATATAAGCAACTGTGTTTGTGATCTTTGTGTGTATTTGACAGTTTAAGTGCAATAAGACATGAAAGAAAACTTAATAATCACAGCACTCTCTGTCTGACAGTCAGCTTTCTGTGCGCTCAGAAAATCATACATCAGAAGTTTAGGCTGATATGACTTTGAAACGCATGCAGATAATTAACTTTCATGATGACGAAGAACTGCAATGTCACGTGAGATTGGCCATGAAAGAGATCATAATCAAAACTAAATTTCCGGCAGCAACTATTTACACATAGTTGCATACAAAGTGAAATTTAGCGATTGATTAAGATTCTTTCTTTCATTTTTTTAATTAGGATTATTTGATTTGCAATAATCTGTAAATAGCAGCAGATACTATTCGCACCTCAATGTTGTTGTTCATTAAACGGTGTGCAATAATAATACGGTGTAAATTATTGTTTATTAAAATTATTAAATATATGCTACCTTATTGGGACAACAAAGCCCTCTCTACACCTAACCCTAACTCTAACCAACAAACACTTTATTATTAAACATGTTTCGTGTTACGTTTTCTGATCTGATATGTGATGGGGAGAGAGAGAGAGAGAGCAGGATATTTGCAGTTAATATAAATAGACACTCCAGTCATTTTCTCCAGTACCAGCAGGAATGTCAGTTTCACCCAAACCTGGCTTGGAACCAGATAATAGCATCTAAAACCTCGTCCAATCCCAAAACATAACTGCACCACCCTCAGCTATTTTCAAGCATGAACTGCTCAAAAGATTCTAGAAAAAATCATAAAAGCCAGATCAATTAAAAACGTGACTGTCATTTCACTTATTTGCAGTTCATAGATCTTCTGAAAGTCCATTGAAAAAAGCGTTTAGCTGGAGAAACTGGCAACTGCAGTCCAATCGGCCAAATGAATCACGTAATGTCTTTGCGCAGAAGAGCAGAGCCGAAGCCCAAAAATTAACAAGCCAAACAAGAAACTTTCAGTTTTAGGGCTATTCTTTAACCGCTACGGTCTTATAGACAGCTTTAATATGACTGAATTATGCTCCAGGACAAGTACAAAGAGGTTGATGTGCATTTATAATTTAAAATGAAAACATTCAATGCAAATTTATATATTTCCTCATTAAAGACATAGTCAATACAAACCATATGCTGACATTCTGAAGCTCTATGATGACATATATAGGATTAAAAAAAATACAGCAAGCCAAAGATACATTTTAAAATTGATAACATCAGAAAACAATAGTTTAAGACATGGCCTAGCCTTTACCTTACATCTATATTTAAAACAGTAATGGCAAATGTAGGTTGGGCTCTCTGTGCTTCATGTGCTAGAGCCTCATTTGATTCTTGAGATCCTTTCTGGAAACACTTCTCTCAGAGAAACAGGAGGCTTTCAAACATGCTTTCCAATTAATTCCACCACTGTAAGAAAAGCTATTTATCCTTGGACAGCCCAGACAGGAGCAGAGCGAGATGTTTCTTCAGCCTCTGAAACACCATTTCCTTGCTCTTTGATCTGATGCTAGAAGTCAAAGATAACAGCTCTACTGGTGCTCTCAGTCTCCAAATGAGAGCAAATGCAACACAGAAGCTGTAGAGGAGAGCTTTCCTCCAGCTGTGACCCTCAATAATGACTCCATCTTCTGCAATACCTCGTGTTATGAAACGCCTTTCTTGTGTAACTTTTCTTACGGAATAAATAAATAAATAAAAACACTCAATTACTGCAGGAGTGTCAAATCCTGTTCCTGGAGATCTACCTTCCTGCAAAGTTCAGATCCAACCTTAATCAAACTCAACTGATTAAGTTAATGAAGGTCTTGATAATTACAGGCAGGTGTGTTAGAACTTAGAAATAATGCATCCCATAAAATGAATTGTATAATGTGTTTGTAAATGTATAATGTAATGTTATATAAATTCAAATATAATTATGTTATTGTTATAAAGCATTTCCGTCGACACAATAAGTAAGCTACTGATAAAAGTTGTGATGAGGAAGTAATTAAAGATGTTTGTAAAGTAATTTAGTGTTTGTGATTCCCTTTTCTCTTCCTTCATCTCTCTCTGTGTTTGTATTCTGCTTTATCTCCTGTCCTCTTTAACTGTATGCATTTATTATTTATCCATCTGATTTATTTCAAAGAGTTCCTCAAAAACCAATGAGAGTTGCACGGCACCCGATGCTTTATTCATGGCCTGGTGCAGCTGTAGACGACCCACTGGCATGAGGGTTGCTCTCACACAGCTCCAGTGTTTCCTCAATCCTGGAGAAATGTTGCAGTGTGACTTTCATCAGCCTCAGCAACATCCCGCTCTCAGCACAACACCACTGGAAACCTTCCACTCAACTGGCATGTTATTTAGAAAAGTCTTCTCCCTTTCATCAGGGACAGTTATTTATCATATATTTTCGGTGAGCTTTACAATCCATTAGCCATTTCAGAACCAGGTTGAGAGCCACAGTTGCTTAGAAACAATTTACACAAGTCATGCATGAATACAGAAGCTCAGTGCTAACTGCTGTTTACCCTCCCCTGATGCAGGACAGTCCCCTTCACTCCAGCTGCAGGAGAACACGTCTATCGCTCAGTGGAGGCATGTCACCTGAAGTGGACCTACAGCAAACCAGCCAATGCTTACAAAAAAATGAAAAATATGTTGATATTTACTTACTGTCATTTCAATCCCACATGCTTAAAGGGACATGGACAAAGTTGACGTTTGTTCTTGTTTGAGAAGCTGTTTCAAGCCGACTTTAAGCTATTCATCCCATTGCACAGAAAATCCCATTAAAATATCATTGTAGATAATGAAATGAAAGTGTTTATATGCATCCAAGGTCAAAAAACACTTTACTCGTCTCATAATATTCATAATATTTTTCTCAGTTTCTGAAACACAGTTTCTTTTTCGAGAGCTGCTCTGCTCTGATTGGTCAGATTGCTCTGATTGGTCGAACACTTGTGTGTCAGAAATCAAACTGATTATCATATCTGAACTTCAGCTCCGGATCTTCCTCAGCTCTTGATTCACACTGATATGAACAGTAACGATGGCGTCAGTTTTCCTGCATCAGTTCCAGTGTGAATCCTCTTTCTCTGGAAGTTCATCAAAGCAGAAAACAGCGTCTTCTCAACATGTCGAAAACACAAAGCAAACTCTTCCAGTCTCCGCTTCAGTGTTTGAGGAGACGTTGTTCATGAGCCGGCATTATGCTAATGTGTTACAGAGGTTTGTAACAGGAAGTGAGACTGGAATTACTGACGACTCGTTTCAAGCAGTTCAGAATCGATTCTTTCTTTTGGGAGACAATAACTTTATTTGTTGTGCACTTTGATCTTTGGGACTTTGCAGGGCTTTTACATTCACAAACAGATTTATTACACACTGCATGAAAGGTCATATCTGAAACATTTTAAAATGTCCCTGCTGTCCTGCTCCATCCATGATAGCGTTACTTTTATTGTGTATTGCCAGATCTTAAGTCACAGAAGGCTTAAGAATGGATTTAATGCATTTCTAATCTAAACTAAACTATGGCACAGCTGTGCTTTTGTTTCACATGTACTAAATGTTTCATTTGTCAAACAATATCAGACTGGAAGTAAACTGGGTTACATCCCGATTGATAACATAACTAATAAGTCTTGCCAGCTCAGTTAAGGAGGACAAACCTTACATGCTTGACAATGGTTTTGAATATAAAACAGGTCATAGCGTTATCTCTGTAAACCTGTGTAAAGTAAACACTCTCTACTGTGTTCACATATGACTCCTTATCTAATTTATTTTTCAAGAAGACAATACCCAACCCAAATAACTTGAACGGGAATTCAGGGGAGAACTGGAGACTTCCCCGTAGCTGAATTTGGTCGACAGCAGGAGAAGTGATTAGCGGGCCTGTGTTTGCAGAGCATGTGGGCAGTGACAGACACACCGGGATATTCTGGAATACAGGCTTTCACAGCAGATAAGATTGGGCCACCGTGTCAGAATCAGTCAGCTATTAGCAGGATATTATCACGCGCTGCCTTACTGTTTAACGTCTTTTATCAATGCTCCTACATGTGTCCTATTTTTTTTTTCTAAATGCTCCAGATAGAAGGTCAAACACATCTATTGGAAAAGTAAAGATATTAGTTTTAGCTTATGAGGATTTTTTTTATACATACATACTATCAGTACAGTTGATTTGTAAATTTTAAGCAGCTGTAAAAGTTATATCCAGGTTAAGAGTTTCATCTTGCATTTAATACGTGAAATATTAAAGGGATAATTAGTGTAATAAAACAAGTGTGAACATGCAGATATGACTAATTTTCTTTCATTAGATCTTTATTATATAGGTCATCATAATATAGGTCCGTGATATTAAATTCCTGATTATATATATATCTTTATATATATATATATATATATATATATATATACTGTATATATAAAATAACTGAAAGTTTGGAAATATTACTATTTTAATTATTTTGAAACAAGTCTCTTATACTCATCAAACCTGCATTTATTTGACCAAGAAAACATAATATTATTACAATTTAAAAGAAATGTGTTCTATTCCAGTATACTATAAAAAGCTGTATTTTCAGCATCATTATTCCAGTCTTCAGTGTCGCATGATCTTCACTAATCAGTATAATATGATGATTTGATGCTCAATGTTGGAAACAGTTGTGCTTTTTTAATATATTTTTATTAACCTGTGATACTTTGTGATACTGAGTTTTAAAAATAACAGCCTTTGTTTAAAATATAAATCTTTTGTAATAATAAACACTATCAAAAGTTTTGAACGATAGTGTATATTATTACAAAATATTTTTATAAAAAAAAATAAAAAACACATTTTCTGTTTATTTTATTTCTTTTTTTGTTTTGTTTCGAAAGAAATTAATACTTTTATTCAGCAAGAATGTGTTAAATTGATTTTTTGAAGTGATGGAATGGATCTATATTGCTAGAAAAGTTTGCAAAATTAAAAAGTGTCCTATTCTGCCCCCTAGTGTGGAAAAAAGGCTCAACTGTAGTATCGACTGAGCCACATAATTATTTTATTTTTTTATTTTTTGTTTGTTGTTGTTGGTGATTTATATTTTATTTTTTTATATATATATATATATATATATATATATATATATATATATATATATATATATATATATATATATATATATATATATATCAAATACAAATCACAACAAACATATATATAATTTTGTTATGTTGCCTGATCCTCACAGCTTGTTCACAGTCTCTCGTCCTCTCATCAGTGCTGTATTATATTGAATGGCTGGTTTGACTGGAGCAGCTCGTCATTTCCCTTGCGTCGACATTCCTTCCTCGCCAGGCAAGCTTTTCATCACAATCACCAACGCCACAATTGTGTCCGATTGGCCGCGAACCGCAGGCCCCGGATCCTGAAACGCGTGCTGTGATTGGTCAGTCCGCGAGGTCGCAACAGTATCCGCGTTTTGATTGGACAGCGCCTTCGTCATCTTGGTACAATGTAGCTAGGCTGGCTCTTCCTACTGTCTTTACGTAGGTATTAGTTTAATACATAGATAAGTTATCGAGATATTAATATATTAATATTTGTAGTTGAGACCTTAAATTAGTGCAAACAAAGCATGCGGAGGGTGACGCTTTTTGTGAACGGAACCTCGAGGAATGGCAAGGTGAGTGAAGCACGCAGTTCGGCTCCGCGGCGCAACTCCTGCAAGTGTCGCGGGACAGGCGGAAAACTATCGCAACTCCTCGCGCTCAGGTCCTGCAGACACGAGAGCTCGTTCTGCTGCTACTTTAACATTATTGGGATTATTGTACCTCGGAATGCATTTCTGTATTTTATTGACGCTACTGGTCAATATATTGACCAGTTTATATTCTTTCCATTATTTTTTATCATATACATTTTTAGTCTGAAGTTCTAAGCATGCATATTTCATTTGCATTCATTAAAATAATATTGCATGAATCCTGTTTATTGAAATGTTTATTAACTGAAACATTGATCGCTTTATTCACTCCACATTATCATTATCACATTATCACAACTCGCAATAAGGCTGACAACAACTAACAATCAGCAATGCATTAGTTTTATTGATTAATCTTTCTAATCAATAGTTAATAAAAATACAAATGGGCATTTTTAGTGAATATCTGTTTAAAAAATATTTGCAGATACATCTTTGAATTCAGTAATATATTGATAAATGTTGAAATTAGCATGAACTGAGATTAATAAATGCTTTATAAGTATGTTTTCAATTTTAGTTCATGTTAACCAATAAAGTTCTTCACTTTTGAACAAGTGGAACCTTAATAATTATTGTAATAAACGTTCTCACACTGTAATTTTATTGTAATATTAATGCCTTCTTCGTTTCTTTGTTTATTCCGCAGGTTGTAGCTGTTTACGGGACCCTGTCAGATCTTTTGACAGTCGCTAGCAATAAACTGGGAATCAGGGCATGTAACCTCTATAATGGGAAAGGGGGTCTTATAGATGACATTGCCCTCATCAGGTACGGCTGAATTGCCCTTCTTTAACTGTCATTCGCGACAATGGCGGGAAGATTAATTTATTAGGATAAAAACACATTGCTATTCTCTGTTATTTATACCTGCTTTGAGTTTTATAAACAAATGGTTACACTTTATTTTGATGGTCCACTTTAGACGTTCTGTTGACTATAACTAACTCTCATTAGAGTATCAGTGATTGTCTGCTTAATATCTGATAAGTCTTTATTGTGATGATCCTCAACACACATTCACTGACTACACAAATACTATGTGTACTAATTTTATACATCAAACGTCAAATTTAATATATGTGACTTTACAACTTCAACAGATGCTGTAGGTGCAGCGTTACTTCTACTAACTAGCGAAGCTCCCCTTCAGACAGTCAAAATAAAGCGTAACTGCTTATACCAGAGCATGGTACTTTACTCTGTAAACGTGGAGGAAGTGCGTGTGATGAACTGACTAGTTATTATGTGCATATTCCACAGAGATGATGATGTGCTGTATGTGTCAGAAGGAGATGCTTTCGTTGGTGAGTCACGTGGTTTGCTTTTCCCTGTGGTTCAGCTGGCAGAATATGTAAAATGTATTATCATTATTCAGTGAATCTCAATGTGTACATATGTAGGCCAGTGTGTAAAACTATGGCTGTGTTTGTGTTTTAGATCCTCAGAGTGATAGGAAAACGCCAGACGATGTCTCAGGATCTCACACTGATTGGCTGATGCTGAATATCGGTGGACGGGTGTTCACAACCACTAGGTAACCAAGATTTGCAGTCTTGTTAGCTTACAGTAACTTTCATTGAAATATCAAGTTCTTGTCCATTACTGTAAATACTTGTAGTAGATATTTTTTGTAAATTAATATGCAAATGTTAGGAAATAAAGCAAAATGCATGAAAGGCTGTGATTCAATAGTTAAGAGGTGTTTTTAGGCAAGAAGGAAACCATCTTAACCATAGTAAAATCACAGTAATGCTTATATTGGCTATATGGATATATTAAGTGAGGAATAATTAATGGCATTAGAAAATAAGGCACACTATGGGGGTAATGCGGTCATGATGCATTATTTTTTAATGATTCAACATCCCAGAGTCAATTATTCTGTTAATACTTTAGTTACCACACCTCAAGACATCGTTCAAATGTTGTATTTCAAGACATTTGTCAGGCTTTGTCCTAAAAGCGCTCTTGTGTGTTGGACTAATTTCTTATGCAAATTTTAGAAGCGTCATTTTAGAGCTAGTAATGGAGGCTACAGCCATTGATATCAGAATTATTAGACAGAGTTATTCAAAAGAGAGAGAGATTAAATGTGTGTGAGTCTTTGGATTTTTAAACTGTTCGGCAGCAGCCTCTCTTTTAATAGGAAAACTGTAAGTTCATCTGCTTCAAGAACAGCGCCGTTACATTTACATGTATTCGTGTAGGAGACACTTTTATCTAAAGCGACTTACAATTTGAGGAGTACAGAAAGCGATTCATCCTGAAGATGCAAAAGTACACAAGAGTGTCACAATACAAAGTTCTGAGCATTACATACATTAGTAGTGTCAGGTTTCTGTCACTTCGGTCTGGTTTAGTGTTTTGGTGGACAGAGCTCTGAGACTGCCCGCTCGCCGTGTCTTTGTAAAAGCATGTGGCTTTGAGTCGCACACTCTTGTGTGTGTGCTTTCATGTCCTTTGTGTCACGCGCAGTTGGTGTGTGTAGTAATTGCATGCTGTCTTGTCAAGTTTCATGTGAACACACGGCGATGTGTGTCCGCATCGGCTGTGTGTTTGTGTCGTGTCATGAGGTAACCCCGCCCGTCTTGTTCCCTTGTTATCCTTGATTGTTTCCAGCTGTGTCTGCTCGTCATCCTTCCTCCTGTGTCTTTTTAATGCCGTCGTGTTTGTTGTCCGGTGTTGCGTCGTTGTCATTATGTTGTCATCTTCTTTGTACTCCCTGTTTCTGTCTGATCTGTCTGGTTTTGCCTGTTAGTTTGGTTTCGCCATTGTCCAGTTTATCTGTTTTGTTGTGGTTTTCCCCCTCGGGGCAGTTTTTGTTTGTGTTTTGTTTTATTTTCATTAAATATACTCCTTTCACCCGCATACCTGAGTCCGCGCTACTTGTACCGTGACAAGTAGTACAAGCCCGGAGAATAGAGGAACTAAGAAGGTTGAGGTGGTGTGTGAATGTTAGGTTCTCACGAGTTATTACGTCACTAGTGAGAAATTTTACTAATAAAACCAACAGAGCAGAGCTGTGTGTCTGTACTGAATGTGTGTCTGAGTGGGAAAAAGATTTTTATTCTATAATCAGATTTTTATCCTAAGGATTTTGTAAAATATTGATTTGCCTGGTCAGTGTTGTTGTGGGTTTTGTTTCTTTTGCGGTCTTCTGCTGTAAGGACCTTTGAAACAACTGAAATATTTATCCAGTCATATGAAAATGCAAAGCTGTCCAAACTTGTCCTGAATGTTTCCCTGAAAAAAATGCATCAGATTCAAGCATTCACAGCCTCTTGTGTATTAGTATATAAATCAGCGGTGTGTCCAAACTCTGTCTGCAGCGCCACTGTTCCACCTCTAACGTGCCTCAGCTCTCCTGTCTGCAGTTTCTAGTGTGCAGAGTAAGGGCTGGGTTAGCTGGTTCAGATGTGCTTAACTGGGATCGGAGCGACACTGTGCAGGGCACTGGCCCTACAGGAGCACCACTGGACACCCCTGATATAAATAATACTAAAACAACACTAGTCTGACATTTCTGAGGTCTGGTCTCTGCGTTCGTCTCGTTTCAGGAGCACTCTTGTGAGTAAGGAGCCGGACAGCATGCTGGCACACATGTTCAGAGAGAAGGGTAAGATGAGTTCCTCCACGCTGATTCAAACATCGTTTGGTTTGCTGGTTCGTCAAATTGCGCTCTTGATCTGCAGATGTGTGGGGTAATAAGCAGGATGAGCGAGGGGCTTACCTCATTGATCGCAGCCCAGAATACTTTGAGCCCATCCTGAATTACCTGAGGCATGGCCAGATCATTGTCAATGAAGGAATAAACTTACTTGGTGAGTGCGGCCTGAATGGGAGCTAAAGAGTTGATTGGGAATCCATTAGATATACTGAATAATAATACTTTTAATGTATTTCAAGGCCAGTTTCTTATAAAGTAATATTTAATTTAAAAAAAAACTGTTTTTTAAATAAATAATTGTACAGTGGTACCTCGAGATACGAAATTAATCCGTTCCGAGGCGGCCTTCGTATAATGAGTTTTTCATATCTTGGAACACATTTTACATGTAAAATGGCTAATCCGTTCCAAGCCCTCCAAAAACACCCCATTAAATTTCATAATAAAGCTAAATTGACCTATAAACAATGAAATAACGTAAAAAGTCGAAGCTTACCTTTCGAGTGAGGCTATCTCCGAAAGTGGCGGCAGAGGAGGAGGAGGACAAAAGGCAAATAACATGTGCATAATGTTGTCGGCAGGATTCGAACCTGCGTGGGGAAACCCCAATGGATTTCTAGTTCATCGCCTTAACCTCTGTTTCAAATGAGAAGTGACCCCATGTTTCAAATGAGAAGTGGCTGAGCTAAAGCTGACATAAAGAGGCTTGGCTAGCATCAGGAACCAATGGGAGAGCAGGAGGATGGTGGCGAGTCTACTATAACTAAGATGGCGGCGTGCGGTGCGAGTTTAAAAATTGTTATGGGGCGAATCTCGGACTTTCAGAAACCTTTCGTATCTTGAAAACTTTTCGTATATAGAGCAGTAAAATTTTTAATCTTTGCATTCGTAACTTGGATTTTTCGTAAGTTGAGCCTTTCGTATCTCGGGGTACCACTGTAATTAATAACCAAAACGTATTGTATACTTTAAATCAGTTTTGTTCTTCAGTTCATGTAATGTTTGATGTTTTACAGGAGTATTGGAAGAAGCTCGGTTCTTTGGCATTGAGCAGCTGGCAGAGCAGCTGGAAGTCGCCATTAAGGTATTACAATGGAAGCCATTTCTTTTCAATACATTTACACTGTATTTACACTGCAAGCTGTCAAATGCGTATTTCGTCAGTGGCTTTTAACGTAGTCACTCCTACTAGTTGTTTTGGGTTAGGGTTCTATATATATAATATATATATATATATATATATATATATATATATATATATATATATATATATATACGTTTTTCATTTGAAGTCTTTTAAAAGTGCATCTGAAATAATAAACTAAGTGTAATGTAGTGTTGTCTGAAATACACTTATTATTACAAGCACATATATGTAACGAAGTTAAATGTTCAGGGAGGAAGGAGGCGGGAACCGGCAGACGTTTGAAGACTTTAATGTTGAAATAAAACATAAACACAAAACTAAAGTAATCACAAATCACACAAAACACAACATAAATCCAGGCCTGGTCCTCTCTCGCTTTCACTGTCGTCACTCCTCTTTTATGTCTCCGCTCCTCCGTGAGACAAGAGACCGGTGGCTTTGCAGGTGACGCTCATTATCAATCACGCCACCGGCTCTCGTGACGCTCTCACTGTCCCTCGACCCCGCCCTGCTCGCCACAATATTGATATTGAAATATTTGAAAGTTTTCCATTGCTTCCAATTTTCTGCAGAATAGACGCATGACGCCAGCTCCACTCTCTCTCTATCTCTCTCACTCTCTCTCTCCGTCAGCAAGTGACACACAAACTTCTCGTTTCATTTGCCTCCGGATGAATATTGTTGCTGTTACAGGGATTGATTTTAGGTGTGGGATGGACTGTATTGATTATAATTTTACTCATTCCCACAGATTTAGTGATCACAGGTGAAGTGTGCCACATAAATCCACTTCTCAGCACTAAACTGAGTTCTTTTCATTGCTTATTGCTCTTTAACAGTCAAATTCACACAAAATAATGTCAAAATGCAGATTTTGCAGAGTATTCATGCAAACACAGTCAGTTTTACATGTTTTAAGTGAATAGTTGAGAAAGAAAACGCATGTGTAACAGAAAAATGGATCTGAGTGTCAGCCTTAAAGTGACAGCAGCCTAATATTCCTTCTGCCAAACTATGAGATAGCATTAAAAATAGCATAACTTTCACCATAGTATTAATGTCAAAATGTTGAGCGGCTGGTAACTTTGGAAAACCTCGAGCCACAACGACTGGAGAGCAAAACAGTTCATGCCAAGCTCTGTAAACTACTAATTCATAAAAGTTTTCTTCTTCTGTTCATCATTCATTGTATCAATAATACAGTAATATTATGAAATATTATTACAATTTAAAATAACTGTTTTATGAATATATTTTAATATGCAATTTATTTCTGTTTTGAACGTTCAGCATAATTTCTTCAGAAATCCTCCTAATATGCCAACAGTTCTGCTACTTACATATTCAGATCAATTTAATGCATCCTTGATGAATAAAAGTACTAATTTGTTTTCAAAATAAAGCATCTCACTGACCGCAAGCTTACGAGGTTGTGTTTATATATTCATTAATTTTTTCCATGACATGCAGAACTCCCATCCGCCTGAAGACCATTCTCCTCTCTCACGGAAAGAATTTGTGCGTTTTCTGCTGGCTACACCCACCAAATCAGAGCTACGCTGTCAGGTAGAAGACTTGTGCTTTATAATTGTTCAGTCGGTGTTTTAATCAGTCTGATGTTGGTATTGAGGTGTCTTTTTCCTCTCTCAGGGTCTTAATTTCAGTGGAGCGGACCTTTCTCGCCTGGATTTGCGCTATATTAATTTCAAGATGGCGAATCTGAGTCGCTGCAATCTCACCTATGCAAACCTGTGCTGCTCAAACCTGGAGAGAGCGGACCTTTCTGGAGCCAACCTGGATGTGAGCTGATCCTCTCTTGCTTTCGTTTGGCTTTCGTTTTTGTCTTGCTTGATCACTAAAGTTAAAAAAGTCATGTGCTTCAGGGTGCCAATCTTCAGGGCGTGAAGATGCTCTGCTCCAACGCGGAGGGAGCGTCTCTTAAAGGATGCAACTTTGAGGATCCCTCTGGCCTCAAGGCCAATCTAGAGGGTAAATGTCCTGCACGCAGAATTAGTCTTACAATATCAGTTGTCAAGGAAAGTTCTAGCACATTGTCATGTGACTCTCTGTGCGCTTTAGGGGCTAATCTGAAAGGAGTGGACATGGAGGGCAGTCAGATGACTGGGATTAATCTGCGTGTGGCTACGCTGAAGAATGCTAAGCTGAAGAATTGTAACCTGCGAGGGGCTACGCTAGCCGGCACAGATCTGGAGGTGAGACTACAGTAGCTACGTTTACATGGACACCATTCCCTCTGGGTCATATTTACTAACAGCTTGCGCCCATGAAATCCCTCTTTTAGCGTTAAAAACTAAAGTGGGGATTTACAAAAAAAACCGCAGTGAAATATTAGCGAAGAAAAGGCATGAAGTTATATTATAAATGCAGTTGCATTTTGTAGGAGATTCTCTTTTCAGACCACTAAAAGTGTTGAAATGAGTCAAGGTGATTTACTAAATGTAGCGAAGTATGTTGTTCAAGAAGGGAAGGACAGATGAGGCGAGGCATGAGGAGTGACAGAGACAGGGAAGGAGAGGAAAGTAAAATAATTCCCGGACACTCAGGCGCTTGGTCTTCAACCTTGCGATGATGCTGGACGCTCCTCCACCTGCTGTCGGCTGCGAGTCCCGATTCCTGCTCCTCCCCACACATGCCGTACGGCAGCAGGCTCCAGAGGGGACTCCGCTCCCTCTCGGACAGCAGGGAAGGAGGAGGCGGGAACCTGTGAACATTCAACGTTATAATTCCACACAAGATCTAATTAAAAGCGGCAACCTCTCACAGACGACTGCCGCACACATATAAAACAACACAAAACAAAATCCAGGCCTGGTCTTCTCTCATCCTTCACTGTCGTCGCTCCTCCCTTTATTCTCCCGTAGTTTCTCCATGCCATTCTCACGGCTTGCGTTAGTCGTTTTACTGGCATCTGCGCCATTATTTGCCGCCAATAAAAGCTTGTCTGAAACCAGACGCTAATTTGCGCTGGTCTTGGTGGATTGTGTTGGTCGTCATGGAAATGATGCGACTGCAAACGTTAATCTGTGCATCATCAGTAGATCATGTGCAAAAATGCGCACTAATCCTAATCCTCGCACTAATTTGCTGTTTGGTAAATCTGTAAACCCACACTGTTTCCATGAATGCAAACAATTGATCAGGTTAATGTGTGCTGATCTTTTGATGTGCGCACACTGCGTGAATATGTTTGGAAGAACAGAATTTGAATCATTGGGTGAACTGTCCCTTTCATACAGAGCCTAATATTTTGAGTCCTAATGAGGAGGCCTAACAGTAAGACAACTTTCTCCCAAAACAAGCCGTCTGTGGACGAGGGTCTGAAGCAAGGACTGCTGGGATGCTTCCTGCACTCTTTCAGAAACGATTCCAGTCGCCGTTTTCAATCCGATCAAGTGCTTGCATGTCCTGTCCATTCATTCTGATTGACTGCTACTAGTTAGGGTTATTTAGGGTCCATGTAAACGCAGCTAGTGTTGATTGAGGTGTGTAAGTTTGGGGCATCTAGTGAAACTAAAAGATATTGCTAAAATTATGACAGCATTATAGTACTGAAAAAACCCACCGTTTTCTGTAATGTGTGTGCAGAACTGCGATCTCTCAGGCTGTGATCTACAGGAAGCCAATCTGCGTGGTTCAAATGTGAAAGGAGCCATCTTTGAGGAGATGCTGACTCCACTGCACATGTCCCAAAGCGTGAGATAACCACTTGCATTGCTCCCTGCCCGGCACCCTCACCAGCCAGCCCTTTCCCCGACCCCTCTCCGTTTCACGCTCCCGTGGAACCGTATGCAATACTAGCACTTGGTTTGCCCTCCGAGCTTTACTCTCATGCACTAGTGCACATCCAGGGTCTGTCGGCACGGAAGCTTATCGTAGCGATTCCAAATATTTAAAAAGGTCGTTTGTCAAACCAAACTTGTTTTTATTTATGCTTTGTGTCGAACCATTGTTCAGTTTTACCGAATGTATGTGTTTCCTGTTGTGTTTTATCTCGACATTTCAATCAATCAGTGCAACCAAATATATCTATCGAATTCTAGACTTATCAAGGAATGGCAGGCGATTTATAGGAGGCTTATTGTTGCACAGCTCACGCAGGCAAAACTCATAATAGTAGCCTTTTGTATATAAACTATGGAGTAATATACCTTAAACATCTCATATAACTGACAATATGCAACATAAACGTCCAGCTGTTACGTATTCCGTTTTGACTTTTACATGGAAACGAAATGAATTGCTTATTTTGGTTTTGGATTTGCTGTTTGTTGATCTACCTCCCATACAACCCGTTGTAGTTTTTAGTTTTTGAGTCCATGCACTCATGCAAAGACTTCAACCAAATGCAAATCACATTTTGCTGCGCGCGTTCTTGAAAAATAGATTTAATTTTTGATACACTTAGCCAGAGGTTAATATGCACAATAATTAACCAGTGGTGCCAATATGCTGGTTTATCATATCACTAGATAATATGTGCAAATGTCAAAGTTCTTATTTCCCCCTCATGATTTTTAAATGTACTTAATTTTGAATTGATGAAGTGAAATGTTGAAGTGACCAACCTGCACCAAAAAGGTTCATGTGACGTTTGTCGGGTCGTTCTCAAGTCGTGCTTCCTTATGTAATGTTTCTCATGATACACACTTTACTATGAGATGAAGTAAGAATGATCAGTACTTCTGCAGCATTTATTAATCCTAGTTCATGTGAATTACAACATTTACTGATCCATCAGCATTAGTTAATGCACTGTGAACTAACATGAAAAGGATCGATAGATACTGACACAAATGTGTTTTTCATTGCAATTGTTAGTTAATACTTTGCCTAAAGTTATCAAACGAGTATTACATATATGACATTTGTTCATCCCTGTCCCACTTTTTAACATTTGAACATATGAAGCGCTGAATCAGAACTTCCAAACATTTAGTGTAATAAGACTGATAAAGTAACCCATCTATGAAATGCTGCTCAACTATTCCTAGATTATTTGCTACATGGTTAAAACATTAATCCTAACCATCTCGGTCAGGCATTTCTGACATTTCTTCAAAACACTTAATGCTGTTGTTTTTCATTTACAAATGTTATTGTAGGTACTCCGTCAATCCTGTTAAATGAAGGCAATCAAAATAGACTTTTGCACTTTAAGTGTGATTCTCTATGTATATCAGACCCTTGTGGAAAGGGTGCAAGCTATTTATTTATGTATCAGGCTGTATTTATGTAAGTGGTGGAGGGGTGGATCTACCGGTTCTCTCTTTACCCAACTCTGTTGCACTCTATTACGGAAGTGTGTTTCCATAAATAGACTGTTATAATCAAAGTCCTGTTGTCTGTCTTTATTTATGTGCGTGGATATATAAATGTGTATGCGTGTATATCATATACAGTATAGGATTATTATGAACACAATAATAATGTGCTTGACCCCCTTTCACCTTCAGAACTGCCTTAATTCTACGTGGCATTGATTCAACAAGCTGCTGAAAGCGTTCTTTAGACATGTTGGCCATGTTGATAGGAGCATCTTGCAGTTAATGGAGATTTGTGGGATGCACATCCAGGACACGAAGCTCTCGTTCCACCACATCCCAAAGATGCTCTATTGGGTTGAGATCTGGTGACTGTGGAGCCATTTTAGTACAGTGAACTCATTGTCATGTTCAAGAAACCTGAAATGATTCGAGCTTTGTAACATGGTGCATTATCCTGCTGGAAGCAGCATCAGAGGATGGGAACATGGTGGTCATAAACGGATGGACATGGTCAGAAACAATGCTCAGGCAGGCCATGGCATTTAAATAATGCCCAATTGGTACTAAGGGGCCTAAAGTGTACCAAGAAAACATCCCCCACACCATTACACCACCATCACCAACCTGCACAGTGGTAACAAGGCATGATGGATCCATGTTCTCATTCTGTTTACACCAAATTCTGACTCTACCATCTGAATATCTCAACAGAAATCCAGACTCATCAGACCAGGCAACATTTTTCCAGTCTTCAACCGTCTAATTTTGGTGCAATCGTGCAAATTGTGCCTCTTTTTCCTATTTGTAGTGGAGATGAGTGGTACCCGGTGGGGTCTTCTGCTGTTGTAGCCCATCCGCCTCAAGGTTGTGTGTGTTGTGGCTTCACAAATGCTTTGCTGCATACCTCATGTAACGAGTGGTTATTTCAGTCAAAGTTGCTCTTCTATCAGCTTGAATCAGTCGGCCTCTGACCTCTAGCATTAACAAGGCATTTTTGCCCACAGGACTGCTGCATACTGGATGTTTTTCCCTTTTCACACCATTCTTTTGTAAATTCTAGAAATGGTTGTGTGTGAAAATCTCAGAAACTGAGCAGATTGTGAAATACTCAGACCGGCCCGTCTGGCAGCAACAACCATGCCACGCTCAAAACTGCTTAAATCACCTTTCTTTCCCATTCTGACATTCAGTTTGGAGTTCAGGAGATTGTCTTGACCAGGACCAACGCCTAAATGCATTGAAGCAGCTGCCATGTGATTGGTCGATTAGATAAGTGCATTAATGAGAAATTGAACAGGTGTTCCTAATAATCCTTTAGCTGAGTGTATATATATATATATATATATATATATATATATATATATATATATATATATATATATATATATATATATATATATATATATATATATATATATAAAATGCACTAGAATTCAAAGTTTTTTTGGGGGTAATATGTTTTTTTCTTCTTCTTATGCTCACCACAGCTGCATTTATTTGACCAAAAATAAAGTAAAAACAGATTTCTTTGTGATGTATTATTACAATTGAAAACAGCTGTTTTCTATTGTAATATACTTTCAAATGTAGGAATTTATTCCTGTGATTAAAGTTGTGTTTTCAGCATCATTACTCTAGTCTTCAGTGTCACATGATATTCATAAATTATTATAATATGATGATTTGATGTTCAAGAAACATTTATGATTATTATCAATTTTGAAACATGTTTGTGGATAATAATAATAATAATATTATTGTTTCTTAGAATGAGGTTAGAATGATATCTGGAGGTTATTAGAAAAATAAAGAGTTTTCTATACATGGTCAAATCAAAGTGGACACTCAAACAGCATAACATGCTTGCAAAACTCATAAATTTGTTAGAAGCACTAGCCCAACCCAAACGATTCCTCGCGCAGGACTTTTATTTTGAAAGCTGTTTGCACATCCGCCGCTGCCGGTGTTTCAGTGTTTCAGAGCTCGTGTTCCGGTAATGACTACATTTACTGTCAGTTGTTTTTCATACTATAGCGTGGCATATGTTATCCTGCAGCTAAATGTGAACAAGAACTCAACTGATTGTTATTGTTTTCCATATAACAAATATGAATTATTTGATTATTAATTATTAATTTTATCTTTGATGTGGTTCATACAAAGTATTGATTCACTTTACTCGTGCGCGCGCTGTTGACCACTTTCTTATATAACTGTGTTCTATGTGCTGCTTTAAAGGGCATTTAGGATGGATTCCCATGGAAGTCAGTGCACCTGTAATGCCCATCGATCAACACCAAGCGTCCATCAAACTCTGGAGGAGATGGACTTTGAGAGAGGTGCATCTTCATATGTGTGTGTGCGCACGTACATCCTATTTATTTATGTATGTATGCATGTATGTATGTATCTATCTATGTGTGTGTTTATAAGTAGATAGATAGATATCACACTGGGTTGTTTTATCAAAAACCTGTGGCTTGATTGTTTGCAGGTATCTGGTCAGCTGCGATGGATGGAGATGTGGAGAGAGTTCGGGCGTTTATTAAAAAGGGGATTGATCCGAACACGAGGGACGAGGCGAACTACACTGCTTTGGTTTGTTCTTTTAATAATTCACCTCAAATGCAGTCATCCCATAATGCACAACTCAGATGTTCTTTGTCTTTGTTCTAGCAGCATTACGCTAGTCGAGCAGGTCGGCTGTCGGTGTGTGAGTTACTCGTGGACTGCGGCGCGTGTGTGAACGCCCAGACACGTGGGGGGGCGACCCCTCTTCACAGAGCAGCGTACTGCGGCCACCTCAGCGTCCTCCAGCTGCTGCTGGACCGCGGCGCCGACCCGTGTCTGACCGATGAGGATGGAGCAACACCACTTCATAAGGTGCGACAGCTCAACATGCTATACCTTTTATCCAAAGTACGCTTTACGCTTTTATCCAAAGTAACTTGCATTGCATTCAAGAAACACATTGACATTCTCATCAGTTTCCCTGGGAAACGAAACCATGACCTTGATGTTGCAAGCGCTGCTCTCTACTGATAGACACACAGGACAGTTGTATAGCTAATGGACCTTTAGTCAGGTTATTGAATTTCTGAATTCTGAAATTGGGTGAACTAACCTTTTAATACTGATGAAAACAGACGTACAGTCTTTACAAAGCCAAGCACTGTATAAATGTTTTGTCTACTTTTTTCCCGGAAAGACATTTGATCAGCTGAACTATGAATGTTGTTAAACTGTCTAATACAGATGAACACACATTAATTCTGTCCCCCACTGTCGAGGAACTCTACCCTGATGAAGGTCTATGCATGTTTGAGTGTGTGTTTGTATGTGCGCAGGCCGCCGAACAGAGGCGCTCTACGGTGTGTGAGCTGCTGGCGAACCGGTTCCCCATCTTGCGAGCTGTGAAGAATAAAAGATCCCACACACCTTTCGATCTGTATCCGGAGAAAGATGGAGTTTGGGAGTTCCTGAGACCAACCTGATCGAACTCAGTCTGTCATGCCTCCTCTTTCAGGATTATGAAGAACGTTCTCAAAACGGAGCCTCATAAATCTGCGTGTCTCATGGTTGAAAAGAGACAACCGGTCTTGATAATCTCGAGATCCGACAGGAGTCGATTCACTGCCATTGAATGTGGGTAGATCAGCAACAACACCTGAGTCCGTGGTTCATTTTGCTGCATGTCAGTTCTGCAGGAGTTAGCAAGGCTTGTCTGGTTAGCGTAAGCATTAGATGCTTTTGGCCTTTCCTGAGAGTGAGCCTGTGCTTTCTCACGCTCCACTGGAGAAATAATAAGAAAGAACTTATTAAACAGCAGATAAGTAAATCTTATAAGATGCTGAGAGTTATCGCTGCAGAACAAACCACATGTTTTGTGTAGTTATTAAACAGCTGTTTCCAACACAAGATAACCCTGTTTTGTGTAGTTGTGTTTGTCGCATCACATGACAGGATGGTTCAGAACAATGTTATGTCGTACTTATACTCTTTTGGCCTGCTGTACTCTGTAGAGATGAAGAAATGTCGGGGTTTGTGAGATCAACGGTCTGGACTCTGATCTGGTGCAAGTCTGATTCAGAGACGTAATCCCTTGCCTTCTCCAACAGAATACATGCTCTTTGCATATTCAAATTGCACCTGTAGATGGAGTTTTTGCCAAATCTGTTAGATGAATACCTCAACCAAATATTTTAACTTAAGATGTTTATTTTTGTTTTTCATTTACCTCCATAGGGGCCTGAAATTTTAAAGGAAATTGAAAGTGGAAAGTTAATGTTAGAATCAACTTTGTGATGGATCTAGTTTTCCTAGTGACTGAGGCTAGATGAGAAATCTGGGGCAGGCAAGATGATCCATTCAAATAAAAATGTTAAATGTAACAAAAAAAAAGTAAAAATGTCATTTTATGTATAATCCTAAAGCCCTACACTCCTGCATCTGAGCCGCATTCTCTCAGCTTCTCTTGCTGCAGTGTCTCAATGCTTTTCTCTGTCGCAAAAAAAGTTTGATAACAGGTTTTGGATTTAAAGAACTTAAACACACATAATGAGTATTTGAAAATGAGTACAGTAATACCTCGGTTTACGAGCGACTTGGTATACGAGCAAATCGGTGTACGAGCACGAGGGTTGAGGCACCAGCATTGTATCGTTGTACGAGAAAAAAATTCCCTCACCCATGTGCAGTTTTGCGTCGAAAAGATCCCTTTATCACCCCTTAACTCGTTCATTCTCTCAGTGTCACTCAGTATGGGTGCATCATTCACCACAGTGCATTATTTTATAAGTTGTTGTGAATATGATTACATTTGAATATGATGAAACTTTATTAATGGAGCATGTTACCAACACCACACATTGCATACTAATGAGACTCACGTGTGTTCACAGTCCAACGCACCCAATGACGTTCTTAAAGGGCCATACACTTTTAGAGAACAGCATACTATAACAGTTATAACTTTGTACAGATCATATACATAAGTGATTTACAGCGGTTTTACCTTGTGTTGTTGCATTAATTGTGATCGCTATTCTTCACGTTGTAATATCGTTACAAATGTTGAAGGAACTAGTTAATCTGATGTGTTCAATAAGTGTTAAGTTAACAGTCTTGTCACTTTAAGAGGGCGGGGTTTCAGTCGGTGCCAGAGAGAGTGGAGTTCTGAGGGATTTGAGAGAGAGCTCGTAAGCAGAGATAGTTTTGATTCTTCTGTTATGTACGGCGTGGGTTGAAGCCAGGACCGCAATCCGATAGTTCTCAATAAAATCTCTGAATGAGAAGGAACCTGTCTGGTTATTAAAAGAAGCAACGCTACAATGTAGTGAAATATATAAGCAGTAACACCCCTCCCATCTCCTCTCCTCTCGATCATGCCAGCAGTGAAGAGGTAAAGTGTGTGTTACAGTAAATAGTTAATGATGACAGTTAAACTCTAAAAATACTTAATTAGTATTTATATGAGATCTTAATGGTTATAATTTTAAATGTAATTAATAGGTTAAAACCAAAAAACTATTTAAAATGGGCATTTATGGTCGTGTGGAACGAATCAAGTGATTTTTAGTGCGTTCTTATGGGGGAAATTGTTTTGGTGTACGAGCATTTTGGTTTACGAGCTCGCTCTTGGAACGAATTAAACTCGTAAACTGAGGTATTACTGTATTTGAAAACCGTACTACAGTAAACGCATGCTATGTTTTTATATAGCTGATGATATGTAGATTTAAGTCTTAAATTATATTTGCATATAACAGGTTGTTTCTCTCCAAATGTTGTTTAGATTGCGGAAACGCGCAATAATTAGTTCGTTTCAAACATAACAATATTTCGTCTCACTTTTCATTTGTGTTTAATGTTCTATGATGAACAAACGTGACGTAATCAAAGAGAATTGGGCAATTTAGTAATCGGTCATTTATCCAACAACGGGCCCTCTGGTGTTCACGCAACCGCTAAACCATGTCAGCGTTTATGACATGCCACGCTTGAACTTACAATCACTTTAAAGTATTCAGCTGTTGCTGTAAAGACATACTTTCCTTCAAAACTCATTGCGCATGCCTAGATTAAGTCATTTTTTCGAGAAAGTTTCTCATTTTTATGACTCAACTGTGGCGGGAATGGGCTTCCATAGGAAATAAAGCAGTCTGTGTGTTTTCGGTGTGTTTGCACACACTCTGTGTGTGTGTGTGATGGTGGAGGAGTTGGCTCTTTCTGCTCGGGGGAGTTTGCACTTTAGTCTGGTAGAAATTGATCTGTCTCCCATTCCAACAAACAACCTTCACAGCGATTTGTAAAAAATTGAAGCTCTTTTCAAGACGAGCACACTGCTGGTCATCTCAAATACACCACTGAATTAAAACGTGGTGGTTTAATGAACATCTGAACCTGGTCTGGGATTGTCTTTTTTTCAGAAAAAAAGGTGAGTAGCCTACACAGATGGACTCTTGTTTGTTTGTGATCAAATACACATGATTTTCTGTGTTGTTGAATAATATTAGTAGTTTTATATATGGGCAGTTGACAAATAAGGGTGAAACAGCATTTTTTCAAAAAAAGTTCTAAATTGCTTGAGAATTGTATGCATTTGTAAAGTTCAAATACTGTTGTTTTTGAAACTGTTAGAGGTTAGCAGATTTTTCCTCATTATGTAATTTATTAAGCTTTTTTCACAGCGCCAGGCAAATTATGTCCTGCGGTGTGACATGACATTACTATAAAATTCAAATATTTAAATATTATTAATTTCAAATACAAATCAGGTATACTTTAAGTTTAACAAGTATTCTTCAAGAATGATCATTAAAATTCTGCAAATATTTTTTTTCCACAGCTGTTTTTTGATTATATTCGTTGCTTGTGCCATCTTTTACCACTCACTCAAGTGGAAATATTGTGTAAAATGAGAAAAATTATTAGAAAATGTTTATTTCTTTTTTTACATAATTATATTATGCAATGTTTTCAAATGCATATAATTATTTAAGCTAGTTAACATAGTAAAAGTCATTTAATTGTGTTTGAAGTGGTCACACCACAGGACTTCCCGTCACAGCACAGGAAGAAATGAGACACTGTATGAACATTTATGGTGAAATCTATTAAATACTTTTGTAACAAACAAATTCATTTGCATCTCTATTTGAACATTAATGAAAATGCAACATATCAGTACAATCTTATTACTTAGTGTATGAATTTAAACTAAAAACCTAGTGAACAAGACACACTGAAAAATTAACATTTTGGAGGTGTCAAATCAGACCCAGTCATAAAGACCATTCATTTCTATTTTTAACTTAAAAGACTAAACAAATATCTTGTTTCTCAGGAGAAAGTAATTACAATCATGCTGAAATAATTAAAAGCATTTTAAATCATCAATTCAGCTCTTTAAACAAAGATTCCAGTGGAGAAACATTTGATATTCTGTAGTGTCACTAACAAAAGATAAGACCATAAACATGACTGTCAGGGTTCTGCCGCATTCGATCTAGTAATTTCCTGGTTTTGTGGCAGAGCTCTGACAATACCGTAATGTCTCGTATTTGATGTGTGTGTGCACGGCTTCGAGGATTTGGGCCATGCGCACGGTTGTCTGTGTAACGTCTTATGTGCGGTTATGATGTCCGATCCCGAGGCTGGTCTTGTCTGGTTTCGGTTTGTGTCGGGATTCGGACATTCATGACCCGTGTGTTCGTCCTTGTCATGAGCACGCGAGCCGAGGGTTTCCTCGTTCTTGTGCTGTCTATGTTTTGTGATTGGGCGTGGTTCAAGCTCTGCTCGAGCCGCGTTCTCTCGGGTCCGTGTGCAGTGTTGTGAGCACGTGGTTCATGTTTTCATGAGCCGCATGTTTTCATGTTGCGTCTTTGTTTAATGTGGACACGCGGCGATGCGTGTTCGCATTGACAGCGTGTTCATGTCTCGTCTATGTGTAACCCTCCCACCTTGTTTCCCTGCTTAACTTTGATTTGTCCCAGCTGTGTTCTCATCAATTACCCTTCCTCCTGTGTATTTTTAATCTCCTTAATCTTTTTGCAAATTGAGTCCTCGCTCTCCTAAAACCCTGACACATGACAACCTGTTAGAGCCAACATTTTAAACCAAAAAATCACTTTAAAAACAATGATCAGTGACTGTTAACATACACATACAACAAACAAATGAAGACAGATATATATTTATGTTTAATTTATGTATAATATAGGTATATTATGTATAATAAAGACCGATATATATTTGTTTAATATGTGTATAATATAGGTATATTATATATAATATTGACAATATGTGTATAATATTAATATTGAGACAGATATATATTTATGTTTAATATTGCAAACATAACAGACGAAAATCAAGCTAGACATCTGATTTAATATAGACATCATTACTTAATTATTAAGAGTTTTTCACTTTGGCAGCCATTTTGAGTCATTGCTATACAAGACTGAGCTTGGACATTACAGTAACCGAATAAGTTCATTGGTTTAAACCTGAATATGATTTTTTTTTTTCAAACTAGATCAGTCACACCACAGGACTATCAAAAATGGACATGTTCATGGTCTGACAGAAATGATGAAATTGATCAAATTAATAAGAGATTAACAGTCACCTTTTAACCTCTATAGCACACCCAAACATCTGGGGAATTTCCTGGTAGGGGTGTTGACTAAAAGACCCCTATGGCTGTCCATGTAACTGCCAGTACAAAAATCGAATA
The DNA here is from genome assembly GCA_037043235.1 of Rhodeus uyekii. Taxonomy (NCBI): domain Eukaryota; kingdom Metazoa; phylum Chordata; class Actinopteri; order Cypriniformes; family Acheilognathidae; genus Rhodeus; species Rhodeus uyekii. The sequence continues at coordinate 43,674 of JAWRVZ010000270.1, read as the reverse complement.
TCCTATGTCACACTGCAGGACAGCATTTGTGTTACAAAACTAAATGTACCGTAAATACTATTTTAGTAATTTTTAGCATTTTGAAAACTTAAGTTAATTAAGCAAAGACATAAAAAAATAATGCTTTTATTTTGCTAATATTTACATTTGAGGAGTCATCAATGTTACAGTCACACCGCAGGACATTTTGCTATTCATCTTGAAATATGAACACCACCAAATACATTTTACTGTCACGGGGCAATTAAAGGGAGGACTCAAATGCAGGGGAAACGGTGAGGGATTTATTATAAACAAGAAACATAACACACGAAATGAAAAACCCACGAGGGGGAAAAACCTAGACTAAACATAACAACGACAAACTCAAGAACCATAAAGCAAACCAGAGGGCAAGGAACAGGGTCTCAGGGAACATCTCCATAGAATGACAACGACACTACAAATGACAGCAAACACACCAGGATATTTATAGGGAACACATGAGGAAGGTAGTGATGAGACACAGCTGGGATGATTAAGGGAAACAAGGAGGCGGGGCAGACACTAATGAGACACACACACAGGAGAGAGAGCAGTGCCACGGTTCTGTCCACTAGAACACTAATAACACTGGAAACAGAGACAGAACCGTGACATTTACGTCCCAAAATCATAATGTTGAAATAAAATGATGTTCAATGCCCCACTGGCATGTGTTGTTTTAGTTGAGAAATGCAGTTTAGTAAACATTTACACTTAGTTACAGAAAAAACAGGCGTCACGTCATCTGCCCATATATATATATATATATTTTAGAGTTTTATAGTGTGTATAAGAATATGGTACTCATAAACTAGATATGCTATTTAACATGAACAAATTGTGCAGATGAAGTTACTCCAGTGTTCAGCATCTGTTTAAACTTGCTCTCTAAATTATTCAATGTTGCACTAATCCATTCGATTGGTCACTTCCTACAGTTTCCATATTTTTTGTTTATTCAGCAATCCTCTTTGTTCTTCTGAAAGTCTTTCGATGATGCCTTGACTCTCTCATACTCATGTTCTAGATTTGTTTTTTCAGCTTGAGTCAATTTCGCCTGTGAGGAGAAGGACTGGCTGTATAGCGACTCTCTTGGGATGGCTTTACTTAGAAAGATTGTATAAACAATTGTAAAAAAATGTGTTTGAATGTTCAAATATGACATTAGCAAAGACATTTCTCCATAAACTAAACCACCTATATTGTGATTTTATTTCCTTTGTTGAACTTTTCATCAGGTCCGCATGTTCTTTTATCTCTGGTGGTCCAATTGAAACCCTCGACTCACCTCGGCTCCTGTTCTCCTGTACACATAAGCTCTTTTCCAGGTTAATCATACAGTGAGACGCTCTGAGGCGCCTCACATACAGAAAAACATCTTCAATGGCAGGTCATCTACACACACTCTTTGTGGTCCTGATTCAATAATCTGCCAGCAGTCTTCTGTCCTTCCAAAGTCTGAAGATTATTGATTTATTAGCACAAACCTCTTTCACCCCTTGTGATTAACCACATGATCCCCCCCCCCCCCCCCGTCTTTCTTTAGTGTGTAATGTTGCTGTTGGTTGAGTTGGTAAACTGTAAAAGTGTTGCTGGCTTGAGTGGCAAGGGTTATTGTAAGTGTTCTTCAGAAGAAGGGCTTCAGTTCACAGAGATAAAGAGAGCATGACTGACATACTGGAAGAGAGGTGCTGCAACAATGGAGAATACAGTATGTTAAAATAAGGTGTTTTTATCAATAGCTGAGCTGGATGAAGACATCATCCTTGATGATGAAGACCATGCTGCTGATCTCAGTACTGCTGACGCAGGCCCAGGGCATATTAGCCACCCAAGACCAGGGTATGTTTCTTTAACAACAAGAGGAATGATAGTTTTACCTGAAATTAAACACCATTTTGTTGCAACAGTAGAATTTCTTTATATAAATGACCTCTGTTGTGGTTGGGTAACCTCATCACAATCAGAATTTCATTTAGTTTCAAAACAATAGTTTCAGATGACCGATTTGATTTTCCCCATCTTGTTTTCTGTTCCTCAGCAATGGCTCCTGTCTGGGCTAAACCAGAAAAGATGGAGAAGCAGCTTCACACGGTTCCTGCCAGCAACACAGTCAAGTTTCGTTGTCAGGCCAGCGGTAACCCTACACCAACACTCAAGTGGCTCAAGAACGGCAAAGAGTTTACGAGAGACCAGCGAATTGGAGGCTTCAAGGTGAGGGCAGCTGGAAGAAGAGACCACAGGAATGCTTCATTCTCTCGATCAGATATCTGGCCTTTTTGATTTCTCCATGGCATGATGCTCTCCTGTAAGAAATACAAAAAAAATGAAACTCTGTCTTTACATTTCACATTTATGCATTTGGCAGACGCTTTTATCCAAAGCGACTTGCATTGAATTTAAGGAACACATTTAATCAGTTCAAACTCTGTCATTATTAACTAGCCCTCTTATATTTCCAACCTGTTTGCTCTTTTTTAAAAGCGCATCTTGACTACATCTTCTCTCCTACTGATCTAATGCATGAACATTATGGGATGCGCTCTAGCCAGACGGGATTTACACTTTGTCGGCTGGAGACTCAAGTTTGGTTTGGAGATTAAAAAAAAACCGTACCAATCACTATGTTCACTGATCACTCCTGATATCTAACACACTCTCACATCGTTTAGCTGGTCTTGCGACTGTCAGAGCAAAAAAAAAACTGATCTTGTTTTTTTTTTCTTTGTTTCCTGGCACACTCATATGTACATTTATAGATAATTCTGTTAGATAATAAGATCTGAAAAACGTGTACATTTAACCTCTCCTCAAAGAAATCAGGACAGAAGTGGTAGAAAGTGGACAAGAGTCGGATTAAAACAGCAGGAGTAAACAGGAGTGTCTCCCTCGTCTACTTGTGATCAGATCGACCAGAACACATCTGAACACCCGGATTAAACGGGGCCCTACATCCCAATTCAGCTGTTCTGTAGAGATCTATGTTGTTTAGCAGACATGTTTTTCTGTACTATGCTAGTTTGCTGTATGCTGGCACTTTAAAGAGCTCTTGGCTTGAGAAGAGCTCTGTTTAGTGGACATGGAGTGGCCTGTTTCTCACTCTCCACCGTGAAACAAGCTGTTCTTTTCACACTGCACTTGCTGCTAATCTTAAAAGACAAGCAGCCTTCTAATGCATTGAGCACTTTTCTGCTTTTATATGTTGGAATGCAAGTAGATTTTGTTTTAATTAATAGATTAATTAATACAGAAGAGTTCTGAATCAGATTAACAACTTCTTTCAAAATAATTTTGTACATTATAATAATATGTATATTATTTTAATATTAAATTTTTCCCCCTCATTGGAATGTCATTTCATGTCATCATATATGTGTATATCTCTGTTACTGCACAGCTTCGAGAGCATATGTGGACCATCATAATAGAGTCGGTGGTACCGTCAGACAATGGCAACTACACCTGCTTGGTGGAAAACAAATACGGCAGCATCAATCACACCTTCCAGCTGGACGTAGTCGGTCAGACATATTTATTTTCTTCTCTTGCATATTAAAAGTTAGTTTGACATAAATACCATGCAAAATGACATACACATGTACAGTGGTGTGAAAAGTAGTTTGCCCCATTCCCTTTACAGTAATACCTTGAGATACGAGCATAATCCGTTCCAGGACGAGCTCATATCTCAAATCATTTTCCCTGTAAGAAATAACAGAACATTTTTTATCCATTCCGGCCCTCTAAAAAACTCCCTTATAAGTGCTAATAACAATGGAAAAACATGTTTTTAATTGCTATAGAAACATGCACACGCACAAAATTATAGTATATAAGGATTCCTGTGATAGAAAATGAAATGTAGTTTTAATTATGAGTTCTTGCCTTTGAGACTAGCAATACAGTGGCGGCTAATGACGGCATGTGCGGAGGAGGAAGAGGATTCAAGATTCAAGAGTTTTATTTGTCACATACGGATTATACAACCGGCAGTGAAATGTAAACCGGTCCACTCCATGGATAACACAACAAGGAAATTAAAATAGAAATAGAATAAAAGTACTATATATATGTAGAATTAGGAATAAAGCAAGTAAAAAAATAAGAGATGTGGAATAAAATAAGTGAGATAAACTGTGCAGTGAAGTAAACTGTAGACTATATCAATAAGTGGTTAACAGAAAGTACAGAGAAGTACAGAGTATAATGTGCAAACAGGATTATATAACGTGTTGTTACGCAGTAACAACGAGACCATAAAGTGTGTTGAAGTTTTATTATACATATACATGAATAATATGTATTTTAGTATAATTCAACTGTGTGATAATACACCATTAGATGTATCTATATGATGGTATTCATTTGTAAAAGTGCTGAGACTGCGAAAAACAGGAAACTCCTTTTGTTGTATCTATAGCAGGGGTGCCCAAACTTTTTCCTATGAAGGGCCAAAAATCAAACTTGATTGAGAGCCGTGGGCCAAAAGTACACTTTGCATCATAAATCAAACTGTATTACATTAAAGTTGCTATGGGTTTATTTATTTCATAATATTTAAAATATATATAAAACAACTTTAATCTGATTAACTAATGCAGTTTTATTTGTAAAGCTTTGCATTTTAATGAACAATTTAAATGGGCAACAATCCAAACAAAGTGTTCAATGTACAATACAGTTCAATGCCTATGTGGTTGCAATGTCAGTGACCTAATGAGAGATATGAAGCTCGTCCTTATTTTTCAGATGTTTTTCAATATTGGGCTGTAGCTGGCTTACAGACAAAGACAGGATATTATGTAGGTGAGAGTCAGTTATTTGGCTTCTTAGTTTACTCTTGTTCAAGTTCATCAGACTGAAAGTCTGCTCGCAGATGTAGGTACAGTAATCCCTCGCCACTTCACGGTTCAAGTTTTGCAGTCTCAGTGCATCGCGGATTTAAAAAAAATATTCATCGAAAAATTAAAATTAAAAAATACCGCTATATCGGCAGCCGTATTGCGGAAAGCAGCGTTGCTTTATCGTGATGCTAGAGAAACAGTTTCCCAGGACGCCAGACAAAGAGAGAAACTCTCTCAGAGGCTTTGTACACGCCCACGGCACTCAGACAAGACACGTGATTGGTTCCCGGCGTGAGATCGACCAATGAGAGCACGAGTGGATGTATCCCGTGAGCTGATTGGCCGATCCTACTTCGCGGATTTTCACCTATCGCGGGGGTTCCGGTCCACATTAACCAGAGTAAACAGAGACAGTATCACTGATGATGAAGGACGTTGCAGCAGCGCTCTGTTCAGATCAAAGTCCAGTAAGCAGCTCGTGAGCCTGCTGTTTCGCGTCTCGCCACTGTACTTTGAGAAAGCTGCACAATGTTTTGTTTCATAATGACGACGGATATAGTACTATTTTAAAACAGCAACAGACTGTTTGCAAACTAGACATACTGCTTTTGATTTGACTTCTGTGAATAAAAACTCATCTGGCCAAGCTTTTTTTATAAGTATCTCTTATCTGTGTGCCACTGCCTTGATTTCTCCATTATTGCGTTTAATTTGTTGACGTTTATTGACGTCATGTGTTGCAAAGCACTCAGTGCTGCACCTTGAATTGCGCATTTACAATACATTTTTTAATTAATTTACATTTAATTTAAACATTTATTTTCAGTTTACTCTGTTGTAGTTCAACTATAAAACAAACAAAATTGTTCTGTCAAATTAGAAATTATAATCTGTGTCGAAGGTATCTCTCTGTCTGTCTCTCTCTCTCTCCTTGGACGGTACGGCGGGCCAAATCAAAGATTACCACGGGCCAATTTTGGGCATCTCTGATCTATAGGATAGCATTCAGCTGTAAAAGTGATGAGACTGCAAAAAACAGGAAGCACCTTTCTCAGGGCTCTGAGTGTATGATATATGGTCTTGAGTCATACATGAGCATAGAGTGTTGAAGTCCATATATGGGCAGAGTGTTGAATTCAGGCCAAGAAACAATGTATGGAGAGGACAGTCACATGACATGATTGGGATGTCTATGGGCATGAGGTATATAATGGTTGATTCCCCTGTGTTGTGAGGAGATCTACAGATCGACTCTGTTTTGTTTGGAAGAATAAAACCTATATTCTGGCATCAAAGACCTTTGAAAAGTGTTATTTAAGAGAAAAGAGAAAATTACAACACTTAATGGTGACCTCGACGTGATTGGCTTGGAGCTTGCAGGTGGACGATCCATGACGGGGCTTTTCTGAGGAGGGAGGGATTATGTAAATTACGTAGATAATGCAAACACAATATGGAAGTGTAGTGTTCCTTCCCGTGTTGTGTGTTGGATAGACTCAGAAGCTCATATTTATTATTATTGAACACGCATAACTCGTGCTGCTCCCAGCTTAATACTGTGAATCACTCGTTGCCCCCGGTAACCCCTGCTGTAAAACCAAGCTGCCTCTAGTGGAGATCATATGCAGTTACCCCATAAATGCGTGTAACACAGCACAGGACGACTCACGGGAGATGCATACGGAAGTCAAGTCAAGTCACCTTTATTTATATAGGTGTATGAAAATTATTTATTTATTTTCAAAGCAGCTTTACAGGAAAAACAACATAAAGTTTGTTTGGCTGAACAGAAGCCCCAAAAGAGCAGGTGAATCAATACAATTGATGAATTTTAAGTGTTAAGTTTCCCCAACTGAGCAAGCCATAGGCGACAGCGGCAAGGAACCAAAACTCCGGCAGGTGACGTAACGAATGAAGAATAGAATGGAGAAAAAACCTTGGGAGAAACCAGGCTCAGTCGGGGGACCAGTTCTCCTCTGGCCAACAGCCAAACCGTGCATGATTATTATACAACAATTCAAGTCCAATATGAAGTCCAATTTGGAAGTCAATGAACACGTGAAGTGAAGGAGTGAGGCAGCTTGGGCTGCTTGGAGTCTGTAGCACATCTGTAAGCGTGCTTGTATCTCAAATCTTTACTCGTATTTCAAAGCAAAGATTTGCTCGAAGACTTGCTTGTATCTCAGAATACTCATATGTCTGGAAACTCGTGTCTCATGTATTACTGTATTTAAATAGTAGTCAAAGATAACACAAGTAAACACAAAATGCAGTTTTGAGTGCATGAAGGTTGTTATTAAGGGAAAACAAAATACAAACCTACATGCCATGTGTGGAAAAGTGTTTGCCCCCTAAACCTAACTGGTTGGTCCTGTAACAGCAACAATTGCAATCAAGTGTTTCCAGTAACTTGCAGTGAGTTTTACAGTGCTGTGGAGAAATTTTGTCCCACTCATCTTTGCAGAATTGTTGTAATTCAGCCGTACTGGAGGGTGTTTGAGCTTGAACTGCCTTTTTAAGATCAAGCCACAGTAATCTCAATAGGATTCAGGTCAGGACTTTGACTAGGCTATTCCAAAGTCTTCATTAATTACTAATAATTTGACTAATAATTTTTTTTTTTTTTTTTTTGATGGTTTGAAAATTGAAACAATAAGAAATCAGGAAGGGTGCTAACTCTTTTTCGCACCACTTACATTTTTTTTGTAAATCCAAAACAGGCAAAAGGTCAAAACACAGTACAGACAATCCAAAACAATAATAACAAGGCAAAAAAACGTAGGAAAATTAGATAAAAGAAATAAAAGAAACCAGTCAGGCGTTAAAAAAACAGAACAGCCCTCAAAAGTGCATTTTGACAGCAAACAAGACTAGGCGAAGAACGGCTGAAAACACAGGGCTTATAATGGCAGAGTTAACATGACACACAGCTGAAACTAATCGGCACATGATGAGTCCAGGGAAAGGTTTATGGGAAATGGAGTAGCAATGTACTTCGGAGGATTGCCTTCCGGTGGAAATAATGGGAACTCCAGCTGTTGGAGGTATAAATACTATTGAAGTGCATTAACACACATTCCATGAAGCTGCCCTGGGCCCTGAGCTAATTTGTATAGTCAACATTCACAATTCAAATTATCATCAATACCCTTTTGCTTCCACTATCATTCATTAACATGTCATCCTCAGTTTCCTAGTGTTAATCACAAGTGTTTTTGTGTTCATGTCAATTTGTTTTCATTGTGCAATTATGATAATTCCAGCAACAATTAACTCCTGTCCTACACTCACACACAAAGCACTCTTGAGTCGTTCTTTTCACCTTACTCCACTGATCACATTGAGAGCCAGTGGCAGATGTTCTGTATTTGCCCTCATTTGGTCAGAAAGCCTGAGAGATTGGCTGTGGTTTCAAAAGACATTTCCATTCATTTTCGCCAAACTACAGGAATTATAATGTGTCTCTAGTCTGCCTGTTGAATATCCCATTTTCCACAGTGCTGACCCCAAAATCTGATCAGACAAAGGAGTAAATATAATTTATGTTATTTGTGCTTATTTCAACCGCACTGACTTGTATAATGTGTGTGTGAAACAGAGCGTTCACTGATCAGGCCGATCCTTCAGGCCGGTTTGCCTGCTAACCGCACAGTAGTGGTGGGAAGTGATGTGGAGTTTGAGTGTAAAGCCTTCAACGATTCTCAGCAGTATCACATGCAGTGGCTGAAGCACATTGAAGTGGATGGCAGAAGATTCGGCCCTAGCGGAGTGCCGTATGTTAGGATCTTGAAGGTAAAACCTACTATAGGCTGAGATTGAAGTGTGTCTGTCAATAACGGTGAAAATACTTATGTTCCTTGACCAAATAATGTAGTGACACAGTTTACAACATTTAATTGTCTTACAGCGTGTAGAAAAGTACACTTGTTTAAAAGTGTTGTCCGTGTCTTAAAAAAACAACAACTTGTCACCTTGTTATTTAATAAGAGCACTAAGGACAGAGGCACAACAAGGAACCAAAATGTGCTACGAAACGTTATGCATCTCTCTGACTTCCCGGATCTTTCCTCTTTCTTTTCTCTAGGCAACAGGCGTCAACACTACGGATAAGATGGTACTGCAGATCAGGAATGTGTCTTTAGAGGATGCTGGAGAGTACACCTGCTTGGCTGGAAACTCTGTCGGCTTTTCCTATCACTCTGCATGGTTGCATGTCTATAAAGGTATCTTTGGTTCTTGTGGTGCTCTTTTTGGCTGATGGATTCATATCCCTTTTTATCAATGGCAGTTCACACTAGCTACCTTTATATGCACTCAAATAATCTGTAAGGTTGTCTAGAAAAACAAGTAATTTAATTTCCGTGTGGTGCCAGTTGATCCACCTCACCAGTGCAGAGCACACTAACACACACAGATACACAGCTTCTCCAAGGCTGAACTCGGCTCAGGTTCCAACTATCAACAGAAACACTACCCAAAACATTCTGATAACATGTTCTTTCTGGTGAGAAGTACATGCATCATTATTCTATGGAAAAATACAGAAAAGTAAAGTAAAGACTTTAAGTACTAATTGATTACGTAGGTGATAGACTGAAATGTATATACAGCAGAACCCCGACTAACGAAAATAATCCGTTCCGAGGTTGGCTTCGTAAGTCGATCTTTTCGTAAGTCGGTCAGGCTTTTACATGTAAATTGCCTAATCTGTTCCAATCCCTACGAAAACACCACATTTAGCATGGGATGAAGCACATCCCAGCTTCATACTTCTCAATTATCTCCCTTTTCATCTCCATGGAGAGCATCCTCTCCTTCCCTTTCACTTCAGATCTTACTGTCAACTGCGGTGCGGAGAGATCTTCCTGTCAGCGGGGTAGGGGATTCACAGCAGCACTCACTGCTGACAGGGAAGAGTAAGAGAGCGATATGTGCATTCAGAAAGTCTCCAAAAGTCGGCAATAACTCCAGGTAAAGTCGCTAGATTTGTCACTAGTCGCTTTTGGGAAAAATTGTCGCTGGAGTGGTCTGAAAACTCGCTAAATATAGCGACAAAGACGCCAAGTTGGCAACACTGAACGCCGCTACGCAGAGGCTGGTGGGAGCGATGCTGACCAATAGGAGAGCAGGATGCTGCAGCGAAAGCTAGCGTCCGAGCCGGGAGACAGCCAATGGGAGAGTGGGGTGATTGGTGCGAGTTTACGGGTCAGTGGCGCGCAAATTTCAAAAGAAAACTCTGAAATAGTTGCCTCGGCCGAGATTTTGTTTTTCGCATCTCGATCATTTTGTCGTTACTCGGTCGAAAAAAACCTCTGAAATCTTGTATCGTACGTCGAGGTTCTACTGTAAATTTGAGTCATTCAAAAACGTAGATTATAAATGTACTCGTTACAAATACGAGACGAGACAGGTGCAGGGAGGGAATGAGAGGCAACACCCACGTGATAACCAACACACCCACTGACAGTGACAATGAAGGCTAGACAACCAGAAAGTGAGAAAGGCCCAACAGCTAGGAAGTGCACACATAATACCACACCCAGGGCAAAATGGTAACAGTTTATATGGATTAAAATAATCTTTGAGTAATAAGATTTATGGCTCAATCAGACTTAAAAGACTTCATGTAAACGCCTCAATCGATCTGTCTGGGCTCGATCCAAATTAAAGTTGGGGTAGTGTAGACCAGAAGTGACCCAATCAATAGAAAAAAATTAACCGCATTGCTTATTTCAACCGCACTGACTTGTATAATGTGTGTGTGAAACAGAGCGTTCATTGATCAGGCCGATCCTTCAGGCCGGTTTGCCTGCTAACCGCACAGTAGTGGTGGGAAGTGACGTGGAGTTTGAGTGTAAAGCCTTCAGCGATCCTCAGCCGTACATCCAGTGGCTGAAGCACATTGAGGTGAATGGCAGAAGAGTCGGCCCTAACGGACAGCCATATGTTTGGATATTGAAGGTAAAACCTATTTAGTAGTCTGAGATTGAAGTGTGTCTGTCAGTAGGGGTGAAAATTCTTATATGCTCCTTCATCAAATAATGTAGTGATTTGTGCATTTAACATACAGTGACACAGTTTCAAACATTTAATCGTCCAAAAGTATGTAAAGATGGACAAGTACACTTGTTGTCTAAAAGTGTTGTCCGTGTCTTAAAAAAAAAACTTGTCACCATTTTATTTAATAAGAGCACTAAGGGCAGAGGTACAACAAGGAACCAGAAATGTCCTACGAAAAGTTATGCAAAGTATCCTCTCTCTCTGGTTTTCCCAGTGTTAGGAGTTGTTCAGAAGGATGATGAAGGCTAGGAGGCATGAGGAATAAACTGAGACATCTTTAATAATCTTTAATAACAAACTCAAAAGAACACTTTAAAATCTACAAACAAAAGGCCACATCTTGTGCAAAGCTTTCTAAAGTTCCACGGGGAAAGACACATGAAGAAACAACATCAAACATCTGCATCAACAGATTGTGGCGGGTGGAGCCAACGACAGACACAGTGGGAGTGGTGATAAGCCCCAGAGAGGCGTTTGAATAAAATAGTGTCCAAACACAAAATGAAAGTAAAATAAAGTGTCCAAATAAACAGGGGACCTGGTGCCCTCGTTGTGCAAAACGTTCTGTGAAGGATGGGAAGTGAGAAGGAGGATGGGTCCAGGAGAGGGGCGGGGTCCGGCGGTCGCGGGTGTTTCCCTCTCATCTGATGCACGGAGGACGGCGGCTTTGCGTCCGGCAGCTCGTCCTCTCCTGCGCTGAAGCGTGGGGAAACAGCGGCCCGGCATCCTGGCCCGTCAGCCGCGTTGCGAATACGACCCTCCGACTCCCTTCCTGAACCCACGAGGACACCAGCGTGAATGCACGGGGAAGGACCCGCCCCCTGAGGAGAGGCGCGCTCGTCGTTGATCAACGGCGGTGGTAAGGCTTCATGAAACGCAGGTGTGCCCCACCACACGCCGCCAATTCTCCTCATTACCGCGCCCCTCCTCTCTTCACACCCACTCCAGTCGGGAGCCTGACGAAGGGCGGCGATACGAGTGACGGGGCGGCGTCGAAACCAGGGGGAGGCAGCCATTCAGCTTTTATCCCCGTTGTTGTTTAAATCACGAGCCTGGACATCAGTTCTTTTGCCAAGAGATCTCTTATTTATTTTTATATGTCAAACATAGGAGAGAAAGACAGTTTACTGGAGAGATGGTCTTCATTCCAGCTTTCTCTCCTATTTCTTGACATATAAAAATAATTAAGAGATCTCTAGGCAAAACAACTAGTGTCCGTTCCCGTGATTTAAAGAACAGCGGGGATAAAACGCTAGTTACGAACGTAACTGTGGTTCTATGACTAAGTGGAAGACCGCCAGAGGCAGTGCTGTAGCACTAGTGGAAAATCCCTCGTGCTCGCGCTTGACCGAGAATCGAATAAAAAAATTGTCACCTCGTGACTTATGACGTGTCTTCATCTATAAAATACCCTGACGCGTCATAATCATTCTCTAGATCATTCTCGCGATACCGAGTGACCAGAGACTCTGGCGGTCTTCCACTTAGTCATAGAACCACAGTTACGTTCGTAACTAGCGTTCTATTTCCTATCGTTCCAGACCGCCAGAGGCAGTGCTGTAGCACTAGTGGAAGACGAATACCTACGTAGTCACGAGGAATCCTCTTGCAAAACGTCCGGGCAGGCAGAAAGTACTGCTGCGCACACCGCTGGCAAGGGAGTCACATTCAAGCTGTAAAAACGTGAAAATGTGCTAGCTGAACTCCAAGTTGCAGCAGCACAAATTTCAGAAAGCGACACTCCTCGGAGCGCTGCCCAAGATGTTGCCAATGCACGTGTAGAGTGACAGTGAATAGATGAAGGTAGAGGTTCCTTCACAGACTCGTATGCATGTGAAATTACCTGCGTCACCCAGTGCGCCAGTCTCTGTTTAGAAAGTGCATCACCTTTGCGTGAATCACTAAAACAGACAAACAATTGATCAGTCTTTCTCCAGGCTGCAGTCTTATCAATGTAAGCTTTCAAAGACCTAACTGGACATAGCTCCAACCTTATATCAGCTTGATCAGCCGGCAGTGCAGCCAACACAATAGGCTGGTTCCTGAACTGTGGAGACAAAATCTTGGGTAGAAATGCCGGGTTAGGCCACAATGAAACACTGAGTTCACCACTCCAGCGCAAACAGGGGGCACTCACTGATAGCGCATGGAGCTCACTGACACGCTTCGCCGTTGTAATGGCCAAGAGAAATGCAGTCTTAAATGACAACCATTTAATGTCAGACTGTGGCAATGGTTCAAATGGGGGGTGACACAAAGAATTGAGTACCAAACCCAAATCCCACGTCGGGCTCCGGACGGCCCTTGGAGGGCACAAGCGATTAGCTCCTTTCAGAAAAGCAACAATCATTCGGTCAGACCCAAGAGAAGAGTCACTAAACTCTGATCGGTGAGCTGCCAAAGCCGCCACATATACCTTTAACGTGGATGTAGACCGCCCAAGTTCCAAAAGATGTTGCAGAAAATCCAAAATGCATCCCACTGAGCAGTGTAATGGATCAATAGCACAGCTAGTACACCAGTCAGAGAACACTTTCCATTTACTAGCATACAACTTTCGAGTGGATGCTGCACGTGCATTCAAAACAGTGTCCCTGGCCCTCTCTGAACACTCCAAGAGAGGCCTGGAGGGCCCAATGGCCACACCCACAGTTTCAGTCTTTCTGGATGTGGGTGCCAAAGTCTTCCTTCTAGCTGACTCAGGAGGTCTGGTCTGTTGGGCAGACGACAAGGTGGTCCTGTCATCAGTGGAAACAGAGTCTGAAACCATGGCCTCGCAGGCCAATGTGGAGCCACTAACAGCAAACGGTGGCCGCAGTCGCGCACTCGGCACAGAGTCGTCCAAATCAATGGTAACGGGGGGAACGCATATAGTGTCACATCTGGCCAAACGTGAGCTAACGCATCCCGACCCAGAGATCCTGGTTCGTCCATCAGAGAAAACCAGTGAGGGCAGTGAGATGTCTGACTGTCCGCGAACACATCTACTGCTGCGGTCCCATACGTTCTCCATATCATCTGCACCACTTCCGGGTGCAGCATCCAATCTCCCTGCAACACCCTGCCCCGTGACAGAGCATCCGCTGTCTGATTGAGCCGGCCGGGTAGATACACTGCTCGGATGGAGAGCAAGTTGGCCTGGGCCCAAAGCAGCAATTTGTGAGCCACCTGAAGTGCACTCTGTGACCTTGTGCCTCCCTGATGGTTGATATAAAAAACAGTCACCTTGTTGTCTGTGCGCACCAAAACATGTTTTCCTCTGAGAACAGTTTGAAAATGAAGAAGAGTAAGAAATACTGCCGTCAACTCCAGGACGTTGATGTGTGCTGTGCGCAGGGACCCACTCCAAGCGCCATTCACTCCCTTCTTGCGCCAGACTCCTCCCCATCCAAGAAGGCTGGCATCTGTCCTTATGACCTCCCATTGCGCAGGTGGGGGTCCCAATGGTACTCCCCTGACGAGAAACTCCTGGGACCAAGGAGCTAGGGTTTCTATACAACGACGTGTGATTCTGACCTTCTTGTATTTGTCTCGTATTGGACACAGACGCTTCTGAATAACCCAACGTTGGAAAGGTCTGAGCCACAACAGTCCCAGTGGAACTACTGTTGACGCTGCTGTGAGCTTTCCCAAGAGTCTCAGGAGAACAATGTATTTCTGAGTACGGCCAATCTGAAGCCGTCTTACAGTCCTTAGAATTGACCTTACTCTCTCTGGTGTTGGAACAGCCAACATTGTGACAGAGTTGAGAACAAGACCTATGAAGCTGATCGATTGCACTGGAACAAGCTTGCATTTGTCCCAATTTACTGCAATTCCCAAAGCCGCAACATGGTCTAACAGATGACGTGCTTGGTCCACTGCTTGATGGGGTGATGCTGCACAAACAAGCCAGTCGTCCAGGTATGGCAAAACTCTCATGCCCGACCTTTGGAGTGGCTCCAACGCTGCCTGGACAAACTTGGAAAAAACTCTTGGTGCCAGAGCCAGACCAAACGGAAGAACCCTGAACTGAAATATTTGGTCCATGAATGCAAACCGAAGGAATCGCCTGTGTTCTGGAACAATTGGAACGTGAAAATAGGCGTCCTTCAAATCTATCGTTACGAACCAATCTTGTGGCATAACGGCCTGCAATACATCGGTTGTGCGTAGCATTCGAAATGGCAAAAACTTTAGAAACTGATTTAGACCTCTTAGGTCTAATATCGGTCGAAACCCACCGTCTTTCTTTGCGACCAGAAAATAAATGGAAAAAAATCCCCCGGGATGAACTTGAGGGTCGACTAGTTCTATGGCACCCTTGTGCAACAACATCTGAACTTCGTGCACAAGTGCCACTGACTGGCGTGGATCGTGAACTATTGTACGTCTCACGCCAGTATGAACAGGAGGGCGACAGCGAAACTGTATTCGGTACCCTATCGACAGGGTAGTCAGCAGCCACCGATTGGTTGTTATTGATCTCCAATGATCCAGGTGACTTTCTGTGAAACAGCCCACTGTCAACCTTCCTGCGTCAACGGTCCCCTGCACGCTTTTCTGTAGAGGCGGGGGGGCGTCGTTGGGGGCCCGAGTGTCGTGTGCGAAACTGATGTCCACGCAGCTGAGTCCCACCACTTCTGGGGGGTGGAGGAGCTTGTGGATTGCGTTGTTGGAAATGCTGAGGAGGCCTATACGTCTGTCTCACTCCAACATTGTGATAACGGCCACCAGATGCTGCTGGAGGGGGCCTGGATCCTGAGGCTCTCCCCACATGACGCGAACGAGATTCAGAGACAGACACTCGTCGGTCCAAAGCTTCCTGTGCAGCTGGGCCAAAAACACGGCCAGGTACCAATGGCAGCCGCCTCAAATTATTCCTACAAACATCCGGCAAGGAGGATTGGGCCAACCACACTTGCCGTCGCGCTTGCACAAGAGTCCCTAAAGCTGTGCCACAGTGGTTAGCAATAACACCCATGGCCTGTAGTGCAAGTTCCGTTATGTCCACCACTAATGGGTCAGATGAAGCTTCACTCAGAGAGGAGTGTAAGGCCACAAGCATATGCGCCAATGAGTTAGAAACACGGCCCAGACTTGCTGTGGAATTGTATGCCCGAGACAGTAGTTCATCAGTGCGTCTACACTCAACATTAGGACAGCGCACGTTTTCACGAAGTGCCTCATCAGGAGACACAATGAGTGCAGCCACACTAGGTTCTATGGGAGGCATGCTACCAAGTCCCACTGCTTCTGGGTCCTGCATCACAGCTAGTGTGCGGGCTAACTGATCCGGACGAACAGCCTTTGATGAATTTTGCAGTGCTGACACTAACACTGATGTAAAATCATTGCACTGAGGCATTGTAAAGGATGCTCTCTGTGCACGGCGTAGAAAGACATTATCAGAACCCACTGCTGCTTGGGGGGGATCCAGATTAATGCGGGCCAGCATTGCTTTCAAAGTTCCTTCCAGTGATGCAACCACTGAAGTTGACCCATCCGATCTCACAGACACCATCTCACTGCCTGAGTGACGCGATTGATCGGCCGGCAAATTTTCCTCAGCACCTGAGGCTGCTGGAGCAGATTCAAAAAGTGAGTCAGAGGCAGCCACTGACATCACATCTAGCTCCGGTCCCATATGCATGATCGGCGATGAAGCGGATTCAGGCCGCGCTGTCTCTTGAACTTCCATATTAGGTTGCGCTTTAGCCAGGAGCGGCAATAACAACTCTACCGCGGAAGACAGCTGATCGACCTTGCGCGCTAAATCCGACGATTTAGTCTTCTTACCTTTCTTTTCAGTTTGAAATGTTTGTTTCCGCTTACGATCAACGGCAGTAAAACTGGAAGACAGCAACAAACCTTCCGATCCGGATTCCAGGCCCGCGAGACGCGCTCGTCGCACCGCGAGCGGCATTATAGAGCATTCCGGACACGGTTCAGACAAAGCCTCGTTAAGATGATCCATACCAAGGCACGTAGGACACTGGTGATGGCCATCCATAATATCCATCGTGTTAGGGCATGTAGAGCACCTAAGCGCATCCATATCAAGTTAAATACTCACCTCAATCCGAAGGGAAAAACTTTGAGATTCGCAGAGCGATGAACAGGCACACGCGCGCTCTCTCTCAAGCCAAGGCAACCAGGGCTTCCGAGTGCGTCTTTACTGAAGCGTTCAACTTACAGGCAGCCAGAAGATTGAAGCCTCTCCAATGTATCCTGATTGGTGATAATGACGAAACAGCTCGTGATATCCTGAAGAACTCTTCAGCAACGAGCTGCACAAATTATCGTACTCCGATTCAAATCAGGCGAGAATGAGAAAGAGAATGATTATGACGCGTCAGGGTATTGGACAGAGACATGACAGAACTGTGACATCCGGATCTTTCTGCTTTCTTTTCTCTAGGCAACAGGCGTCAACACTACGGATAAGATGGAGGTACTGCAGATCAGGAATGTGTCTTTAGAGGACGCTGGAGAGTACACCTGCTTGGCTGGAAACTCGGACGGCCATTCCTATCACTCTGCATGGTTGCATGTCTATAAAGGTATCTTTGGTTCTTGTGGTGCTCTTTTTGGCTGATGTTTTCATATCCCTTTTTATCAATAGCAGTTCACACTAGCTACCTTTATGTGCACTCAAATAATCTGTGAGTGTAGAAAAAGTCCAATCTACAAAAACAATTAAGCATGTAAATGCTTGAATCCGACTATTTTGGGGTTCAAAAATTCCTTGCACCCATGCGCAGTGCTGTGATGCGAATGTTTGCGTTTTACGTCAAACAAACATATAGTGGCTTTGGAAAGTATTCAGACCACCTTAAATGTTTCACTCTTTGTTATACTGCAGCCATTTGCTAAAATCATTTGTTCATTTTTTTTATTTTAATTATTATTTTGATATTAATTTTATCATTAATTTACACACAGCACCCCATATTGACAGAAAAACACAGAATTGTTGAAATTTTTGCAGATTTATTAAAAAAGAACAATTGAAATATCTCATGGTTTTAAGTAGCCTTTGCTCAGTATTTAGTAGAAGCACCCTTTTGCTTTAATACAGCCATGAGTCTTTTTGGGAAAGATGCAACAAGCTTTTCACACCTGGATTTGGGGATCCTCTGCCGTTCCTCCTTGTGGATTCTCTCCAGTTCACCTACGGGTCAACTAAGTCTTATTCTAGTCAACAGAATGTGTAACGGGGAAACTTTGGTTGGTCATTTTTTTTGTAGTTTTGTGACAGTATTCTGCCCCTCATGTTTTTTCTGGTCTTGCCCTTGTCTTTTTAGAATAAATTTCCTGTTGACATGTCGGGATCATCCTCCAGTCCAGCCCTGGTGGTCCTATACCTGTCCTCCTTACTGCCACCTGCCCTGGACAGTGTGTTTTTTCATTATGGAAATTTTTATTAATTTACATAATTTTTTAATGGAGTTTGTCTGTACTATATATTGTACCGTAAAGTCAAATAATTTCTCTGCTCTGAATTTTTGTTCTTTTCATCCTTAAACCATGACATTGTTTAACGCTGTACAGCGTTGTTCATTTTGATTCTCAAAATATTACTGTAAGATGTGATGGAAATGATTTTAATGGAGAGTGAAATGTTTTTGTAAGCATGTAGTGAATTTTCATTTGAGACAGCAGTCCAATAAACAGCCATAGAGGGAATTGGAACACGTCTGTACTATAAGTAAAGGCTCATTCGCACCAAGGGCGAGTGTGTGTGTATATGTATATGTATATGTATATATATATATATATATATATATATATATATATATATATATATATATATATATATATATATATACATATATATTCCTGTGTTCTTTGTCAGGTGTAATGAATGTTGTGTGACTTAGGGCTGTTCCTGCTTCTTGGCTGTGTATTATTTTATTAATAATATCCATCTGCATTCGGATCCAGGTCTCCTTCTTTTCTGAGTTCTCCAGCACTACAGATGATAACAATAACCATAAAGATATAGTTAGATATATAGAGTCCGTGCCACAACTGTAACAGTAACTGCATATAGAAACAAAGGGTGAATTAACAGCAGATTTTCATTTTTGGGAGAACTATATCTTATGGTTACGTTGTCAAGAAGTTAAATGATTAATGCCTGGGAATTATTTGCCTAGATGAGTTTAATTAATTGTCACTTTGCCATTTTGTTTCTGTGTGTGTTGTTGTAACAATGTTCAATGTTCAGGGAGGAAGGAGGCGGGAACCGGCAGACTTTTAACAGACTTTTAATGCCAATATAACATAAATACAAAATAAACATAATGGCGGCAGTCCCTCATGGACGACTGCCACCCACACAAACTCAGGGCTAGAATTACAATTTTTTTAGGGCAAGGCAAGTGTTGCCTTGGACAGAGCTAATATTTTGGGGGCATTAAGGCAAGTTGGAGGGGCACCAAGGCAAGTATTGCCCTATGAAAAGGGGCACCAAGGCTACTTCAGTTTATCGTCGAGTTTTAATGTAATTTCATGTCCTCTTCATTTATTATGCATTTATACAGTGGAAAGTAATCTTAATCTGTTCTTGCAGCACCACAACCCATTTCAGTAAATTTTCTTTAAAAATCATAAAGGCATAAAAGAAAAATGTCAACATATATAACAGAAATTATATTTATTTAGAACTAATGTATTTTAGGCAGAAAACTTAACATTAACATAGCATGGTTTAAATTTATGATTGCATGAACAAAGTAATCTTCAATAGAATGTACACTGCAGGGGCTGGGCTAACAGAAATAGCTATTTTGACTAGAAGAATGACAAAACATAAATTATAACAAGTAACTGTCTGTCCCGTAAAGTTGTTCATTCAGAAAATGTTTCAAGTGGATTGACCAGACTAGTGTAATTATCATAATTGCATAAATACATTTGTAATAAAAAAAAGTATTTTAACTAGTAGAATAACTGATTTTATTGAACAGTAACTGTTTCCAAAAATTGTGTCATACTTCTAGTTGAAATAAAACTTTCTAAAAAAAACTACATGAACTCAACTAATATGGTATCATCAATGAAATAACTGAAGTAAAAAAGTCATCTTCAATGGATGGTGCAAAGACTAACAGAAAGTAATAACTAGAAGAAATTTTTATAACAACCTGAGCACTGTCCCTGATTTCAAAAGAAGCAACAAGTGTCACTACAAACAATTCATATTAAGTTCAGTCAGTCTCAGAATCTGACACCTCAAGCTCAACTAGTTCCATGCTCTGAGAACTAGTGGTCACAGGATTGGGTTTTCTCGGTCCATATGGTTGAACATTGGGCCTTCTGGGTTGTGTGGAAGAGGATCGCCATCTGTTAACTGCTGCCTCTGGCTTGAAGTCTGCTGGCTCTGGTCCTTCAGAGCAAATCCTGAGAAGGTGTTCTATGGTGTTAAGACCCAGGTTCAGACGCCAGTCTCCCAAAATTCTCTTTATGTAAGAGAATTGGCGCTCAACATGAGCTGTGGCAATGGGGCAAACCAGGAGGATCCGGACAAGATGCAAAAAATTTCTGTATCGTTCCTCTTTCTCCAGCAACATTTTCTGCCACAAGGGATAGAAATCTTCTTTTCTATGGTTGCGTGCAATGTCATACTTGATTCTAGTCCAGTCTCGTTCAATTTCATCGATGTGACACCCTTTGTCAAGAAGAAGAGCCTCAAAATGACTTGTCAGGAGGTTGACTTCCTTCACACCATATGTTGCTAAGGCTTGGGATTGAGTAGGCATGTTAGCTGGATCTATAATGTCAGCAGCACATAGCACTTTATCTTCAGTGAAACTTGCAAAACGATCGGATACGCAGTTGATGAGCTTTTCAATCGTACTCCTGGAATTGTTGTGAAATGACTGGACTTGCTGCTCAGTAGTTTTCAATTGAATTCCATTGAAGCTGACCAAGCCTTCATCATTGACAGCTGTCTCATGCAAAACTTTCTTGCTTGTTTTCCCTGGGTGTTCAATCAATGTCATGAGATGGGCCTGTGCTACTTCAATGAAGCCTCTTACTGCCGAAAGGGGCAGTGTTTCATTCTGCAGTGACAGAGAGAGCTCAGCTAGGTCGTCTACCAGATCAACGTATGATGCCAAATACAATACAAACTGATGTGAGGTCATCAGCTTGACATAACCCCTCATCTTGGCACGGTCTGCTGGTGGGATGTCCTTGCGTAGCTCCGAACCTTGCTCCTGGAACTGTGTGACGATGGAACGGTAATCACGCATAAGTGCTGACAGTGCCTTGCGGCGATGGTCAATCCAGCGGGTTCCTGGCGATCGTGATGGCTTGACTACATGCTCATCAAAGACCTCAGCTGTTCTTTTCAGCTCATTCCATCTCTTGACTGAGCGCCGGTACAAGTAGTAAAGTTGCATCATAAGGTTGTCAATCTCCTTTTCATAGTAAGAATCCTTGAATGCATCTTTTAATGCAAGTTCAAGCCGGTGAGCTACACAGTGCATTTTTACAATCCATGGCATTGTTTCTTGCAATCGTATCAAGACGCCACTTTGCTTGCCAAAGTTCACTGAAGCTCCATCGGCTGCTGTAGCTACACATGATCTTGATAATTCAAGACTCAGGTCCTTTGTCTTGGCTGTAATGGCATTGTAAATGCCTTCGGCAGTGGCTTGGCTGGGCTCAGCAATTCCAAGAAGTTTAATCTTTGGCAGACCATTTTCTAGCAACTTAACACTAATAACTTCTTTTTCTGATATACTTTTATCAGTACTCCCATCGAAGAGAATAGAGCAGTAGAAGGGCTCCACTGCAAACAGCTGCTTAAGTTCATCTACCATGGTTTCACCTATTTCATTAATGAATGTCCGGCAGGCCTTGTCATTGGCATAGGTTTCCCCAAGATTTACACCATGTTTTTTCTCGACACTTAAGAGGGTTTTGAAGTCAGTGAATGCCAGTTCAGAATAGGCTATAGTATATGCCCAGTCAAACAGATGACACATTCGAGTGAATGTCTCCTTGTCCATTTTCGTTAGGTGCCTGTATATGGCTGTCGTTCCTGAAGGTGGCTTCATAGCTTGAACAGCATCTTGATGCATCTTGCTAGAATTGTGTGTACGTACTGTATCCTTCTTTACATTTGTTGTTCCTTTGACGTAGGCCTCCAAATCAAAGTGCATGCATCCTTGATTGAGGTTACCATCACTGTTGTAGTAATGTCTACAAATCCTGCACCATACCAACTTAACATATACACCATCTTCTTCATGCTCTAGCCATTCATACTCTTCTTTCCATGATAGCAGTGTCGCTAATCTGCACTTGTACGTCTTTTTTGTTGACGCAGCAACTACTTCAAGGTCGACAGTAGAAGTACTTGGGCCTGGCACTGGGTCAGGATGGCATCTTCCTTCTTCAGCTGGTTGAGGGGCATCTTCATTTGACTTGGAGCTTAAAAAAGATAAAACAATATGTCTTTATATACTGCAAAATCACAGAAGCACAATTGTATCATATTATAGAATCTTTGATGCAAACAGCAAGCACCAAATTGTACAATTCCACATCAAATAAATGGCCCTTTTAAAATTTGCTATTGACATTTCATTTTTATTTAATCTTTCATTTCCTATCAACTATCCTTAAGTTTATTTTACAACTTCGCTGAAATACGCTGAAATAACTGCTTCATAACATTTGTCTAATTGTAAACATATATATTCATGAATTCTTAACATAAATAATGAAAATTACAAGACTCAGAACAGGTGCGTGGACTGGCGCACACACCTCCGGAGAGAACCAATAATCTGTGCAGAAGAATGACACACCTCCATCTCCATGGCAATCTTCTCTCATTATAATATTCCGATGGACAACACACGTGCACACTGTGTTATAAGTTATGTATACATTGCAGCCATTCACATTCAATGTACATGCACGTTCAGCGATGCTACTTTTTATGGCATTTTTACGCAGTGATTATGTATTATTTTACTTCAAACAGACAAACTATTAATGCTTTATTGTCCGGCATTTAATATAAGTCACGATGTTATTCAGCTTTTAAGTCTGGCGGGGCCGGGTAGGGAGCAGAACAGCTGGATGACGTCACACTAAAAGTCATGTAATCGACAAGGCCTTTGACCCGCCTGCCATTTGCCTGCTGATTTGTATCACAATACAACTAACGGTACCTGCGCTGATCTGTATGTTCATTTTTACTTACCGAAAAAATGACGGTAGCTTTTGGCATTTTGATGCAGCATTCGCTATATCTGCCTGCTTTCTTTTTGTAACTCTGTCTTTTCGTGGCATTTCTTCAAAAAATACAAAATAAAATGCCGGCGTCGAAGGTTCTTACATATACGAAGGTTCTTAGCCGATAAATTCGTTGGCGGGTAAATAAACGCATGAAGAAGGAGGGGCTAATAACATTATTATGGGATGCGTTTTTGAACCTCGTGTCTCGTAAAACTTACGAAGTGAGAACTGCGCCCTTCTCTACTGCGCAAGTGGCCAGTGACAAGGTAAATTTTCGCGGCAGTGTCGGTATTCGTCACTTGCTTTGTCATTCGTACTTACTCGACAACCTCCGGCAAGCTTCGGAAGATAGTTCGTCAATATTGCGGCGACATTGTCACATAATTATACTCGTAGAAAATGACGAGATGATCCGAGTTTTGCTTTAAATTAATGAACAAAGGGGAAAATTCAACAATAGGTACTTGTGTTCGTTGTTAACATGCAATTTTATTTTATAATAAATGAAGGCACTGATGCAAAGAGGGAGGGCATCCACGGCAACAATGTTGCCGTGGATATTGGCATTATTCTGAGGGCATTACGGCAAATAAGGAGGGCAACCACGGCACGTGCCGTGATTGCCGTGGTGTAATTCGAACCCTGCAAACTCAACATAAAGTCCAGGCCTGGTCCTCTCTCGTCTTCCACTGTCGTCACTCCTCCTTTTATGCCTCCGCTCCTCCGTGAGACGAGAGACCGATGGCTCGCAGGTGATGCTCATTATCAATCACGCCACCGGCTATCGTGACGCTCTCACGGTTCCTCGACCCTGCCCTGCTCGCCACAGTTGTATACAAAGAGCATGTTAGAGTGGTGTTTTGGTAAATTCTGCACAGCAAAGAAGGGAAGCACTAAATATTCCAATGTCCACATTGTAGTGGGTGATAGTGTTGATAAAACATAAATGCACCATCCACAGACTGGATGAGGTCTGTCTGTAAAAGGTCATGTGAAATCACTCATACACCTGAAATCGTAGTACAGTAATACCTCAAGATACGAGCATAATCTGTTCCAGGTTGGAGCTCGTAACTCGAATTGCTCGTATCTAGAATCATGTTTTCCCTTAAGAAATAATAGAAAACAAATTAATCCGTTCCAGATCCATAACAACAGAAGAAAACATGTTTTTTATTGGTATAGACACACACACAATCACACACAATTATAGTACATGTATACAGTATAAGGATTTGTGTGATATCAAATAAAATGTGGTTTTAATGATACGTTTTTAGAGACAGTCGACAGACAGTAGTGGCAGGTGCGGAGGGGGAAGGGGTGGTTGTTACGCAGACACTTGATTCCGTATCGTACCTTACACGAACACTACGCAACTTACGTAAACTTAAATTAACATAACTAAACTTAGCTTAAGTATTTTTTGTAACTTTTCTATTTTATACTATTGTTTTGTTTGTTTTCTTCCCTTTTTTCGCCTGACTACCCTCACTTTCACTTGCGCAGACCTTTTAATCGCAATACCTATCGAGGAAGATTTGTTTCTGTGTCTCTTTAAAAATAAGTAAGGTACGCGTCGTCAAAAAGCGCAGACGCACAACCAGTAGATCAGGGTGTTTCTTGTCAATGCTGAGCTCTTGTAACATCTAGGTATCGTCTGCAGATCGAATAACTCCACAGTCGACAGTTTCTCCTGATGCTCCTGATCACTCACCGCGCCCATATTTATCCACAATTTCATGCTTCATTTCCATCATCATGCGTTTCTTCTTTTCACTCCATCCTTACCACTCACTTTCTTAGAGCTCATCGCTGTTATGAAGAATAATTAACAAAATGGAGAGAAAATCAGCTACTCTTGGGCGACACGTACAAGTCAGTGAACACTGAAGTGAACGTGCATCGGCATCAGTACGCATGCTCATATCTCGAAAATTTAATCGTATCTAGAAGCAAAAATCTGCCCTAAGGCTTGCTCGTATATTGGAATACTCGTATGTAGAGACACTCGTATTACTGTATCACTTT
Source organism: Rhodeus uyekii (assembly GCA_037043235.1). Lineage (NCBI taxonomy): Eukaryota > Metazoa > Chordata > Actinopteri > Cypriniformes > Acheilognathidae > Rhodeus > Rhodeus uyekii. Next base: position 18,472 of record JAWRVZ010000270.1, on the reverse strand, counting down.
TTCTACCGCAATCCTGTTCAATGAAACTAAACAAAGTTTAGTTTTCAATTTTAAGTGGGATTCTGTCGTATCCTTGTGGGAAAGAAAGAGAACAAACTATTAATTTATGCATTAGGATGTTTGTGGTGATGGTGAGAAGAAACTGTTGTCTACCCATTCTTGGTTTTAAGTTGTCATTCAGATTCACAACCTGAATAATGATTACTTAGAAAAATAATTTTTATACTGAAATTTAAACATTGTGTTAAACATTTGTGTTAACATTTGTGTTAAACATTGTTGACTTTAGTAGTCTATACAGCAGGGGTCCCCAAACTGCGGCCCCCGAAGCCCTCTCATCCGGCCCGTGGAGACCTTTTTGCCTACGGAAAAAAATACATACATTTATGTGTGTCCTGCCAAGATCAGCCGCCGCCTACGAGGACGTTATGCTTTTACCAAATTAAAATAGAGGGGCGCAGTAGTGCGTTCCCTTTTTAGAGTGGGAACGAGATGAACGAGTGGGAACTCCTCCCCTTCACGTAATTTCTGAAACCTTATTGGATAACGGCAGTTGACAACTGGCCAATTGTAGCGCGATGCGGATCTGTCAAACAGTATAAATAGCTGCAATTGCGTCACAATATTTCCTTCACGCTTCTCTAAATGGAGTATGGAAAAATAACCAAGGTTACGATAGTAAACAGAGACGTTTTCCAACCGATCACTACATTACAAAACCTTATTCGCTGCTTACTTTTTCTACTTCCGGTCACCGTCAATGAAATGATGTACCATTTTTTCCCGCATATAATCTGCAGATGCATTTGTTTTGCACCCTCATATAGCTCGCGGATGTGATATGTAAAATGTATAAAAATGTTATGTATAAACATAAAATGTGTGATATAGCCCGCAGGACTGGTGGTTTTTTCCCACCGTTTTTGCCTAAGGAAGACATTCCTAATGTCAAAACTTTTGCATCAATGTACCTTTCAATCTTTTGAACAACATACATGTGTGAAAAAACATTTTCAAGAATAAAATACGTGAAGAACAATTTGAGAACAAACTTGTCCGATGATAATCTCAGGTCAATGTTGATGTTAGGGAAATCAAACTTAAAGCCAGAAATGTCTGCTATTTTGGCATCCAGGAAACAATTTCACCATTCCCACTAATACAGGTGTCCATGTGTAGTGTATCAGTGTGTTATTAAGTAATAACCGAATTAAATAATATTAAATAAATAATTAAAAACAACATCCATGTTTTGATTCATTTTTCTTTGGACCTCGAGTGTGTAGTCGGCCCCGAAAACTGCTGTTTGACAGTTAATGCGGTCCTCGGGCTGAAAAGTTTGGAGACCCCTGCTATACAGGTTACAGAGTGTCAAAATAATTGAGGTCACCATTGACCTTGATGACCCTTGCCCTTGACCACCCACGATGTTGACAACCCACGTCGATGTGATCTTTGCCCCTTTACATAATCTCTGGGGATAAATATGGCCTATGATCTTTTAACATTTGGAATACCGATGTTGTCCTATGACCTTTGGTACTCTCTGGGGGTTAATTTGACCCTTCATCTATGTTTTAAGTTTGAGAATGGATATTTGAGTTCCCCAGGTTGGTTTTTGACCTCTGATATCAGGTCTTATCTGTAGAGCATGTGTTGGCACTCCAGGGGCAGGGGATTTTACAGTTGTTCGGCATCTCTGTGAGCAAGTGACAAAAAGAAGATTCTAATGAGGAAACAACAGCATCAAAATAACAAAAGAAATAAACAATTTTATTTTTATCAGAGAATATATTGAGGGTGAATCACAACATGCAAAAAAAACCCAGAAAACATTATATATACATACATATATATATATATATATATATATATATATATATATATATATATATATATATATATATATATATATATATATATATAGTAATACCTCGATATACGAGTGTCCAAACATATTAGTATTCCAAGATACGAGCAAGCCTTCGGGCAGATTTTTGCTACTAGATGCGAGTGAATATCTGAGATACGAGCACGCGTACTGATGCCAATGCACTTTCACTTCACATCTTCGCTGACTTCTGTACGTATCGCCCGCGAGTAGGTGATTCTATCTCTATTTTCTGCATTACTCTTCATAATAGTAATGAGTTCTAAGAAAGTGAGTGGTAAGGATGGTAGTGAGAAGAAGAAACGCATGATGACTATAGAAATTAAGCATGAAATTGTGGATAAATATGAGCGTGGTGCTCACGTGAGTGATCTAGCATGCATGTATGATTGCAGTACATCCATGATATGTGTCATCCTAAAGCAGAAGGATGCTGTCAAGAACGTAAATCCTTCTGCAAGAGCTCAGCAGTAGTCAAGTCAGGTCAAGTAACCTTTACTAATATAATGCTTTTTACAATACAGATTGTTTCAAAGCAGCTTTACAGTGGTCACATGAAAACATTATAAACAAAGTTTGTTTGGCTGAACAGCAGCCTTAAAAGAGCAGGCGAATTAATACAATTGATGAATATTAAGTGTTAAGTTGTGATTATTGATTGATTGATTGATTGATTGATAGTTTGATTATTATATTGATAATTCAAGTCTAATATTAAGTCTAATTAAGTCCGATTGGAGATGGGTTCATGATCTACACAGGGGAGGGTTTAGTAGAGTCACGGTCTCAGCAGACACTTCAGGGCAGTGCTGTGCTCGTGTCCAGGTCCAGGTCCTTCATCTGATCTGGATACGGCCCGGATCCGGCTGACCATGGTAACCTCGGAATAAACATAGAACAATATCAGCGTAGATGCCATTCTTCTTCTGATGTATCGAGTACATCAGATGTTATGGGAATGTTCCCAATTCAGGCTGACCTAAATTATGCAGCCTAACAATCATTTTACATGATTTGGATTCAAAATGTATGTATAATGTGTTATGTGTATGCCAGGTTGAAGAGCTGTGTTTTTAGTCTAGACTTAGGGCCCGTCCACACGGGAACGCGAATCACTGTAACCGCATACATTTCGTATCGGATTGGCGTTGCGTCCACACGGATCCGGCGTTCTGGGTGGCTGAATCCGCTCTCTTTGGAGAACGGGTTCTAAAGTGGAAAGATCTGAGAACGACACCCTTGCGTTCTCGTGTGGACGGCCAATCCGCATCTTTTGTGAGAACGATTATGTCATCACATCACGTGTCGGCTGCGTCACACGTAACAGCAACAACAGTAATGGCGGACTACATGATTGTGCTCGTGCTGTAGGACGGCTAAAAGTACATAAAGTTGCCTTTTACGGATCTGGTTTTGCGTTTCCATCGTGATCATGGCATGCCACAGTGTTTGGGAGCGGTTGACGGCACACGCATAGAAATCAAGCAGCTGTCTGCCAACTCGATGGACTACATCAGTGGTCCCCAATCTTTTTTGTGCCACGGACCGGTAAACGCGTGAAAATTTTGCCGCGGACCGGTGGCGGCTCCAGTTTGTTGAGCGAGTCCGCGCGAGATTAAACACACTTCCTCGTTGCTAAAGCAGCAGCGTCACAGCCGCTCGTAGCAGCTCACGGACCGGTCCGCGAATTCGATCCGCCGCCCGGTATCATTTCATCCACGGACCGGGGGTTGGGGACCACTGGACTACATCAACAGGAAAGGCAAACATTCTATCAATGTACATGCGGTATGTGATAAGTACAGATTTATGGATGTTGTGATAAAGTGGCCCGGGAGTGTACACGATGCACGGGTTTTTGCTAATTCAAAGCTAAACCTGTACTTGACTGGCCAGATCCCTCCTCTGAAAAAACAGATTGTGGACATGAGTGTCCTTTTGTTCGTCTCAAAGCCAGATATGCTGCACTGAAAAGGCTTCACAGACTGTAACGAGGGAGATGGAAAGAGAGTGAGGAGAGTACTCACAAAGTACCTTGACCCTTAAAAATGCTGGCCATCAAGTTTTGTTCTGTTTTTTTTTTTTTACAGTATTTACCTTTTTGAAAATGTACTAATGTTTGTTTTGAAAGTGTTGTATTGAATATGTCAAGTGAAAATAAATGAGAGCAAAAATTCAAGAACTGGTTTTTATTGGAAAATAGAACAATTAAAAATAACCTGCAAAAACCATCATGAATAACCTTCATGAATGTTATGTCTAGGGTTTTTTTTTTCAACTTATACAAGATTTCTAGTGACCTGGGTTACACGTGTCCCGCGCATAGTCACGCATACTCGACAAATAAACTACGCACGCCGACTCATGAATAACTATGCGTCGGATCAAAATCTCAAACTCAAAATCACGCACAAACCGCCACTTGCAATCACTGACGGTCCACATTCGTTCCACCGACGAATTACACATACGACGCACGCTCCGTGCAGAAACAAAAATCTGTGCGTAATCCGTGCGTGATTCATGCGTTTCCGCTGTGTGACTGGCCCTTAAGGTACTATAGGGGAATTACAGTTAAGACCCGAGGACCAGAAATTTTGAATGAAGACCAGGGGCATATTCTTTGTACCTCGCTAACTCGCTTAGCTGGATTAGATTGTTGGCGATTTCGCATGATCTTGGATTGGTCGGTCCTTCGACGCTCATCCGGGACTGGTTGTCATAGTAACAGGTCCGTTGAATTGAACCTGCTTGGAGCAGGCTTACTTCATGATGGCAGGATTAGATCACGGCTTTATAAGCGGAAGTGATGTGGGAAGTTTGTCCTGTCCGTTTTTACGAGAGCAAACTGTTGCTGAAGGTTCAATATAATATATTTAATAGAATTATAATAATTATAATATTTAAAAAAAAGAATAATAATTAAAAATGTATATATATATATATATATATATATCGTTTTTCACATGAGGGTATAATGTATCTAGTTAATTTAGTCGAGGTCGGGCGTTAACAACAGCTCAAACTGTGTATTGCCTTGCGCTACTTTGCGAGTGGCACGTTCCTTAAACTGTTAGAGATGCAGAGAACATTGTGAAAATGCTGTCTGTCGTGCCATTCGCAAAGTTTACCTGGCACTCAAGCAATCTTTACGGTTTTTTTTTTGTGGTTTTTACAAACCACTTAAGACCCCAAGTTGTTGAAGAGAGCTTTTTCGCTATTACAGGTACATTATAATTGATCTAGAGATGAAATCATGACCATGCCAGTAAATATCACCCTAATGTATCGGTGCCATAGACTGCACACACATTGCCACCATCAGAAAGCAGAGGACCCTGTGGTGGAAATACAGTTGATGATGATCTTCAGCCAGTGCACTTGGACCAGACTAGTGTTGGAGCTGCACGGGACAGAATTGTCCAGCATCATTTTTGAAAAGAGGGAACTTTGCACACAGTTTAGATTACAGTTTACTTTAATTTTTAAAAATCCAGCTGATCATCTCTTGCCTGTGGAAAGAAAGAAATAAATCATGCAAGGTCATCAATCGTACAGTGTGTTTATTAGTGTATTTTACTAACCTTGAAATTCCTTTTGAAGCAATTCAATCAAAAGTCTTTGTACCTCGCTTACTACATCCAAGATCAGATAATCACGCTAACTATGATCTGGATGATTCGGTTCTTCGAATGCACCTGTTGTTGATGATTGGTATGGATGGTTTTCCGATGACGTCACGTTACCGCCCACAATACCTCCGTCCGCCATGATGACCGGCAAAAGACGTATCGATCAAAAGGTAATGAAAGCCAATACCGGTCATTTTAAAATCAAATCGGATTAAATACACAAAAAAACGTAAATAATGGTAAATACCTGTGTTGTGTGAGGTTGTACCGACCGATCTGGCAATGAAGAGCGTAAGATCAAGTTTTTTGACATACCAAAAGTGATCTATCACCAAGGGAAGCAGACGCAGGACATTTCGAAAGAGAGAAGGATGCTGTGGCTATCAACCGTGCTGATTTCAACCCTGATCCAAGGAAAGGACAGTACAAAGTCTGCTCTGAACATTTTATTTCGGGCAAGTATTTCGATTTTTACTTCTAAATAAATGTAAAAGTGCATGACAGACATGATTCCCTAGCTGTTCCAAAAAACTTCCAAAAGAAAACAAATATTGACTATTTATTCATTATTTGATGTTTTGGAAAAGAGGAAAAATAGTAACTACAAAATATGCATTTAAATCTCAAATTTCTCAAATCTGAAATGTTTTAAAGACTAAATTGAAAGCTGTACAATGTGCATGAATGCCATGAAGGGTACGTGTATGTGTAAATGCACAGAATTCCAGTACATATACATGTCAGAATGTGTTTACTACATGTACTAGTATGCTGTAATATATACATGTACATATGTAATAATATTGATTATTGTGCCCTAGCAAGTAAATGTTGTACTTTTGTTGTATTCATTGTATAATTCACATTTCATTTTTCATCTTAATATTAATATAGTACATGTATTTAAATCTCTTTTCTTTAATTTGTGTATACTTATATTATATTATATTTATATATTTCTAGGTGAAAAAGCAGAACTATATGACAAGACAAATCCTAATTGGGAACCATCTTTAAAAATAGGATCTGTCGAAAAGGAGACCTCAGCTAATTTGTCTGAAGAAACGTTATGAAAGATCCAAACAGAGGGATGAAAGGAAGATACAACTGAAAACTGCAGAAGCACTTTTGGCTCTTCAAACATCAGTTACCAATCCAGACATTGATGAAAATGTTCCCATTGTTAATGAACATGTTGAAAAAGTTCAGTTCTTTCTTGAACCAGCAGAAAAAACAGCAGAGGACAATCACTCATTGTTCACACATTTAAAGTCTGTTTTATTAAGTGTAAACAATGCATATAAATCATTTGTAATAAAAGATTCATGAAATATGTCTACAAGATCATGGGTTTGATTCCCAGGGAAAACAAGAACTGATTAGAATGTCAATGTGTTCCTTGAAAGCAATCCAAGTTGCTTGATCAAGTAGCTTTTTCTTTGTTTTTGCCGATGTAAAGTCTATTTCTTGCACTGTTTTGTAGTTAACCTGAAAAATTAAAACATCAACAATTGTATTTAGCTTGTTGAACTCTAATTCATCAAGCTCTCCAGCTTAATACAAATAGATCAATATATATTTTATATACATATAAAACCAATATAAATGAAAATAAGTAAAATAGCTAACCTGTGTCTCCACATAAAGACAAAAATTTAGTTGTTTTCTCGGTTTGCGAAGAAAGTTTGTTTTCCCAGACGTCAATGAACAAGATGGCAGGCTGTATTTCAAAAAATGAACGATGTGCAATCTATTTGCGCATGCGCATTTGCATGCTCCACCTGCTGGCCCGTTGTTCTACTCTGATTTTAACCTCGTCGGACCCAGGATTCAACCCTAGCGGGGACAAATCTTAGTTTTTAAGGCCAGGTCGCGCAACTGCCGATGTACCTGCAATTTAGCTTCAGTTTCTGACCTGTCGGTCCAACCATTCGTGTTCAAGGCTTAGTGGAGCCCTTGCAGTTCCTTGGAAAAAACAAATGCTCCGTGAAGACTGAAATTTCATTATTCAAGTGTTCGTATTCATTAGCATTCGTGAGCTGAAGACTGAATGAACGTGTTGGTATGGCATGTCAGGTACATGGAAAAGGGATCATTTTGACCATACGGGAGTGTGTTTGTGTGCGTGCAAAGTAGTCTATGCTCCACCGATCGCACGCTTCCAATGATGTACGACAAGTATTTGTCATGAGGGATGAAGGTGCTTCTGTGTGTGTGCATGAGATACGTTCTATTTTAAACATAAAAACAACATGTTTTCTACCTTGTAAGGAAATTATATGTTCATTTGGCAGTAATAGATTACGTACTTTGCCCCAAAGAAACACATGAAATTGAATCCTGTCGAGTTTCTCTCCTATGTCTTGACATATGGAAAAAATGAATGAGAGTTTTCTTGGCAAGACAACTGGTCTCCGGTCCCAGGATTCAACCCTAGCGGGGACAAATCTTAGTTTTTAAGGCCAGGTCGCGCAACTGCCGATGTACCTGCAATTTAGCTTCAGTTTCTGACCTGTCGGTCCAACCATTCGTGTTCAAGGCTTAGTGGAGCCCTTGCAGTTCCTTGGAAAAAACAAATGCTCCGTGAAGACTGAAATTTCATTATTCAAGTGTTCGTATTCATTAGCATTCGTGAGCTTAAGACTGAATGAACGTGTTGGTATGGCATGTCAGGTACATGGAAAAGGGATCATTTTGACCATACGGGAGTGTGTTTGTGTGCGTGCAAAGTAGTCTATGCTCCACCGATCGCACGCTTCCAATGATGTATATATACGACAAGTATTTGTCATGAGGGATGAAGGTGCTTCTGTGTGTGTGCATGAGATACGTTCTATTTTAAACATAAAAACAACATGTTTTCTACCTTGTAAGGAAATTATATGTTCATTTGGCAGTAATAGATTACGTACTTTGCCCCAAGGAAATGCGTACAGTTGGCATGAAATCGAATCCTGTCGAGTTTCTCTCCTATGTCTTGACATATGGAAAAAATGAATGAGAGTTTTCTTGGCAAGACAACTGGTCTCCGGCCCCAGGATATTCTCGCTTTGGGTTCGAGAGGTCCCGGGTTCAAATCCCGGACGAGCCCGTTGTTCTACTCTGATTTTAACCTCGTCGTACTCTTCAGGCCAACGGGCAATCAGGATATTTCTGGGAAATTGGGTAGCAAGTCAAATGTGACCAAGACCTGTTAGCTCAGTTGGTTAGAGCGTGGTGCTAATAACGCCAAGGTCGCGGGTTCGATCCCCGTATGGGCCATATTTTTGCTCTGCGTGCGAAATCCAAGCATTTGAGTTCAAGGTTTAGCATTTTATTCAAGTGTTCGTATTTGTGTACAGGAGTGTACGTGAGTGCGTTTGTGTGCGTGCAAAGTAGTCTATGCTCCACCGATCGCACGCTTCCAATGATGTACGACAAGTATTTGTCATGAGGGATGAAGGTGCTTCTGTGTGTGTGCATGAGATACGTTCTATTTTAAACATAAAAACAACATGTTTTCTACCTTGTAAGGAAATTATATGTTCATTTGGCAGTAATAGATTACGTACTTTGCCCCAAAGAAACACATGAAATTGAATCCTGTCGAGTTTCTCTCCTATGTCTTGACATATGGAAAAAATGAATGAGAGTTTTCTTGGCAAGACAACTGGTCTCCGGTCCCAGGATTCAACCCTAGCGGGGACAAATCTTAGTTTTTAAGGCCAGGTCGCGCAACTGCCGATGTACCTGCAATTTAGCTTCAGTTTCTGACCTGTCGGTCCAACCATTCGTGTTCAAGGCTTAGTGGAGCCCTTGCAGTTCCTTGGAAAAAACAAATGCTCCGTGAAGACTGAAATTTCATTATTCAAGTGTTCGTATTCATTAGCATTCGTGAGCTGAAGACTGAATGAACGTGTTGGTATGGCATGTCAGGTACATGGAAAAGGGATCATTTTGACCATACGGGAGTGTGTTTGTGTGCGTGCAAAGTAGTCTATGCTCCACCGATCGCACGCTTCCAATGATGTATATATACGACAAGTATTTGTCATGAGGGATGAAGGTGCTTCTGTGTGTGTGCATGAGATACGTTCTATTTTAAACATAAAAACAACATGTTTTCTACCTTGTAAGGAAATTATATGTTCATTTGGCAGTAATAGATTACGTACTTTGCCCCAAGGAAATACGTACAGTTGGCATGAAATCGAATCCTGTCGAGTTTCTCTCCTATGTCTTGACATATGGAAAAAATGAATGAGAGTTTTCTTGGCAAGACAACTGGTCTCCGGTCCCAGGATTCAACCCTAGCAGGGTCAAATCTTAGTTTTCAAGACCAGGTCACGCAACTGCCAATGTACCTGCGATTTAGCTTCAGTTTCTGACATGTCGGTCAGCTGCGATTGGAACACGGGCTTAAAGAGCAATGCCGTCGCTGGCTCTTTACTATCGCGCTCCTGGGCTGAACGACTTAACTCTCTGCGTCTCGCGGAGAGGAAACGCCCACGATCGCAGCCCGGCGGTAACAGGACAGCTGCTTGAACTGGCTCGTTGGTCTAGGGGTATGATTCTCGCTTTGGGTGCGAGAGGTCCCGGGTTCAAATCCCGGACGAGCCCGTTGTTCTACTCTGATTTTAACCTCGTCGGACTCTTCAGGCCAACGGGCAATCAGGATATTTCTGGGAAATTGGGTAGCAAGTCAAATGTGACGAAGGCCTGTTAGCTCAGTTGGTTAGAGCGTGGTGCTAATAACGCCAAGGTCGCGGGTTCGATCCCCGTATGGGCCATATTTTTGCTCTGCGTGCGAAATCCAAGCATTTGAGTTCAAGGTTTAGCATTTTATTCAAGTGTTCGTATTTGTGTACAGGAGTGTACGTGAGTGCGTTTGTGTGCGTGCAAAGTAGTCTATGCTCCACCGATCGCACGCTTCCAATGATGTACGACAAGTATTTGTCATGAGGGATGAAGGTGCTTCTGTGTGTGTGCATGAGATACGTTCTATTTTAAACATAAAAACAACATGTTTTCTACCTTGTAAGGAAATTATATGTTCATTTGGCAGTAATAGATTACGTACTTTGCCCCAAAGAAACACATGAAATTGAATCCTGTCGAGTTTCTCTCCTATGTCTTGACATATGGAAAAAATGAATGAGAGTTTTCTTGGCAAGACAACTGGTCTCCGGTCCCAGGATTCAACCCTAGCGGGGACAAATCTTAGTTTTTAAGGCCAGGTCGCGCAACTGCCGATGTACCTGCAATTTAGCTTCAGTTTCTGACCTGTCGGTCCAACCATTCGTGTTCAAGGCTTAGTGGAGCCCTTGCAGTTCCTTGGAAAAAACAAATGCTCCGTGAAGACTGAAATTTCATTATTCAAGTGTTCGTATTCATTAGCATTCGTGAGCTGAAGACTGAATGAACGTGTTGGTATGGCATGTCAGGTACGTGGAAAAGGGATCATTTTGACCATACGGGAGTGTGTTTGTGTGCGTGCAAAGTAGTCTATGCTCCACCGATCGCACGCTTCCAATGATGTATATATACGACAAGTATTTGTCATGAGGGATGAAGGTGCTTCTGTGTGTGTGCATGAGATACGTTCTATTTTAAACATAAAAACAACATGTTTTCTACCTTGTAAGGAAATTATATGTTCATTTGGCAGTAATAGATTACGTACTTTGCCCCAAGGAAATACGTACAGTTGGCATGAAATCGAATCCTGTCGAGTTTCTCTCCTATGTCTTGACATATGGAAAAAATGAATGAGAGTTTTCTTGGCAAGACAACTGGTCTCCGGTCCCAGGATTCAACCCTAGCAGGGTCAAATCTTAGTTTTCAAGACCAGGTCACGCAACTGCCAATGTACCTGCGATTTAGCTTCAGTTTCTGACATGTCGGTCAGCTGCGATTGGAACACGGGCTTAAAGAGCAATGCCGTCGCTGGCTCTTTACTATCGCGCTCCTGGGCTGAACGACTTAACTCTCTGCGTCTCGCGGAGAGGAAACGCCCACGATCGCAGCCCGGCGGTAACAGGACAGCTGCTTGAACTGGCTCGTTGGTCTAGGGGTATGATTCTCGCTTTGGGTGCGAGAGGTCCCGGGTTCAAATCCCGGACGAGCCCGTTGTTCTACTCTGATTTTAACCTCGTCGGACTCTTCAGGCCAACGGGCAATCAGGATATTTCTGGGAAATTGGGTAGCAAGTCAAATGTGACGAAGGCCTGTTAGCTCAGTTGGTTAGAGCGTGGTGCTAATAACGCCAAGGTCGCGGGTTCGATCCCCGTATGGGCCATATTTTTGCTCTGCGTGCGAAATCCAAGCATTTGAGTTCAAGGTTTAGCATTTTATTCAAGTGTTCGTATTTGTGTACAGGAGTGTACGTGAGTGCGTTTGTGTGCGTGCAAAGTAGTCTATGCTCCACCGATCGCACGCTTCCAATGATGTACGACAAGTATTTGTCATGAGGGATGAAGGTGCTTCTGTGTGTGTGCATGAGATACGTTCTATTTTAAACATAAAAACAACATGTTTTCTACCTTGTAAGGAAATTATATGTTCATTTGGCAGTAATAGATTACGTACTTTGCCCCAAAGAAACACATGAAATTGAATCCTGTCGAGTTTCTCTCCTATGTCTTGACATATGGAAAAAATGAATGAGAGTTTTCTTGGCAAGACAACTGGTCTCCGGTCCCAGGATTCAACCCTAGCGGGGACAAATCTTAGTTTTTAAGGCCAGGTCGCGCAACTGCCGATGTACCTGCAATTTAGCTTCAGTTTCTGACCTGTCGGTCCAACCATTCGTGTTCAAGGCTTAGTGGAGCCCTTGCAGTTCCTTGGAAAAAACAAATGCTCCGTGAAGACTGAAATTTCATTATTCAAGTGTTCGTATTCATTAGCATTCGTGAGCTGAAGACTGAATGAACGTGTTGGTATGGCATGTCAGGTACGTGGAAAAGGGATCATTTTGACCATACGGGAGTGTGTTTGTGTGCGTGCAAAGTAGTCTATGCTCCACCGATCGCACGCTTCCAATGATGTATATATACGACAAGTATTTGTCATGAGGGATGAAGGTGCTTCTGTGTGTGTGCATGAGATACGTTCTATTTTAAACATAAAAACAACATGTTTTCTACCTTGTAAGGAAATTATATGTTCATTTGGCAGTAATAGATTACGTACTTTGCCCCAAGGAAATACGTACAGTTGGCATGAAATCGAATCCTGTCGAGTTTCTCTCCTATGTCTTGACATATGGAAAAAATGAATGAGAGTTTTCTTGGCAAGACAACTGGTCTCCGGTCCCAGGATTCAACCCTAGCAGGGTCAAATCTTAGTTTTCAAGACCAGGTCACGCAACTGCCAATGTACCTGCGATTTAGCTTCAGTTTCTGACATGTCGGTCAGCTGCGATTGGAACACGGGCTTAAAGAGCAATGCCGTCGCTGGCTCTTTACTATCGCGCTCCTGGGCTGAACGACTTAACTCTCTGCGTCTCGCGGAGAGGAAACGCCCACGATCGCAGCCCGGCGGTAACAGGACAGCTGCTTGAACTGGCTCGTTGGTCTAGGGGTATGATTCTCGCTTTGGGTGCGAGAGGTCCCGGGTTCAAATCCCGGACGAGCCCGTTGTTCTACTCTGATTTTAACCTCGTCGGACTCTTCAGGCCAACGGGCAATCAGGATATTTCTGGGAAATTGGGTAGCAAGTCAAATGTGACGAAGGCCTGTTAGCTCAGTTGGTTAGAGCGTGGTGCTAATAACGCCAAGGTCGCGGGTTCGATCCCCGTATGGGCCATATTTTTGCTCTGCGTGCGAAATCCAAGCATTTGAGTTCAAGGTTTAGCATTTTATTCAAGTGTTCGTATTTGTGTACAGGAGTGTACGTGAGTGCGTTTGTGTGCGTGCAAAGTAGTCTATGCTCCACCGATCGCACGCTTCCAATGATGTACGACAAGTATTTGTCATGAGGGATGAAGGTGCTTCTGTGTGTGTGCATGAGATACGTTCTATTTTAAACATAAAAACAACATGTTTTCTACCTTGTAAGGAAATTATATGTTCATTTGGCAGTAATAGATTACGTACTTTGCCCCAAAGAAACACATGAAATTGAATCCTGTCGAGTTTCTCTCCTATGTCTTGACATATGGAAAAAATGAATGAGAGTTTTCTTGGCAAGACAACTGGTCTCCGGTCCCAGGATTCAACCCTAGCGGGGACAAATCTTAGTTTTTAAGGCCAGGTCGCGCAACTGCCGATGTACCTGCAATTTAGCTTCAGTTTCTGACCTGTCGGTCCAACCATTCGTGTTCAAGGCTTAGTGGAGCCCTTGCAGTTCCTTGGAAAAAACAAATGCTCCGTGAAGACTGAAATTTCATTATTCAAGTGTTCGTATTCATTAGCATTCGTGAGCTGAAGACTGAATGAACGTGTTGGTATGGCATGTCAGGTACATGGAAAAGGGATCATTTTGACCATACGGGAGTGTGTTTGTGTGCGTGCAAAGTAGTCTATGCTCCACCGATCGCACGCTTCCAATGATGTATATATACGACAAGTATTTGTCATGAGGGATGAAGGTGCTTCTGTGTGTGTGCATGAGATACGTTCTATTTTAAACATAAAAACAACATGTTTTCTACCTTGTAAGGAAATTATATGTTCATTTGGCAGTAATAGATTACGTACTTTGCCCCAAGGAAATACGTACAGTTGGCATGAAATCGAATCCTGTCGAGTTTCTCTCCTATGTCTTGACATATGGAAAAAATGAATGAGAGTTTTCTTGGCAAGACAACTGGTCTCCGGTCCCAGGATTCAACCCTAGCAGGGTCAAATCTTAGTTTTCAAGACCAGGTCACGCAACTGCCAATGTACCTGCGATTTAGCTTCAGTTTCTGACATGTCGGTCAGCTGCGATTGGAACACGGGCTTAAAGAGCAATGCCGTCGCTGGCTCTTTACTATCGCGCTCCTGGGCTGAACGACTTAACTCTCTGCGTCTCGCGGAGAGGAAACGCCCACGATCGCAGCCCGGCGGTAACAGGACAGCTGCTTGAACTGGCTCGTTGGTCTAGGGGTATGATTCTCGCTTTGGGTGCGAGAGGTCCCGGGTTCAAATCCCGGACGAGCCCGTTGTTCTACTCTGATTTTAACCTCGTCGGACTCTTCAGGCCAACGGGCAATCAGGATATTTCTGGGAAATTGGGTAGCAAGTCAAATGTGACGAAGGCCTGTTAGCTCAGTTGGTTAGAGCGTGGTGCTAATAACGCCAAGGTCGCGGGTTCGATCCCCGTATGGGCCATATTTTTGCTCTGCGTGCGAAATCCAAGCATTTGAGTTCAAGGTTTAGCATTTTATTCAAGTGTTCGTATTTGTGTACAGGAGTGTACGTGAGTGCGTTTGTGTGCGTGCAAAGTAGTCTATGCTCCACCGATCGCACGCTTCCAATGATGTACGACAAGTATTTGTCATGAGGGATGAAGGTGCTTCTGTGTGTGTGCATGAGATACGTTCTATTTTAAACATAAAAACAACATGTTTTCTACCTTGTAAGGAAATTATATGTTCATTTGGCAGTAATAGATTACGTACTTTGCCCCAAAGAAACACATGAAATTGAATCCTGTCGAGTTTCTCTCCTATGTCTTGACATATGGAAAAAATGAATGAGAGTTTTCTTGGCAAGACAACTGGTCTCCGGTCCCAGGATTCAACCCTAGCGGGGACAAATCTTAGTTTTTAAGGCCAGGTCGCGCAACTGCCGATGTACCTGCAATTTAGCTTCAGTTTCTGACCTGTCGGTCCAACCATTCGTGTTCAAGGCTTAGTGGAGCCCTTGCAGTTCCTTGGAAAAAACAAATGCTCCGTGAAGACTGAAATTTCATTATTCAAGTGTTCGTATTCATTAGCATTCGTGAGCTGAAGACTGAATGAACGTGTTGGTATGGCATGTCAGGTACGTGGAAAAGGGATCATTTTGACCATACGGGAGTGTGTTTGTGTGCGTGCAAAGTAGTCTATGCTCCACCGATCGCACGCTTCCAATGATGTATATATACGACAAGTATTTGTCATGAGGGATGAAGGTGCTTCTGTGTGTGTGCATGAGATACGTTCTATTTTAAACATAAAAACAACATGTTTTCTACCTTGTAAGGAAATTATATGTTCATTTGGCAGTAATAGATTACGTACTTTGCCCCAAGGAAATACGTACAGTTGGCATGAAATCGAATCCTGTCGAGTTTCTCTCCTATGTCTTGACATATGGAAAAAATGAATGAGAGTTTTCTTGGCAAGACAACTGGTCTCCGGTCCCAGGATTCAACCCTAGCAGGGTCAAATCTTAGTTTTCAAGACCAGGTCACGCAACTGCCAATGTACCTGCGATTTAGCTTCAGTTTCTGACATGTCGGTCAGCTGCGATTGGAACACGGGCTTAAAGAGCAATGCCGTCGCTGGCTCTTTACTATCGCGCTCCTGGGCTGAACGACTTAACTCTCTGCGTCTCGCGGAGAGGAAACGCCCACGATCGCAGCCCGGCGGTAACAGGACAGCTGCTTGAACTGGCTCGTTGGTCTAGGGGTATGATTCTCGCTTTGGGTGCGAGAGGTCCCGGGTTCAAATCCCGGACGAGCCCGTTGTTCTACTCTGATTTTAACCTCGTCGGACTCTTCAGGCCAACGGGCAATCAGGATATTTCTGGGAAATTGGGTAGCAAGTCAAATGTGACGAAGGCCTGTTAGCTCAGTTGGTTAGAGCGTGGTGCTAATAACGCCAAGGTCGCGGGTTCGATCCCCGTATGGGCCATATTTTTGCTCTGCGTGCGAAATCCAAGCATTTGAGTTCAAGGTTTAGCATTTTATTCAAGTGTTCGTATTTGTGTACAGGAGTGTACGTGAGTGCGTTTGTGTGCGTGCAAAGTAGTCTATGCTCCACCGATCGCACGCTTCCAATGATGTACGACAAGTATTTGTCATGAGGGATGAAGGTGCTTCTGTGTGTGTGCATGAGATACGTTCTATTTTAAACATAAAAACAACATGTTTTCTACCTTGTAAGGAAATTATATGTTCATTTGGCAGTAATAGATTACGTACTTTGCCCCAAAGAAACACATGAAATTGAATCCTGTCGAGTTTCTCTCCTATGTCTTGACATATGGAAAAAATGAATGAGAGTTTTCTTGGCAAGACAACTGGTCTCCGGTCCCAGGATTCAACCCTAGCGGGGACAAATCTTAGTTTTTAAGGCCAGGTCGCGCAACTGCCGATGTACCTGCAATTTAGCTTCAGTTTCTGACCTGTCGGTCCAACCATTCGTGTTCAAGGCTTAGTGGAGCCCTTGCAGTTCCTTGGAAAAAACAAATGCTCCGTGAAGACTGAAATTTCATTATTCAAGTGTTCGTATTCATTAGCATTCGTGAGCTGAAGACTGAATGAACGTGTTGGTATGGCATGTCAGGTACGTGGAAAAGGGATCATTTTGACCATACGGGAGTGTGTTTGTGTGCGTGCAAAGTAGTCTATGCTCCACCGATCGCACGCTTCCAATGATGTATATATACGACAAGTATTTGTCATGAGGGATGAAGGTGCTTCTGTGTGTGTGCATGAGATACGTTCTATTTTAAACATAAAAACAACATGTTTTCTACCTTGTAAGGAAATTATATGTTCATTTGGCAGTAATAGATTACGTACTTTGCCCCAAGGAAATACGTACAGTTGGCATGAAATCGAATCCTGTCGAGTTTCTCTCCTATGTCTTGACATATGGAAAAAATGAATGAGAGTTTTCTTGGCAAGACAACTGGTCTCCGGTCCCAGGATTCAACCCTAGCAGGGTCAAATCTTAGTTTTCAAGACCAGGTCACGCAACTGCCAATGTACCTGCGATTTAGCTTCAGTTTCTGACATGTCGGTCAGCTGCGATTGGAACACGGGCTTAAAGAGCAATGCCGTCGCTGGCTCTTTACTATCGCGCTCCTGGGCTGAACGACTTAACTCTCTGCGTCTCGCGGAGAGGAAACGCCCACGATCGCAGCCCGGCGGTAACAGGACAGCTGCTTGAACTGGCTCGTTGGTCTAGGGGTATGATTCTCGCTTTGGGTGCGAGAGGTCCCGGGTTCAAATCCCGGACGAGCCCGTTGTTCTACTCTGATTTTAACCTCGTCGGACTCTTCAGGCCAACGGGCAATCAGGATATTTCTGGGAAATTGGGTAGCAAGTCAAATGTGACGAAGGCCTGTTAGCTCAGTTGGTTAGAGCGTGGTGCTAATAACGCCAAGGTCGCGGGTTCGATCCCCGTATGGGCCATATTTTTGCTCTGCGTGCGAAATCCAAGCATTTGAGTTCAAGGTTTAGCATTTTATTCAAGTGTTCGTATTTGTGTACAGGAGTGTACGTGAGTGCGTTTGTGTGCGTGCAAAGTAGTCTATGCTCCACCGATCGCACGCTTCCAATGATGTACGACAAGTATTTGTCATGAGGGATGAAGGTGCTTCTGTGTGTGTGCATGAGATACGTTCTATTTTAAACATAAAAACAACATGTTTTCTACCTTGTAAGGAAATTATATGTTCATTTGGCAGTAATAGATTACGTACTTTGCCCCAAAGAAACACATGAAATTGAATCCTGTCGAGTTTCTCTCCTATGTCTTGACATATGGAAAAAATGAATGAGAGTTTTCTTGGCAAGACAACTGGTCTCCGGTCCCAGGATTCAACCCTAGCGGGGACAAATCTTAGTTTTTAAGGCCAGGTCGCGCAACTGCCGATGTACCTGCAATTTAGCTTCAGTTTCTGACCTGTCGGTCCAACCATTCGTGTTCAAGGCTTAGTGGAGCCCTTGCAGTTCCTTGGAAAAAACAAATGCTCCGTGAAGACTGAAATTTCATTATTCAAGTGTTCGTATTCATTAGCATTCGTGAGCTGAAGACTGAATGAACGTGTTG